>OW386285.2:239058046-239618046 GCA_936432065.2 Rutpela maculata
CACCTTGCATTTAGGGGCATATAACCGGCAGACGAATTCCTCTATGGTGTCATCAACATCATTACACAGCACCCAATCTCTGCCTAACTTGGTGAACCTACCTATATTCAAAATCTTCTTGAGAAAAGTCGTTGTCAATTCGTCAAATGTTTTTTGTTCTCCTTTGATGGACTGAAGTACAGCCATTGCATCGATTATGCAGGCCGAATTTTTTTTCGGCAGACTGGCAGGATTATGAAACCCTTCTTCTTTGGCTAGGCGAACCATGAACTCTTGATACGCTATTTTCCCCTTGTTTTCCGAATTAATGAGATCAGCAGCTGTTGATTTATCAACACATATTTCAGTAGATAAATGTACAATATTTGGAGGATTAGGGTTCGTCCACTCGTGGGCTAGAAGTTCTGTGAGACCTGTCACATCTTTCTCATCTGCAATTATCCGTGGGCTTCGGAGGTCAGGGTGGCAGTGATTTGTTTCGCAGGATGATAGAACGCTGCGGAGGATTCCAACTGCAGAAGCTCTGTGCTCAGCATTACCATAGTACCGTCCTACAGCCTGCTTTTTTAGACTGAAACCCTTAGTATCTCCAGCAGTTTGGGTGTCTTTGTTCACAGTCTCTTCGATGGCTTGGTCTACTGGAATTCTAGAAAAAGGGTTTTTGCGCTTCTTAGTTGTACTGAAAAACCTCCATCTACAAAGTATTGGTGAACAAATTAACAATTTAGTTAATTCAATGAAGTGGTAGCGTGAGTAGTTCACCCTCTCCAGTGCAAAACACCAAGGCACCATTTTTTCAACCGCAGCTAAGAACAAAAACCAATTTCCTTCCCGATTAGTTCGAAGAAAAGCGAGAAGTAGCTCCTCTAGATCTATATATTTCATCCAAAAGGACGACATTGCTCCATTACTTGTATGAAGATGTGTCAAATAGTTGTCAAAAGACTTTAGAGTGGCTTTAACATGTTCATCTTGAAGAACAGAGTTATGGGATGCATGGTTCGTCTCACGGCTCAGAGAAGTGAAGCATTGAGAGACGTAGGAAAGGTCTAACTCATTTGTATCTACCCATTCCAAAAACCCAGAGTACAGATGTCAATTTAAAATATAACTGAATCAGCGAAACTGTGATTTTTGAATTTGTATTTGTGATTGGCCGGATGCAGTGAATTATGAATCGATAATTCACTACAGTGAATTATAAGTACGATTTTTCACCAAAAAAATGCTAATAATCGTCATGTAATCAAATGGGTGTATTATTATTTTAAAATACAGTATTAATGCTCAACCCCGCCCCGTCCACTTTGAATCTCGAAATGTCGGGTTCTATTGATCCGATCTTCAATTTCTTTTTTGCGTTTTAAAGGTGAGATGTTGCTCTAAAACTCTTATTCAGAACACGTTCTCGATATATCCAACCGTTAGTACAATAAGCAGGAAAACGTAAATTTCAAAAAACCCAATTTTTCGTTTTTTCGAATTTTGACCGATAAATACTGGTTTTTTGGCCATAAACATTATGAACAAAAATGTAGTCAATTCATTAACCTACATTTAGAAAAAAAGTAATTCAAGATTGCTCCACCCGATTTGGAGATAATTGAATTTAAAAATTCGCAGTCGGGCCGCCATCTTGAACGGCCGCCATATTTGAAAGCTACCTCCCCATGATGGACCCCCCCCCGACTTTTTTGCTCCACATGAGCCCAGAAACAGCTGGTAAAAGTTTCATCTCATTTCATTTCATTCATTTCCCCCCAAATTATAATGACTTTAGGAGTCTGGCACATGGTCTATATTTATTAATACAAAAATTTAGCTAAAAAAAATAATATCTACATAACTCGTACCATCATTTTATTAAATTTCCAGGTCAGGTCTTAAAAATGCGGCTGATGTGGTTCATCTAAAAAGTTGCCTCTGTATGTGATTTCTCCAATTAGTCAAATTGCTTCCAAAAAGGACAGAAATAAGTAGTCTAATTTGTGTTATCTAACTTTCCCCCATTTAAAGGGTCCAACCTAAATATTCAGTTTAAGATCAATTTTAACGATAACTGTAAATTTTTCGAAATATTTTTAAAAGCCATCATATTCAAATGCAAGCATTGAATTCAAAATAAATACAACATACGGATCTACGTCCTTTGGTGCTTGTTATTACGTAGATACTTCCATTTTATTTAATTTTCAAGCAATGAAAATATCAAATTGTCACAGACGTCTATGATCTCCATAAATTCAACAAAAATGGATGCATAATGTCTGAAAATTAAATAAACTGGAAGTACCTACATAATAACAAGCACTAAAGGACGTAGATCCGTATGTTGTATTTATTTTAAATTCAATGCTTGCATTGAACAGAATGGTTTTTAAAAATATGTCGAAAAATTTACAATTTTCGTTAAAATTGATCTTAAACTGAACATTTAGGTTGGACACTTTAAATGGGGGAAAGTTAGGTAACACAAATTTGGCTACTTATTTCTGTACTTTTTGGAAGCAATTTGACTAATTGGAGAAATTACATACAGAGGCAACTTTTTAGATGAACCACATCAGTCACATTTTTAAGACCTGGCCTGCAAATTGATTAAAATGATGGTACTTATTAAACCTAGAAACGAGTTATGTAGATATATATTTTTTTTAGCTAAATTATTGTATTAATAAATATTAGTATACATTAAAATATTCCATTTTGCCAAACTTTGACTTGACATTTGACTTGAAAATTGATCGTTAATAAAAAAAATTGTTGAGAGTGTGACAAACATTTCAAATACTCAGGTTTTACCACCTATCAGCGTTACCACATTTGGTAGATTTTTATTTCTTTTTAGTAGAATTTTAAGGATTTTTGTAAAGTTTGGTAGGTAAAATTTGCTTGCAGATTTCTGATAATTATTATCAGAAATCTACCAGCAAATTTTACCTACCAAACTTTAAAAAAACCCTTAAAATTCTACTAAAAAGAAATAAAAATCTACCAAATGTGGTAAGGCTGCCACCTATTTGTGTCCTATACAAATTTCATATCAAATTTTAGATAAATCATATACAGGGTGAACTATCGTATACGAAGCAATCCAACATTTTCTTTAAATTTTGGATATGTATGATGGTTGTTAGGCAACAGTGTACATTGTTGTAAACAATGAGGCAAATCGGATTAACCGTTAAAATGTCTTGACCAAAACAATTTTTGAACAAAATTCATAAATCATCTGTATGATAGTAAAGAAAGGGAACAAACACTTTTTAATGGTCACTTGGTATTCATCTTAGGTGCTTCTACTTAGGGTAGAAGTATGTACAGTTCCTCATGACTCACCCTGTAGATAAAAAAATAGAAATTTTATTAACAAATACTGATACTTGAATGAACGACGCGTGACTATAGATATTGTCAAAGAATGAGCAACATCTGATATGGTAGGGTGGCGTTAAATTCGGAATGGGACATTATGTTCCAGGATCGGATGTTTCCTGGTGTTCTTATGCTGATGTGCTGCAATACTCTTTGGCCAGAGTAACAGAAAATCACGTTAGAGGGTATGGTAAGTAGGTAAGTTACAGAAAGAATAAATTCTATAAAAAAAAAACATTCCCAGTGATGGGAGCTCTTAGGCTGCAGCCTATTCTTGAATCCGGGCCAGTTATGATCTTCTATTTGGGTTACGTTGCTTGTTAGAAGACTAGTTTGAGTTAATAGAACTTCTGAGAAGTTATTTGGATGTAGCCCGCTAGTGCTAAAGTGGGATATCATGACAACGCGCCTAGATATTTCTTACTTCCAATTTGGCCGTGTTCGATGACCGCCCATCGCCGCTTATGCAGCTTGCACTCATGGCATCGCTTTAAAAGGGACTGAAAGAAAATCCAAGTTTCATGTAACAATTAGTCATGATACTAGATTAGTCACTTGGCTCTTAGATCATATTATAAAGTTGAAATAATTGAAACACTCTTGAATAATGAATATTATATAAAATTTTGTTGTATGAAACAAATTACATTAAACATCAACTTAAAATTTTGATTGCTATAAACAATCATTAACATTTTCGCTTCAAAGCTTTCAGTTATGACTATAATTATCGGCAAATGTTAGATATAGCACCTACATAGTTTTTGCTAGTAATATAAAGTTGATATTATAATCTTGTATCTTAATTTTGTAACTTAATAAGAAGTATTTATGTGATTTACTAATTTCGCATGAAGATAATTATTATCTGAATTTAAAAGTAGCAATTTGGTTGCAGAACTGACAATGAACCACAAGAGGGTAGTGGGCTTACGTGTCATGTAATATTATGAGGTAGACTAGCTGTCTTCGTTGAAGATGAAGAACATGGCATATATTTTATAGCAAATGTGCCAACGTTGCTGTATTCCATTACGATGGAGAATATTGTGTATGTATCAATGTATACAATGCACGTCTAGGATCCGGTGAGAAATACTTGACTATGCTTGATTTCCATAAAACCCCAATCTAATATACCTATAGTAAATTAGAGCATTACAACAGAGCCGGAGGTAATGCTAATTCTAAAAAAGAGAATGTATATTTTTGTAACCATTTCACGTCTAAAAGGTGACTAATGCATACATTAAATTCTGGATGTTTTGGAAACTCTTTTGAAAGCATCAATTTCAAACATTACTCAAATTAGTACGGTTCTCAGTAATTATTTTCCCACTATTCTCTGAACTGTACTCCTTGACTTATAGTGTAGGAGCTAGGTGTTTTTTTCGTCATCGTTTTATGCACTATGAGATATTTTTATCGTTTTATGGATGATAAAGTAACTCCTATATAAAAAAGTCTATCTGACAGTCACATTTTGTCACTTTGACAGCGATAAAAAAGGTGCATCGTTTTTTATCACGATAAAAATGCCTGTTCCTCAAAACCAGAGTATATCTAGTAGTCGCACGTCATTTTAAAATCTGTACTGTCTGCTATAATTTTTAAGTCTTGTGGAAATTATACTGTACGATATGAGTCCTTTTGAGAAAATTATAATTATTTTTAATTGTTGTTCGTTCACATATTCTGTCGTTAATTTATCTTGCCAAAAATCACTCGAGCTTTTCTTTTATGGATAAATTTCTTTTTAACTCAATATTTTGCCAATCAGTAATTTTGCTCGAAAAACTGACATTTGACAAAATCGCTCGACCTCTGGTCTCGCGATTTTTTCATGTCAGTTTTTTTTTTTTTTTAAATGCCTTATTTAGATTAACGTCCTGGCGAAGTTTAGCTAATGCTACTCTACCACTTAACCAGGACGGCGAGATGAGTTACGGTCACCCATCCAAGTGATGGACTCGCATCGGCGTGCTTGACTTCGGCGATCGATGTCCACTCACTGAAACCGGTACCGTACCTCACGTAAAATCACTGATTGGCAAAATTATTTCGTTACAAAGAGAAATTTATCCGATAAAAAAAAAAGCTCTTGTGATTTTACTGTTGATAATAATGGTTCACAGCCTTCAGTCAAGTACGTCATGATCGACGTTTAAAAATTAATGGAATTGCATCATCGTTAAAAGGCTATTTTTTGTGTATGTATACCGTTTATGCCTAAATAAATTAAACAAGATTGCCAGAAAGTATGCGACGTCAAACAGTGCAGTGAAAGGTCAATGCTAATAAATAAAAGCTATACGATTCTATCTAGCTATTACAGGGGGGCTGTGCCCTATGGGCAAAATTTTTGAGTCAAACTAGTGATTTTTTTCTACTACCTGCATATAAAGTAGTCTTTTTCTCCCTCATTTTAGGATAGAAAATAGTTCTTTGCCTTCCAATGGAGGAAATTATTTTCTAACCGTTACTGACTCTATTACCATTTATGCAAAATATATATATATTTTAATAAAACTAATGTAATTTTTTTTTACAAAATTTTGTAAATTACTGTATTCTCATATAGCCGGAGAGCTGGCCGTCGAATATCCTATGAATAAGATACATGAAAAACTTTTTGTGAGTAACTAGTACTACCACAGACCTAAAGGGAGCCACCTTTTATACGAGCTAAGTTTGCCCGCGTCATGGATTTTTGACCTCACTTTCGGTTACGATTTTTGATGTTTTCTTAAGTCATAAATAGTCCCTTAGGGTAAAGCTTTTACCCCACCGGACTGCAAGACATGTACCCCCCCGTTTTCGAGGGCGCGGAATACGATGGTGACAATATTTTCCGACCTAGCGTCCAACCTAAATCGAAAAAACCATCCCTTTTGCCAATTTTCCGGTGCTACGCTTGCGAGGGCTTGCCAGGTCTAGTTCTTCTTGGTCAGATTGAATAAAATAAGTAAATATTGACCACAGGTGATCTAACCCATCCCCGGGGGTTGAAACTGCCCCCACCCCCAATAACTAAATGCCACGAAAACAGCGAAAATCAGCTGGAAAAGGGCGAGGAATGCGATGGTGATAATATTTCACAACCTATCCTTTACTCTAAACCTGAATACCACCCCCTTTTCAAATTTTTCGGTGCTAGGCTTGCGAGGGCCTATCGTGTCGTTTTTTTTTGGTCAGTTAGAAAATAGTTAAATATTTATCACAGGTGACCTAACCATCCCCAGGGGGTTGAAATTACCCTCACCCCCAATAACTAAATGCCACGAAAAGAACGAAAATCAGCTGGAAAGCAGTATACCCCCGTTTTCGAAGGCGGGGAATACGATGATGACAACATCTTTCGACCCAGAGTCCAACTGCTACCCCCAAATCGAAAAAACCACCCCCTTTTCCAATTTTTTGGCGCTACGCTTGCGAGGGCTGGTCGGATCGGGTTTTTTTTTGGTCAATAAAATAAATAAATATTGACCACAGAGGTGAAAAAAAAAATTGAATTGTGATTTAGTGTGTGTACAAGAACCAAAATCGCCAAAGGGGATGGGTTTTTCTCGATTTAGGGATAGTGGGTGAAGGGTAGGTCGGGAAATATTGTCACCATCGTATTCCCCGCCTTCGAAAACGGGGGTATACTGCTTTCCAGCTGATTTTCGTTGTTTTCGTGGTATTAAGTTATTGGGGGTGAGGGTAATTTCAACCCCCGGGGGTTGGTTAGGTCACCTGTGATAAATATTTAACTATTTTATTCTAACTGACCAAAAGAAAAAACGATACGACAGGCCCTCGCAAGCCTAGCACCGGAAAATCGGAAAGGGGGTGGTATTCAGGTTTAGGGGTAGTGGGTGAAGGGTAGGTCGGGACATATTATCACCATCGTATTCCTCTCCCTCGAAAACGGTTTTCCAGCTGATTTTCGCTGTTTTCGTAGCATTTACTTATTGGGGGTGTGGGTAGTTTCAACCCCCTGGAGTGGGTTAGGTCAGCTGTGGTCAATATTTACTTATTTTATTCAATCTGACCAAGAAAAACCAGATCTCGCAAGAATTGCACCGGAAAGTCGGAAAAGGGGGAGGTTTTTTCGATTTAGGAGTAGCGGTTGGACACTAGGTCGGAAAATATTGTCACCATCGTGTTCCCCGCCCTCGAAAACGGGGAGGGGGGTTCATGTCTTGCGGTCCGGTGGTGTAAAAGCTTTACCCCAAGGGACTATTGATGACTTAAGAAAACATTAAAAATCGTAACCGGAAGTGAGGTCAAAAATCCATGACGCGGGCAAAATTAGCTCGTATAAAAGGTGGCTCCCTTTAGGACTGTGGTAGTACTAATCACTCACAAAAAATTTTTCATGTATCTTATTCATAGGACATTCGACGGCCGGCTCCCCGTCTAATAGCACACTATTGTTCATATTTATGTTAACTTGACCATTTTTCTAAATAACTTTAAGTAACTTAGTAACTGTACATTTTAACTATAGGGAATGTACAGTCAGGTAGAAAGGCAATAAAAGAGGGAAGCGAATAGGTTTAGAAAAGGAGGTCGAAGTTGTCGAAGTTGGACGTCATTTTCTGGACACCCTGTATATTTTGGGGCATTTGTAGCTTTAGCTCACATAAACCCCATATTTCATAGACATATGGGAGAAGAATCGATTATCGGAATTTACCATAGCGAATGTTATTCATTTCCAACTATGGTTTGGTTTTCATCAGATTTCATTAAAATCGAAATATCTCAAAAACTATTAGTTTTTTAGATGGGGAATGCTATTGAAAGTTACCTTAAAATAATGAATGGAAGGAATAAAGAAGTTGATGTCAACTTCCGGTATAACCGGAAGTGTCTCATCGACGTGATTTTTATTAAATAGAGCACCCTGAAAATTCTTCTTCCTAAATTTTCAGCTTCAAATTATTTGTAATTTTTCTAAAACGTCTAATAGGCCACTAACCGTGATGTTACAAATAATTTCAAAATTTTATGCGATGTTACCTTATATATCATAGATTATTACGTTTTCAATACTTTACTAATCTCTAGTGTAGAACGAATAAAGTTCTAGAGGTTTGGTTACGCACACGCGCTCATATGATACTCATTTATGTAAAATATATGATATATGTATAACGTATCATCACAGACTAAAACAAATCAGATATTTCACTTATGACGTATCATGGTTTAGATAATAAATCAACTCCCAGCAGGTACCAATTTGTGTCGTGATCTGCGCATTGTCCAATCAGTCTTAACCAGCGAGTATAGTCACAGGAGGGACCTTATGATGCGTAAAGTAACCTAATAAATACTCAAAAAACCACTTAAATGTATAACAGTAACAACTCTAACCTTCAATACAATACACCACATTCCAAAATAATTAATATCACCGGTGGAGCTGTTGACTACTTCCGTCTCTGAGATTTCAGTACTAAATACTCGCTCCTGTGAGATTATACTCGCTGGTCTTAACTTCCATGTCAACCGCAAGATTTCTCTGTTTATGTCTTCTGCGCAGAATCCTGGCAGGTATACGTCACATCACAAAAAATGAAACTGGTAACATAGGGAATACTATTGAGTGAAACATCTGATTTGTTTTAGTCTGTGGTATCATCATATACTCAACCGATCGTCTTGAGAGCCCCCTGAAGCAAAAACGACGGGTTTTCATGGGTTGCGTCCATTACAACTTTTCATCAGCACACTACTTTTTCCCAAAGTTACAAAAAATGTCGACAAATATTTCGAAAAGTCAAATCTCATTAACTTAGGCTCCGTTAAATAACGTTGAATGGGCTTGTTACCGATAACGTTTTTTTCTTTATTTTTTTTTATGGCATTCAATAGAATTCGATCATCTAGATAAGCTGTTAAAATTTCAGCTTCATAAGTATGTCCAATCCTTAGATATTCAATATTAAAGATTGAGTACAAAGCGCTTCGCCGACTCGTGACGTTATTTTTAATAAACGCTACTCATTTTAAACCAGCAAGAAGATAAAAAAGATCTAATTTAACAATCAAACGCTGGTTCCATAGAGAAACACAATAACACACACCACACGCTTATTAAATCTCGACTGTCGCGTGATCAGAATCTGCAAAGTGACGTCGCGCGGTCCAACTTTGGTAATCTATTTAAGGGCTTAAACGTCCTAATAAAAACCTAAAAATTTGGAAATTGCTTTAAATAGGTTTTTTTCGATTTCTAAAATAAAAAAATATGCTGAACGGGCCTATTAGTCCATTCTGAAAAGAAAGGCAAAAAATTGGATATATTAGAATAATCAAAAATAATACAGGCCATAAAAAATGACAATAACCAAGAAGTGTATTAAAAATAAAAATGACATAGATGAGAGTAAATGATTATTATTCTGATAGTGAATAAACTAAATCTTCCTAATAATGTAAAATAAAACAAAATAATATTCGAGATATTATATTTTTCAAAATAATACAATTTTTTTCTTTAATCCCGAAGCCATTTTAATGTATGCATATTTTATGTCTATTCTTTAGAAATAGTTAAAACTGGGGAAGTAAGTAAAGTTTCAACCAGGACTATTGTACAATTTTACTGTTCATCAGATATTGTATGTGGAATATATTTTCTTATTCTTCAATAACATCATCTTACCTCCATCAAATCCTTTTTTGCAAGTCACCAAAACTGAATGATGAGTAATATTACCCACTAAACACATATGTGGCGCATCTGGCTTTCCTGCTGGCACGATGTGGTAAGTACAGGGTATCATCTGTGATCCAATGTTGTTACGACCCCAGCACTACAAATAATTAAGCAGGAGGATAATATTTTTCTTCCAGCAACAGAAATATACATAAGTAATTTCGTTAAAGAAGTTAGTATTGTTAAACCACATTGTTTCTATTACTGTTTTTATGAAATTAATATGCAAAATCCCGAAGAAAAATCTTGCTACAGTTCTAAACATTTAAAAAGTATGTTTATTTGTAAGTTCTTTGGTGCGCTGAAACCGAATATAACGATAAAAAATAATTTTAACCATCCTAGCGTCCCCTTACAACCCCTAGGAGGAGTTGACATTCCATTTGGTTAAGTGCAAGAGCAGAAGGTTACTTGTAACTATTTCCGAACTTCGCCATTTGTAAATTTTACAACTTATATGTTTACAATAAAAACATTTATTATTATTATTATCTTTATTTGTTCTAAACACATGAACAGTATGGATATTTGTAGATTTTTTGGTACGTTGAAACCGAATACGAAGATCAAAAATGATTCTAACCACCCGGTCATCCCCTTACAACCCTCCTGGGGGGTTGAAGTCGCACAATCTTATGTGTTATATCTGGGGATAAAGTTAGAGGGACATCTTTTTTGGCGATAAATTTAAATTTATTTTATTCTATGATACCGAACTCTCCTGCTTTTGAACGACCTTCTAAGTCTAAGACGAGGTGGGGTTTTCTCTTGGAAGCTCACTTCTTTTCGGGTAAATCTCTCTATAAATTTCTTCATAATGACTGGCCAAATACACGAGGAATGGCCATACAATGTTGAAAATATTGAACCATATTTCTTGACGATCTTATGTGTAACAACAAATAAAGACAAATGGCGAACTTCTGTCTCCGTGCACAAGAACGAACGAACCTTGTAAGTTTTGAATATAATATACGCATTGGAAATTTACCGAATGTAAATATATTGAAGGTCATGATAATGTCTTTTGGTACCGAGAGCTCCCTTCAACCTAGGCGGTAACTACGGTAACCTAGCCGGTAACCATGGTAATCCAAGCGGTAACAACAGTTACCATGGTAACGAAGACGGGAATCATGATAATCATGTTTCACTGCACCACAAAACCTAAATATATACATACTTTTCAAATGTTTAGAACAAGTGGAATTTCAACCCCTCCTGGGTATTGTAAGTGAGTTGACCGGGTGGTTAAAATATACGTTCTTTTCAAATTTTTAGAACAAGTGGAATTTCAATCCCTCAGGAGGGTTGTAACGGGGTGCTAGGGGAAAATTGGATAATTAAAACCTTTTTTATTGTCATATTCGGTTTCAGCGTCCCAAAATACATACATGGGGCTAGGAGGGTCTACCCTCTGGGTTTCGACTTTTTTTTATGTGCCTATGAAATATATATTACAATTATTCCAATTTCCTTGGAATATTGAATTGAGTAACACTCACTTGTTTAGTAATAAGATCGATCTCTAACTTTTGACAGTCACCGCTAATGTTGTGAAAACCCATGGACTTGCACCGGAAAAAGAATTTACAGAACTACAGACCAAAATAGTAAACTTTGCAAAGGTGCATTGTAGGGACTTCGAATATTTTAGAACTACGACAGGAAATATGATGATTTACTGGAAACAATAGCATCAGATGGAGAATAGTCGGATTCTGGAAAGAAGTAACTCGATAAGTCTTCAGATATAGAGCTGTGGAAAATCTCCCTAAGGACAACGCGAAACCAACAATAGTGATTTTGCTAACAGCTACAGCTGTTGCTGAAGAGGAGGAGTTGGAAGTGTTTCATGCAAACTTAGAAACTTTACTCCATAGTATTCCAAACAGGGAAGTTACTATTGTCATGGGTGATTTCAATGCTAAAGTCGATTCCATATTTGCAAACTCAAAATTTGGAATTGGAGATCGAAACAAAACGGGTGAAAAGCAG
This sequence comes from Rutpela maculata, assembly GCA_936432065.2. Classification (NCBI taxonomy): domain Eukaryota; kingdom Metazoa; phylum Arthropoda; class Insecta; order Coleoptera; family Cerambycidae; genus Rutpela; species Rutpela maculata. Next base: position 239,070,132 of record OW386285.2, read on the forward strand.
ATTTAGTTCTACCTAGACCATACTTATATTATAATTAATGCTGCTTTCTCTCTACATCCACGGCGCCTTAATAATTGGCTGTCACCTGGTGATAGAGTTATAAATTAGACTTCCTAAATTTATAAACTTGGGGGGATCATCGACAATGCTCCGTAAATATATACTTGGCGCTAATTGTGGCTCAGATTACCAGTTGCCTATGTGCTTATTCTTGTTGAAGCTGAAAGCATGACGAAGGCAAATACAAAGACATCCATCCATCAAAACTGATGGTGCAGCGATGGGAACACAAATCACCATACGTAGGAGTGCAAAATAACTATTCGAATTCGAAACTCTAACTGAAATACAATCTAGAAAATACCTGCAAGTTCTGCTATGGAATCAAACAAGTATAACAGAGATATAATTCTTATAGGATATATGTGAAGAATTGAAGCCACACACAGTGGGAAAAACATGCCCTTTCTTGGTAAAAAATTTGCCGACAGTAGTGATATCAATCAATTTAAATTAAAAAAATGGAAAATACCTTTAAGACATGGTACTTTGAGTAGTGCTACGACAAAGTGGCTTTGGGTTAACCTAACCTAAAAATTAATTAATTAAATTAGTTAGTTAACCTCCTTGGTCGAGAGTCACAAACAAACGTAGTAGTGTTCATGTAGATAGGATACCGAATTCAATTTTATGAAATCATGAGTTAATTGCTTAAGTTTCTTGAATCGCTTTTAACGTATGAACCATAACCTTTTTAAGGAGTTGAAGGTTTAAGGTGGTGAAAATTCGAGATTTAAGTGAAATAAAGTTTAAGTAATCAAAATCACTAGTTGCGTTTAGAATTGTAAATATTATTTTACTGGCAGATAAAAATAAGGATAGTTTTTTTATCCACATGATTTTATTTCTATGCATTAAGACTAATTATTAATTATTTTTTTATTTTTTTTATCTTTTTAGTCTGAATGCATAGGAATAAAATCATGTGGATAAAAAACTATCCTTATTTTTACCTGACAGTAAAATAATATTTACAAGTCTAATCGCAACTAGTGACGAATATTTGGAATATCGTAATTTTTAGATCAACCTTTGTTTTCATACCTTTGAAGGATCGATAGGATGTGAGTAAGATTAAAGATGAGATCAGCATTAAAAAACCCTGAAGAACAACTTTTAATCACTTAAACTTTATTTCACTTGAATCTCGAATTTTCACCGCCTTAAACCTTCAACTCCTATTTTAACTCCTTAAAAGGGTTATCGTTCATACGTTAAAAATGTGCTGTATACTGATGGATTTCATTTATTTGAAAAATACACTATTAGTGGTCAACCACAATATGAGCTGAACCACTTCTTTGTCATGATACAAACGACTATATCGATGATTAAAATTTATTATTATTCTTATGAATTTGTGTTATATATAAAGAAAAAAGTAATTGGCAAATACGTCTTTTACTATAATTATGTGTTTGTAAAATTTTTAATGACTGATGAGATGATGTTGGGAAATAAAACGAACCTGCAAAGTGCCATAGTCGGCTGCCACTCTGGGTACATACGTCAACACACTGGTTCCAACTTCCGACGTAAATTCGGTTAACTCCCGGGAAATCCCCGGAGTGCTGTTAAAGCTCCACCGGAACGTCGTAGCCACCGGTTCAGCATCAACCTGCAATCAAAAAGGACGCTATTCATGTGAATTTGCTAAAATTACAGGAATAAAATGATCATCAGTTGACAATGGCACATTTTGGTTGGTGTAATTGGAAGACTCGAACATTATTCAGGTTTCGTAGAGATCTCATTATGTTAACGGTAATTTGTTGAAAGGCTATAGAGTGAGCAACATAAAGCAGAAAATCTCATTAGTAACCTGTCCACGAATGTAGCAGTAATAATATTTTAAAATGAAAGTAGTCGCGAATAGACAATGAGTTGTTGAAATTCATATTTACAAATGATAAAAAGTAATCGCAGTTCGATTATCTACAGTCGCGTTTAAATTGGTTTTGCTTATATTCAAAACACTAGATTTGCCTCTTTAGGGTACTTTATTACAATATAAAGTTATACTCTCGCATGTAAATTGGAAGTCTACACAGAAAATAGGCCGGGCTCCAAAGATAACAATTAAATTCTTATTTTTAAAGCGTATATAAGTGTATACAGTCATGTTAAAGACTTCTTCTGAATCACGGGGATCTGGGATGATACACAGACGGATCGAAGACGCCGGAGAAAACCGGCGCTATGTATGGATACAAACGATAATTTTTAATTTAAATCCCGCTCGTTCACATGTGGAAATATCATAAAATCAAGTTTTTACACAGAAAAAAAAGTGACACAACTATGTATAATACTTTCCTTTTAATTTTGGTGGTAATGTTTTTCATTATAAAGAGTTATAATTATTATTCTAATTCATTTATTATTACAATTCAAAGAAGAAAAAACATTCGAATCTAACTTGAATTCCTTGAAAGAAGCGTTGGCAACGCATTGATCGTGGTAGTGTTCCGCATTTGGTTTCAATAGGCATGTTCACAAAATTTTAATTTTAATTGAAAATGATAGATTTATCTGCAATATATACTAATGTAACAATAAAATAATATATATGTTTTTATTTTGCCAGTTATTCGTAACAGAAATGACCCCAATGCAGCGAGACTAAGAAACGTTCCCAGGCAGAGGCTAGAGGAATATGACGTCACTTACTTATAGGCACGCCGGCCTGTGTGTGTAATGTGGGCCCGTTGTTTTTTATTGAAAGACTAATATAATATTATTGATCAGCATGTTTTAAATTCTGAAGACATTTTGATTTATGATTTTCGAATTACGGCCCCCTAAAATTATATTTTTAAAATATTAAATAATTAATAACTTTTAAGCGAATTCTTTTTCGAAAAAAAGTCATTCTTCATTTTCTTTTTAGATTCACTTTTTCTACAACATGGCGTCATCCATACTTTCAAATTTCATAAGCTAAGAATTTTCATTGAAAAATTGTCAACATTTTGAACCAGCAGCCCTGTAAACTATACGAGCATTAAGGATTGCCGAATTTGAAAGCATGGACGACAGTGGGTGATAGAAAAAGCGATTTTAAACAGAAAAAGAGGAATGACTTTTTTTCGAAAAGAAATTCGTTTCCAAGTTATAAATTGTTTGATATTATTTTTGGTAATTTTTCAATGAAAATTCTTAGTTTATGAAAATTTGAAAGTACAGATGACGCTGGGTTGTAGAAAAAGTGAATTTAAATAAAAAATGAAGAATGACTTTTTTTCGAAATACAATTCGTTTAAAAGTTATTAATTATTTAATATTTGAAAAATATCATTTTATGGGGCCGTAATTAGAGCATGCTGATCAATAATATTACATTCGTCTTTCAATAAAAAACATTACACATACAGGCCTGCGTATCTGCAAGGTAAGTGACGTTTCTTAGCCTCGCTGCATTTGGGTGATTTCTATTACGAATAATTGACAAAATTAAAATATTTATTAATAAAAAAAAATCTGATATTGGTACTCGGCCCCATACTTCTTATGGGGTTGTTTAAAGTCTTTGGTTTATGCAGTCCCTGTTCGAAATGTTCAAAAATTGGAGCAGAGGATTGATGCGAATTCAAAAGAATAAACCTGGTATTTTTAGAAATGTAAGCAGACCTATGAAAAAGCGTGTGAGAAGCTGCATCGAAATGAATGGGAGGCATTTTGAACACATTTTGTAATAATAAACAAGCTAAAAACGTACTCTTCGCCCATTTACTGAGCTTTTTATATATAATTGTTACACATTCTATAGGATACTCTTCGCAGTTTTCTTGTAAATAATGTTGGACATCCTAAATTTTGTGATATAAACTTTGTTGTGAAAAAAATTGTATGAAAAAAAAATGAAAAAAAAATCCAACCTGCGGGATTCGAACACGGGACCCTTGGATTGCAACGAAAAGCTTTAGCCGCTGCGCCACCACCTGTTGCTAGGAAAATTGATTGTCTGTAATATATATCTGTCGACATTCATACATATTTCACTTCTAAGAAATATTAGTAAACTTCATACACAAAAAAAAATTTGTTATGGAAATAATATCTCGCGATTTCCATTTTAGTACAAGCCACAAAAATGAACAAAAAAATTTTTTTTTAAAATTAAATAATTAATAACTTTTTTATTTACTGATCGATTTTCTTCAAAAACAATAGGGTTCTTCCTCTAGCTAACACTAACTTATTTTCTAAATTTCAATACAATCGGACTTTTCTTTCTTAAGTTATCGTGCTTACAAGAAACGTGACGGACGGACAGACGGACGGACAGACGGACAGACGGACAGACGGACATTTTGAAAGTTGTTCAGAATTCGTTCACTAACACAATGATATGAAAATTTTTTCTCTACGAGCGATATTTACGATTTTAGAAATGTGCCGATCAAATACAATATACTCTTCGTTTTTGCGAAGAGTATAATAATAAACATGTGATAAGAATTCAGTTTACTTTATTTATGTATGTACATTTAGTGACATTTCTATCTGGTTGAAACAAGCCAACTTTGATTTTTTGAAGGCGTAATTGATCAACTGCCCTTTTTGCATCGAACTCTTCAGTCGGGTTTTAAAGGAAGACAATACGTTCTACGAATTTTCACCAAGGGTGTATTTTCCTTAATACATTAATTATATCTTCGGAGGGGGTAGCTGCGTTAGGAAACATTTGCGGACACCCGTTTATACAGTGTGTGTAATTGCGGATTAGGTATGTACATCCACGTAGCGCTAGAGATATGACAACCCAGCAACAGCAAAATCCGCCTGTCGGCACTCGACTATTCCAGCTCTGTTATTTCATTTTAGTCAACAGGCACACGCGGTGTTGCAATTCTTACTCCTATGTCTAAATTGCCATTACACGCACGGTATAAACTTTTCTTCATATTTCTGGGTGTAGAACCATCTAACGAAATATTCGAACGTTATTTCAGGACACCCTGTATACCACGTGTTAAATATTAATCTTAATTTAATTTTTTAAATTTGTTAGTTATCCCTTGCTTTAAACTGTTTTTAAACAACTGACCCTTGGTGTTTTTTATGTTTAATCTATAAATAATAACGGCAACATTGAACGGGAACGGTAATGTCAAGTTTGTAAATTAGGTTATCATCATTAGGCAAATACCTATTTTAGTGGTTAAGTGTTAACTTAATTCACTAACCATACGTTTTTCACGTGACATCTGCTTTCACTAGTTGCAGAAAATAGTTAAAGACGGTGTATGTAATCCAAAGTTTGGTACTAAACTGTCTAACAAAAATCAGAATTTGTTTAAATAAAAATAAATCATGAAATCATACGGTAATAATCAACTTGCCGTCAATTAGTACATAATCAATTTTTCATTATTTGCTTAGGTCACTACACCACTGTCTTCAGGACAATCAATATAAGAATCAGGATATCATAACTTATATTCTGATTCGATTCGTCACCAATTCTAGGTTACTATTAAATCCTACGAATCCTGTGCAAATTCCGTCTATTCCAAACTTTACAGTGGACGGAATTAAATAACTACTAATTTATTGATTACAAAATAATGTTGCAGCTGTATAATAGTAATGGTAATTCGTTGTTTACAATTTAAGGGACAACATTAAATTGCATTGAAACAACTTTTGGTGGTAAAACTCGGTCCTGTAATCTTGTTTTTCAGTTATTAGTTGAAAACTCAAGCCAGACGGCAGTGAGTCGAAGGAAATGTGTACTACCACCAATTATTGTTTAAGATGTCCGGGCTTAAGTTAGTCCAACAAGATATTGGACTTCTTCCATACCGATTGGCACACATCTCGTCCGGCACTTCAAGGATTTTGCGGTAGAGAGCAACGAAGTTTGCTACTGGTGGAATGTCAACGTTAAATGGAATCGCGGCCACGTAGCTTCCTTTCCAGAATACATTCCCAACAGACGAGGGACTTTAAGAAACACATTGTGGCTTCGCAGAGACAGAATTTTGTTTGGAGTAATTTATTTTCCATCATGTCTTGCACTCACATTTTCAAAATGTCTTGATTGCTATTAGTGTTGGAATATGTTGACTGATATTGTATTATATTATCTGCTCTGTACTGAACGCTTCTGGAAAGTTTCTTATAATATGCCTTTGTATTTGTGCATTTCTCAACTCTTTCAATGGCGCTGGTACATACATTGTACCAGGAAGGTATTCCATCTAGTTGGGCAGCGATCTACAATCGCACCAGTACAGCAAGTAACAAGTAATAATAATAATAATAGACGCTTAAATAAAATATAATGACGAAATTAAATTTAATATATCAAAAGACATAGTTCGCTCTATCTTAAAGTATGAGAAAACTACGTTCTTCCACTCAACCACATGCATGTAGCATGAATTAGTAAAAAATCATGTCCCTCTAGAACTCAGATTCCTTGCCCCTGAAAGAGCTAAGAGGTTATGAGCTCAGTCCGTATATTGTGACTTTTGTTCTAGTAGAACTATAAATTCGTTAACAGTATGGAAGATCACAAGACTTGAAACTTTGGTATGCCTAGGTTGTTAAAACTTTTAGTATTACTAACAGATAAAATAGAAACAAAACCTAAAATCTGAGAAATCAATGGCGAATATTCGTTTGATGGTTCAACCAGCGTCGGACTAACTAGAAATTTCTATACAGGCTGGGCTATTCTGGCCTCTTTATTAAAAAAGTAATATTGAACATTTTCTTAGTTTTGAGATATTTAAAGTCTCCATTTTTAATTATACCGTCCTTATTTGTCAGTGAAATGATCTAGAATTTCAGGTTTTTCTATGACTTATTCACAAATCTAAACTAGTTTTTTAGACATGAGCCCATTTTTTTAGCATGGTGATTTTTTTACATGTTCTTTAGACGTTAACAAATATAAAAATACAAACATTAAACTGCTAAAAAAATGCGCTCATGTCTAAAAAAAAAACTAGATATAGTAAAAAGAGGGTACAATTTTCCAAAAAAGCCATTTCGACCTCAGTTTGTCGATTTTTCTCGTGAAGAAAACGTAGTCATTTTTACTTTTAATTTATTGTAGCGTTAAGTTAGTGTCCTGTATTTTACTAAAATAATGAGAAATATGAAAAAAAAATATAGTTAAATTTTTTGTCATATTTTCTTAGCTTATCGATACCCCTCCTTTTCTACCGCGTAGATTTCGAGTAAACGTCAAAAATTTTCAAAAAACCGTTTTTTGACGCTAAAAAGCGGGATTTACTCGAAATCTACGAGGTAAAAAATTTTTAAATTGAAAATTCGGATTCAGCACACAAAAATACTTAAGGATTGATAGGTTTAGTCCTTGGAACAGAATTTCTTTTTTGTAGACCTGTGGACAGGTGCACCTTGTGCACAGGTCTACAAAAAAATCTGTTCCAAGGACTAAACCTATCATGCCTTAAGTATTTTCGTGTGCTGAATGCGAATTTTCAATTAAAAAAAATTTCTACCGCGTAGATTTAGAGTAAATCCCGGTTTTTATCATCAAAATACAATTTTTTGACAATAAAAAGCGGGATTTACTCGAAATCTACGAGGTAAAAAAAATTAATTAAAAATTCGGATTCAGCACACAAAAATACCTAAGGCATGATATGGAGCAGAAATTATTTTTTTTTGCAGACCTGTGTCTTGAGACTTGGCACAAAAAAAAATTAAGTTCTGCGAAGTCATCACAAAATTATTTTTTGTCGAATAAGAAAGAGTTTCTGTTTTGTTTTAAATACTAAGTGAACCGGTAGATATAGATGATATTTTTTAAGCTTATATTTTGAGCTTAAATCTTCGCAGACTAGGTTTGCAAGAATAACGTCCACCGAGTAATGCTAAGCCAATACATTATCAAAGAGATAAGTTTTGATACGACTAGTTCTAGCACATAAACAAACGGAAACGTTATACCTCTTCATAATCTAATGTACAAACAAAATAAAAGGGGGACAAACATAATAAAAGTTTTTCAACTTCTTGTTATTTATTTATTTATTTATTTAACAATACACTGCCTAACAGAGCATTTCAGTTACAGGGTAGGAGATAATAAGTACAAATATAAAAAGAAATGTAGTGACATAAAAATGTAAAATAAACGTATAAAAACAATGATAAAATATAAAATAACAGAAAATTTTAATTTATGCAGTTAATCTCTTTATCGCAGCTACATTGCAATGGAAGATATCAAACTGGTCTTGAAGATTATTATAGTTCTCACACATTTTGTACAGTGGCGAGAATTTTTGTACTTTATAAGTTCTGGGAGTCTGCAGATAGAATAGAGTTTTTTCTAGAACTTGGTCTAGGTGTTCGAAAATTTAGTATATTTAAAATAGCACTACAATCTATTATATTATTTATTACTTTAAAAAGAAATATTTGATGTAAAATGGTTCCGCGAGTCTCCAAACTCGAAAGTGAAAATCGCTTTAAAAGTGCAGTCTGGCGAAAACCAATAGCAGGATAGACACCATCTTTCTTGTGACTTAAAGTCTTTAAGAAACGCCTCTGAATTGTCTCTATATTTTGTATATGTATGTTATAGTGAGGAGACCAAATAATTGACGATTATTCCAATTTTGGTCGAACAAAAGACTAATATAGTACTTTCAGCGTATTACTGTCGTTAAAACAGTGGCGGCTCGTCAGAGGAGGCAGAAGAGGCTGAGCCTCCTCTAGCAGCATATCCAGAGGTGGTGAGGAAATGTACAAATTGTAATCATATTTCAAGTTAATTGTCTTTTAAATATCAAACCTCCTCTGCACAAAATATCACGAGCCGCCACTGCGTTAAAATCATGAGAGCACCGTATTATAAATTTCAATGTTCTAAAACTTTCATTGGTTATGGTGTTCATATGACAATTATAGGTTTTAATTTGTTAACGTAGTCAATGTAAATATTGACAGTGGACGTACAATTTCAATTTTTATTTGAAAAAGAGAAGACATTTTAATTCAATTTAGCGTTCAACTTGCATCAAAATTGAATGAAATAGTATTTGCAGCGATACATTTTCTGTAAAGTTCGGAAATGTAAAATGCCGAAAGTGGGTCACCTGTACATGAGTGCTCAACAAAATTATGTTAACGTACTTGTGCTTCTAGCTGGATATTTCAATGCTGGAAACTTATTTGCGGTAACCAGAGTTTAGAGTTCATCTATCTCATGACCATTCTGTCTCTGTTCTGCCTACGCCGAATTATATTGATAAAAGGATTAAACTCCAGTGAACTGGAATTTACTATTACAAGGATCTAACGTGCATTATATTAAACTTGTTTGGGCCGTGTATAATTGATTTCAAATTGTCTCTAAGTAGTTGACTTCTTTTCAAATAATAGTCAGGTAGTTTAAAAATTCATGTCTCTATACGTGTCAAACAGATAGATTGATAGATTGATAGATAGATAGATAGATAGATAGATAGATAGATAGATAGATAGATAGATAGATAGATAGATAGATAGATAGATAGATAGATAGATAGATAGATAGATAGATAGATAGATAGATAGATAGATAGATAGATAGATAGATAGATAGATAGAGAGAGAGAGAGAGAGAGAGAGAGAGAGCGAGAGAGAGAGAGAGAGAGAGAGAGAGAGAGAGAGAGAGAGAGAGAGAGAGGACTAAAAAGGGAGAGCGAGAGAGAAATCACAATCAGTTATACTACTGTAGACTGCATACGTTAGTTGATTATGATTTAAAATGGTTCCCATAGTATACTATCCATTCAATGGGTGGTGGTACTTTGAAAGTGGGGTTAAATTACATGCGAATATGCTCTTATGCTGACAAATGTCCAATACTTTATTAAATATGCCATGCATGTCAGTACTTTAAAAACACTGCACCTGCACCCATGAGTGCAGTTGCAGCAACTTTAACCGCCTTGTGCGTATAAGTAAAGTAGCTAACCCAAGTGGTTATAAACAACATCTGATCCGGAGTGGGCACATGTCAGTTAAAGTGAAGAAGGCAAGAGGAAACTACTTCACATTCTATATATATATATATGGACATTAATGAGGCCTCGGATAGGCTTCGTTCTCCAATTGGAAACAGGCACTGTCCTTTTTCCAAGGAGGGCAGTGTGAAATTAGTTATTGGGTGCAGGAAATTAGCTTCTAGTGTGGTCATGATGAATGCTCGGCAAGAAAACTGACTTGCAACATGGAATGTGGGAGGTCTTTTACAGCCGGGAAGACATTGTCTGCTAGAGAAAGAACTTGCAGACTCAAATATCAAAATGGCAGGACTTTCCGAGATGCATTATAGGAGCTTCGGACCGTTTGGATCTACGACGAGAAGTATATGCTTCCCTGGAAAGAACAAGATCTGAAGAAATAGAGTAGTACTCTGGATCTCCAACGAACTCGATTAGTCGTAGGATATGGAGCTGTCCGTCATCGGACAATCTCCCTAAAGGCTAACGTCAGACCAACAATAGTGAATTTGGTACAAGTATAACCACTTATAACTGCTGGTGAAGAGGAGGAGTTGAGAGCATTCTACGAAGATTTAAAAACCTTACTCTATTATCCAAACAGGGAATATACATACCATTGTTATGGGTGATTTCAACGCAAAAATTGGTACACACTGGAAGGTGATCACTGGTGAGCTGTTGTTGGAAAATTTGGTATCGAAGTACGAAATGCAAGGAGAAAAATTCTAATTCAATTCTACCTAAAGTAAAGCTATACGATAGTTAATATTGCATTCCAATAACATCCATGGCGCTTTTACACTTGGTTGTCACTTGGCGGTAAATTTCGGAATCAGACTGATTATATTATTGGTAATTCGATAGAAAACATAAATGAAACTTTGTAAAACTTTACCTGGCGCTGACTGTGGTTCAGATGACCAATTACTTATGCACGTGCACCTTCTCGTTAAAGCTGAAAACGCTTCGGTGAAAAATACAAAAACATTTGCCCATCATAACTAATGGACTAGCCTTCTAAAATAAATTCAGAGCACATTAGGTGATGTCTACTATACATGACGAAGATTTAAATGCTTTGTAGGATTCTCTAAACACGAATATCGCACGAAAAGCAACAGGAATACAAAGTAAAATACGTAGAAATGAGAAACAACCCTAGATAACTCTAACTGAACTGCAAGTAAGGAAAAACTTAAAAGCACAGGGTGTCAATGTTGCTTGGAATCGTAGGATTATACCAGGCTGTCATGGTGCGGGGAAATCAGACTCTCTGTAGAAGGGAAGAATTTTGATCTACAAGACGCTTGTTGAACTGGAGTTACAAGCTGATGACAATAATAGCCTTAGCCAATAATACAATAATAAGCCTTTTCAAAACGTGGAAATCTCGCAGACCGGCTCCATCTCTGTGTTGTTCAAATTTTTTCCCCATTTCATCCGCTTGCTCTTCTAGATCTCACAGATCGTTCTGTTGGTTAATACAAGCGTCATTATAATTTGTGCATTAAGCGTGATTACGCGCCAATTTGAACCCAAAATGTAGTCAATTAAAAACTCCATCGGTACTCTATGAACTGGCAGGGATCAGATTACTGTGGCTTGGCGCCAATCTGGAAAGAGATTTTCGAAAGTGATCATCCTGAGAAAATGAAGGGAAGCAGGACTACGAGAGTGAACCTTCAATACTATATCAGAAGTGGAGGCAGATATACAAATCCTAAAAACTGAGAAAGCAGCTCGGGTCGACAATATCACGGCCGAAGAGCTTAAGTTAGTTGGTGAAGATGGCGTGAAAATTCTTGACGGAATATGCCAAAAGATATGGGAGGCAGAAATGGGTTCGACGACTCAAGAACATTATGCTGGCATTAATATCACATGCCAGTAAAATAATGTTGTGTACCCTTCAATCTAGACTTCAGTATTATCTTTTTTGGCAAACACCTTCTAAGTAAGCATGATTCGTTAAGGGATGCGGCACTACAGAACAAATACTGAATTTACGAACTTATCGACAGGGCAAGAGAATATTACGTGCCTACGTACCTTTGTTCCGTAGGCTACCGTAAGGCTTTTGATAATCTGGAATGGAACAAACTGTGGGCTGTATTATTGGAGACGGGGTCATCCAAACAATTAGTCTTTATTATTCGCTAACTGTATGAAGGAAACTCTACTTTGGTGAAAATCGAAAACAGTAACTTCGACAAATGTAAAGTTAGCAAAGACAGTGTTGTGTTTGATGCAGAACCCAGCAAAATTGATTAGAAAAATGTAATTAAATAATATTCCAAACAATCCAAAAAATAGACAAAATAAATTTTTGGATACTACGTTGAATTTTACTTAAATATTTTCATGTCGCCAGATGATATGTCGCCCGATAGCAACAACTTTGGAAAGTGCACCGAAATTTGAGGGCCAAAAAAAAACATTGAATTATAAAGGAAGGCGCCCTACTGATTGAATTTCGTATTGGTCAATGCCATGAAACCGAATTTCGTCGCTATAGCGCAAAAGATTATGAAATATTAAATAAAAACCTACCTACTCTAGGGATCCCACTTCATAGGGAGTGAGCTTCCTTAGGAAACATATCTGGACACATGTCTTTAGACAAATTTTCATATTTATCACCACCCAAACTTTAGCGACACAAATTTCCGAACACCCTGCACAACTAGATAATTCAGGTAACCTAAATGCTACAAGTTATATTGCGACATAATATATTCTTTCTGTTATTGATTAAGCGTTTGTAAAGCAGTAAAATTAAATGAAGTGTGAAAAGTTATAATTCCTGATTTTTCAAAAATGTGTTAAGATTAAGAGAAATATTCATAATGAAAAAAAGCGTTTACAAATAACAGCTTTCGAAAGAATCATCAAAATGGTCATCGTTTTTAAAACCTACACGAATTTTCAAGTGGGTCTATCTGAAAAACCACATTTATGACCATACAAGTGCAGCTTTTTGGTTTTATTTGCCATGTACCAGACCTACCACAGATAAAAACAAATTATTTGTGAAGTACAAGTTTTCAGGATCGTTACTGATTCATCCTCGTACAATAAGAATATAATCGATTTTTCTTAGTCTTTATGCCGAGCAACCTTGACGCTCTAAAGGAACCGCTTTCATTTCAATCCGTTAATATTCTTGATATAAATTTCTATTCATTTATTCTGTACTGAAAAGGGAACTGGAACTTCAATTACAGTATAACGCTTCAACGTGAAATAGGCGCAATAACCAAAACACCATTTTGCACTACAATTGAGAGTAATACTTTCGCACCTCGTTTTCGAATGCCTACGCTATATAGTCGAAAGGTTTCGGTCTGCAACTTTAATGACCAATATTTTATTGAGTTCACGTTCTTCTCTGTATTTATCGTTAAATTGGGAGCAATGCAGGTGAATTTACTCGTTACTTTTCTACCCTTTTTATTAACCCGGTGTGTCGATCCACATGAATATCAAATTGATTGAGCCAGTTGCTCGCTGTTAGGTTTAGAAAGAGTTTTATTTTTGCTAATAATTATAGTGCTTTCCGACACCCACCTGAACTGAAATATTATTTTAGTTAAAATACTTGCACACCTGATGTAGTCCGGGAGCTAGGTGTTTTTTTTGAAAACTTTGTTACATCTATTTTCTGAGTTGATTAATTCTATCGAACATAAATTACGACAAAACAGATTTCTGGCAAGTATCAGCCCGTCAGCTTAGTCAAAATTCAAAATATAAAAAAATAGTTTAAAAAAATACCATATCTTTTTAAATTCCTATCCTACTATATACTTAAAAATACTGCTTTTATGTGGTTTGAAGAAATACCTAAAATTTATAATTTAAAAAGAAGTGTATTTATTCAGCAGCTCCGATTTATTACTATTTCTTTTGGGAACCGACAGTAAAAGAGAAACTTTAATAAATAGTAAAAAAATATAAACTTTGAAGAAGAGTGTTTCTGACTGAAATAAAGTGTTCTTAAAGTGCTGATGTACATGGCATATATAATGAAATATTGTACAATTTTTAGCACAAGATTATATTTGCTTGAAATTTAGCCCTCAATTTGCAAAGTACCACCACCCAATAAATTAATACTATGGGGAATCCTGTATTTCAAATCATAATCAACTATGGTTGACACGTTAAAGTCCTGACAGTAGCTCCATGAACATGAGAATTTACAGGGTTAGGACATTAAATAATTTGTTTTGGCTGTTATGTAATTATTTATTTTTCTGAAGCGTGGAAAATCGTGGTGGTAAGTACTACGTCTACTAGCAAAATGCACGTGTTTCATTACGGGTAACTAAAAGTACCCCCTCAATACAATTTTTATTAGACGAAAACCAAACTTTTCAAAGAATGACTAGCTCTAAATTATCCAAGACTGGAAGTTTCGAAAAAAGTTGGCTCGACTTTAGGTGCCATATTGAATTTCCAAATTTTATTAATTTTCTTGATAGTATATATATATATATATATATATATATATATACATATATATATATATATATATATATATATATATATATATATATATATATATATATACATATATATATGTATATATATATATATATATATATATATATATATATATATATATATATATATATATATATATATATATATATATATATATATATATATATATATATATATATATATATATAGTTGGTAGGCTCCTACCGGAGCCACGGTTGTCTAAACGACGTTTCGACAGAATCGCATCTGCTATCTTCAGGTTCTCGCTGAAAGCCATCTACTGCTGCTCCTCGTTGCTTGAACTGGACTGACGTTCTCCGTGTTGTGCAGTTCCTTATACATGGTGTTTCACGAGGAAGCGGACATGCTTTAATGGCCGATAGAGGACACCGAAGGTAATCATATCACCCATAGAAAAATCTAGTTGGGCCCTCGTTGCTGAAATACAGGGTGTTTTATATATTTTTGCCAACATTTCTTTTGGTTGTTATTTTGTAAAGGAATGGAATAATCAGTTCATATTTGGCACATATAATACACTGATGATCCTGAAAAAGTACTTGTATCACACAAAAAAAATCCAGGTCCGGACTCAAAAAAAAAGTTTTTGTTATTCTTTAAGAAAGCAATACCCTGTATATGTTTTTTTTAATTTCAATATTAAATTCGAAAAGTACTTAAAAAACTGAACAAAATGACTTCATTAATTTTTTTGCCATACTTTTTCCGCATTCGAAATAAATTCCACTAAATAACGCAATATGAGACTTTAGAAAATATCGATGAATGTTACGCGCAAAAAATGCTTCCACTATTACATTAGGCATTTACTTTTTTTTCAGCAATAATTATTATGTTTTTATTGCCAATTTTCACGGAGGGGGTAAAATAAGTAGAATAACAAATCAAGAATCCATTTCATTCCTCTCATTTATTAAGAACTAAAACAGCAACATAACATACCTATTAACAATAAGAAGAACGGTAGCAACAAAGTTGCATATCAATAATGCACATTGTAACCAAACTATCAACAGAATAATTGTACGAAAAACAAAAAAAGGACATATTGCCATTAAACGCATTTATCAATAGGGATAACTAACTGATTTAGTTTAAAGTTGTCTCTATCGATCATTGTAGCGTCATATTATTTGTTTATAAGTTTTTTAATAGTTTTCGCTATTTAATACAATTATTTATTTAATATTCCAAAAATGTGGTACCAATTTTCAAACGAAGAATATGCTGATAAAATTTTGATCTACGGAAATTGTAACGAAAATGACGAAGCAGCAGAGCGGGAATATCAAAGACGGTTGTCTAATAGACGACGCGATGGCCTGACTATAACATTTTTGGATTCATATATCAGTATTCCAGAGAATATGGCAAGTTTCCTGCAGTTGCGGAATGCAACATAAAGCAAGAAGTAAATTTAGAAAATAATATTTTATATCTGGTTAATCAAAATTCAAGGCTAACTACCCGAAAATTAGTTCTGTGATCGGTGTTCCTTGCACTAGGATATGGAGGTTATTGAAAAAGAACATTTTTGCCCGTACCATATTCAATTAGTACAACGTCTTGCACCAGGCGATGAAGTCAATCACCTGACTTATTGTCGTTGGTTATCTGAAAATCGACTAGTAATTTACAGAACTTTATTCACAGACGAGGCGTAGTTTACAATGGATGGTATCAATAATTCTAGAAATGCTCACATGTGGGCCCAGGAAAACCCAAAACGTGAATGCCGTTCACAACATCGATTCTCTTTCAGGTTGGACCTGTAGGCGGTAACTTATTAGGACCACAATTTTTTGAAGGTACACTAACTGATAACGTTTATCTTAATTTTTTACAGCATATACCGAATCTGTTAGAAAATGTAAATATCCGAGGTATGTTATTTCAACATGATGGAGCTCCACCGCATTTCTCCAACCAAATTAGAAATCATTTAAATGATACATATCCAAACAGATGAATTAGTTGGGAAGATCCTTAAGCATGGCCGGCAAGGTCTTCGGATTTCTACCCTGTAGATTATTTTTTATGGGGTCACTTAAAAAGTGAGGTCTACAATGTGGACATTAATGACAGGGATCAGTTATTTCAAAGGATTGTTGATTACTGCAACGAAATTAGAAACAATCCAGATATGATAAGAAGATCAATCAGACATAACGTGAACCAGAAAATGTAGTGAAGCTGAGGGAGGGAGGGGGGTCTTTTTTACATAAAATTTAATTATGATTCTAATTTGTAAATACGTTTTATAACAACATCTGAATATCTGAATTTTTTGTTTTTCGTATAATAATTATTCTGCTGATAGCTTGTTGGTATTTTGCTATTTACATTATTTTTATGCAGTTTAGTGGTTACCATTATTGTTGTTAATAAGTAAGTTATATTGTTGTTTTACTAGTTTTTAATAAATGAGAGGAATGGAATAGATTCTTGGTTCGGTGGTCCCTAATATTTTTTAAAAATTTTACCCCATTCATAAAAATTGGTTATTAAAACATAATAATTATTGTGGGAAAAAAAGTAAATGCCTAAATTTAATAGTGGAAGCATTTTTTGTGCGTATCATTTATCGATATTTTCTAAACTCTCATATTGCATCATTTATTGGAATTTATTTCGAACACGGCAAAAGTGTGGCAAAAGAATTAATGAAGCCATTTTGTTCAGTGTTTTATGTACTTTTCGAATTTAATATTGAAATTTAAGAAAAACATACACGGGGTATTGTTTCTTAAAGAACAACGAAAACATTTTTTTTCGAGTCCGTACCTGGATTTTTTCTGTGTAATACAAGCACTTATTCAGGATCATTAGTGTATTATACGTGCCAAATATGAACTTATTATTCCATTCCTTTACAAATTATTAACCAAAAGGAATTTTGGCGAAAATTCATAAAACACCCAGTCTATCAGCAACTAGGGCCCAACTAGCTTTTTCTACGGGTGATTATGAATACCCTAGGTGTCCTCTATCCGCCATTAAAGCATGTCCGTTTCCTCGTGAAACACCCTGCATATGCTGGGGCCTAGAGCGCGTCTACGCATTGTATTTTCGCGAATTCTCTCATTTTAGTCACATCAACTGGAAAGAGGACAATATAGAGCTGTTGATGGTTAAAAAAAATCTGGTGACGAGGCGAAGGGGACCGTCTCCAAAACGTTGGGCAGATGTCATCAAGGGGCTGATGGGAAAGAGCTTTGGAGGCTGTGTGCCTAAAAGGCAACCACTACAGGTGGTATGTTACTATTAGATATGCTATATGGCAACTAGAAAAATTTATGGATCACAAAACGTCTGGCAAGACGTTGTGAACAATGGCGTCCTGGCAAATTTTAGTTGGGTAAACGATTTGGGCTTGGGGGGGGGGGGGGGGGCAATTTTTTTCTTCGCAGTGAGGAGAATTTTAAAATTGTAACACAATATCGCCGTTATAGCACAGACAGCGCGCGACAGCGTTGTTGCCTGGCAAAGACGCAAAGGTAAGTTTCTTATTCTGTAGAAGGTAGCGACAAATTATAGACGATGTTGGAGAAATAAATAAGAGACAAATTACAAATTTTTCGATTGAACGGATGGGGGCAAGGGCGGTTCTAGGCCAGCATACTGGGGGGGGGGGAGTGGTACTAACTAGCAGGGCCATGGAGAGAAATTATGGGCCTTTTTTGAAAATTGACAAACGGGGGGGGGGGGAGAAAAAAATTGATGGGCGGAGGCAGAAACCACCCAAATTTTTTTTGGGGGGGGGGGGGGTCCAACAAATATTCGAAAAATTTTAGTTTTTTATGAGCGAGGGGGAGAAATCTGAAAAAAAAATTTGATAAGCGGGGACAGAAACTCCTCAAAAAATTTTTTAACGAGCGTGGGATAGAAATCCGAAAAATTTTTTGACGAGCAAAGAATAGAAATCCAAAAAAAAAATTAATGAGTGGAGGCAGAAACCACCCAAAAATTTTTTTAGAGAGCGGGGGTGGAAATCCAAGAACATTTTTTTTTATGAGCGGGGGGAAGAAATCCGATTTTTTTTTAAAGTATTGAAACTTAAAAAAATAGTTAAGTATTATTTTGAATTTATCTTTATACAGTGTGTTCCCGGATTGAGTTTGCGATAGGTGTAATATACCAAAAAAAATTAGTACGGCATTCATTTTCTGTAGTCTCGGTCTGGTTGACGTAAAATGAATTTTTACCAAATTTCAGTGAAAATGGGACCTAACTCGCGGAGTAAATTTAAGAAGAAAGTAAAAGAAAATAAATCATTGTAGGTAAACTGGTCTTTCTGTTAATTTTACGAAAAAATTCTATTTGGATAAAATATTTGGCATTGAAAGTTAGAGCCATATGCCAACTTTCATTGCATTTGAACAAAAAATAATAATAATACTACTTAAAGTAAATAGTTTTTTATTTTTTCACAAAATTAACAATTTCAACGAATTCAACTAAAAACCTATGCACATAGCACCCTACCTAAATTACTATATAATTCTTTGTAACTTCTTCTAATTTCTTCAAGAGGTATTAATATTATTATTATTAATACTATTATTATTTTTTCTTCAAATGCAATGGAAGTTGGCAAATGACTCCAACTTTCAGAGTCAAATATTTTATCCAAATAGAATTTTTCCGTAAAATGAATAGAAAGACCAGTTTACCTACAATGATTTATTTTCTTTTATTTTCTTCTTAGATTGACCCCGCGAGTTAGATCCCATTTTACGTCAAGCAGACCCGAGACTACAGAAAATGAAAGCCGTACTAACCTATCGCAAACTCAATCCGGGGACACACTGTATGCAGAAAAGCGCCCGTAAATACGGGAGCAAAAAATGGTTCCTGGGGATTGGGGGCCGTAAAGGATCTAGGGCCCAGTCCGCATTTGCGGACCCGCGGACCTAGCTAGGTCGCCACTGGTTGTGAATAAGAAGATAAAAGAAGTACCTAATAAATAAGTAGTATTTAAGTTGTAAATATTATTCTTTTACGGATCCGCGGGAAACAATAGAGGGTAAAAAGGTAAAAGTTTAATAAAAAAAATCGGTGAAATTATCTTTAATTTGCTATTTTTAAATTAATTTTATAGTAATAATTAACCGAAGTACAGCAATTTTTCGATGGGTGAGGGGTATGGCCGATGGAATATTTTTCTAAAACAACTGTTTTAAAGGGACAAAATAAATTGAGCATCTAGGTGATGCTATATTAACGAAAAACAGCATTCTTTAAAGAGAAATTAATTACTGAGCAACTACAATAACAAAATGCAGACATTTTGTTAACAGAAATGTGAAATCGCACATTGAATCGGCCATAACTTCTTTATTTTTTGTGATGTAGAAACAATCAAAAAATCATTCTAAAGATTGATTGATTAACTGCCTTAGAACTTTTGATGGAAGTGTCACAGTTTCTAAGATATTCAACATTTTAAACTAAATACTTCATCCTAAAAACGGTCTCCGAAAAAATCAACCCTACACAAATATATAAACAAAATAAGTTTATTCTCAGTTTATAAGCTTAATTTTTGATGTCCACCATATTTTCTCTTAAATTAATATTTATTGAGATATTTGCAGAGAAACAAGAATGTTACGTTTTTTAAAATCCCTTTACAGTTTAAAATGCATTTATTTTTTCTAAAGCAAGCGCTGTAAGCCGATGAAAAAATTTGAGCGTCTAGGTCACACTATATATTAACGGAAAACAGTATATTTGAATATATTTTTTTAATTACTGATTACTTACGTTAACAAAATTGCGACGTTTTTATTAAAAAAAAAAAATGTGAGAAAGTACATTGTTTCTGTCATAACTTTTTCTTTTTTATGCTATAAAAATATGGAAAAAATCATTTGAAAGTCGAATTAATCGTTGTTCATTTTGGTTATTAGCGTTTTTGGCCTAAGTGCCATAGTTTTTGAGATATTTAACATTTAAACTAAATAATTCGTCTTATAAACGTTCGGACGCCACTTTTAGACTTCCAGATCTCCGAAACCATTAATTCTACAAAAATTAGAAAAAAAAAGAAATTCACTTAATTTAGAAGCTTTCTTATTTGTCCCTAGCATATTTTTGCCCAATGCTCAATAATACCTTTCGAGTTATTTGACGAAGACGTATTTGAAATACCACTGCTAAAATCTCAAATTTTCTAATAGTTATAACTTAAGTCTATCAATTTATATGAAAAGTTGCATAGAACCTTTTCTTCTTAAAATTTAATTCTCTCTCAGCTCCAATGTTTTTGTTTTCAAAAAACAAAGAAGCTATGGCTGATTCAATGTGTCTTTTCACATTTTTGTTAACAAAATGTTTGCATTTTTTCTTGTAATTGCTCAATAATTAATTTTTCTTTCAAAAATGCTGTTTTTCGTTAATATACAGCATCACCTAGATGCTCATATTTTGTCCCTTTAAAACAATTGCTTTAGAAAAAAATTTCATCCTCCATCCCCATATTTCGGTTAATTATTGCTATAAAATTAATTTGAAACACCAAGTTAAAGATAATTTTACCAGAAACAAATTTTATTTGAACTATTTTTTTGTAAATGTCATATTTCCCGAGATTTTTCGAGTAACTTCAAATTGTAACGAGTTCAATGGTCTATTTTCTTAGGTGATTTTACGGCTCGATGTATTTTTATTTACTTACTTACTCAGTATTTTAATTTCTTTGTTTCTTTTATAGACTAGTAGATGGTGACAGAAAATCAGAACTGATAGCCTACCGTCTGCAAGTAATTTAGTCAAAATTATCTATACAATAAAGCTCAATTTTTGTTACTTTCAAGATTTGCCCGCATGCACCGGATGTAGGAAACGATTACCGGTTTGCATAAAAAAACAATGTTTTCAACTGATACACTACCGTCTGCAAAGTTCATATTTCAAAATTAAAGGAATAAAAATATGTCGGAAGCGCTTTTGCAGACAGTTCTGTCATGCACCAAACCTTATACAGGGTACTCCAAAATATATCAAATTTTAGTAAAAAAAAAAAGATAATTTACCGTCTGCAAACAGTACAAATTGATGATTCTGGTTCATGAAGACGAGTAGGGGAAAGGTTCAGACGTTTACGATATGCACGTCACCATATCGTGCGAATGTCAACTTGTTATTTTTTTTTACAACTTTGAACAATTGTTTACTGTCTGCAGCTAAAAAGAAAACATGATTTAAAAATAGAGCTTCGATAAAGAATTATTTGCAGATAGATTAAATGTGTACAAAGCACTTGCCGCTTAACGTATTTTAGTAAAAAAATGGGGGTAACTTTTACCAATTATTTACTGTCTGCAACTTGGTAAAAAGAAAGATTATTGATTCAAATATGCAATTATTTAGTTTGCACATGCACGAGAGTCACAATAAAGTGTCAAAAATATTGAGCAACGCATCTTTGCCTAAGCATCAAGCTTAAAAGTTGAGGAGTATGGCTGGGCAAATCGGAGGACTGTTTGATAGAGATGAAATGCCACAAACCGTCAAAGAAATTTTTGTAGCTGATAACGAGAACGGTACGAAAATACCGTAGTTTTCTTGTTATTCCAATGAATTTCAAATGCTGATTAATTTTTAAAATTACAGTCGCAATTACCAGTAACAGTGTGGTCGAGGAGGATAACGAACAAATAATGCTCACCGACAACAATGCTGATAATGATTCAGATGAAGAAAACTTGTTTTTAGAACATATCAGTGACAGCGAGGAAGATATGTATCATTTCACTGAGGATTATCGGAAAACGTTCCAGGAGTCAGTGGTTGAGAATGATGATGTTGAAGAAGAAACAGACGGCGAACAAATTTTTTTATAAATAATAATTATTATTATTATGATAATATGTATAAGATTTTTGTTATAACTTTAATAAAATAATATTTTTTCAATTGAAATTAACTACGACGCGAATTATCGATCAACTTTATCAAATACCAGCACTAATTCTGGTCCGTGTGCATCTGCATGTTGTCTGCCCATCCGAAAAAAATATACTTGCATAAGTTGGCTTACACAATTTTGTGTTGCAGAAGGTAAAGAGTTGTTTTTGGTGCATATCGCACACAAAGAAATATCAAACGGAATTCGCCGAGTTTTGACTCTATTGTGGCTCTCGTGCATGTGGGCATTATCTGCAAATTGAATAATTGCGTATTTAACCCAGTAACCTTTCTTTGTACCAAGTTGCAGACGGTATAGATAGTTGTTTTTGGTACATATCTGTGTTAGTGCATGTGCGCATTGTCTGCAAATTAAATAATTGCGTAATCGAATCAATAACCTTTCTTTGTACCCAGGGGCGGCCCTTGCAAATTTTTCAGGTGGTGCGAGATCTCATTGTGGCGCCCCCCCCCCCAATATGCAATCGCTTATTCGTGATTAGGCTGTAGATATAGACCGAAGATAACATACATTTTTTACATCCGAAAAAAAATTTTTTTTAGTCCGAAAACAGCAGGTGGGGGGAGAAATCCAAGAAACTTTTTTTAAAAAAATTGTTTGAAGAGCGGGGGGGTAAAATCCGAAAGAATTTTTTGAAGAGCGAGGGGAGAAATCCCAAAAAAAAACCGGCATACGTCCAATTTACATCGTAAATTAATTAAAAACTGAAACAAATGAATATAGATCTTTTCACGGAAATGGAAATTGTAAGGTTAAGTGATATTAAGGTGCTTGGGTTTTATTTTTTACGCAGACGAACTATCATTGCATTTTCGGCGCCCCCCAAGAAGGCGCCCGGTGCGGCCGCACCGCTCGCACCGCCCTAGGGCCGCCCCTGTTTGTACCAAGTTGCAGATAGTTAATAATCGGTAAAAGTTACCCCAATTTTCTTACTAGTTTATAGAATTCAATGGACAACCGTGCATATGGGATTCGTCTGAAAACATTGTTTACAATAGTTTTGCAACCTAAGTTTTCTAATAAAACTATAATTAAACGGTAAACAATTGTTCAAAGTTATAAAAAAAAATAACAAGTTGACATGCGCACAATATGGTGATGTGCATATCGTAAACGTCTGCACTTTTCCCCTACTCATCTTCATGAACCAGAATCATCATTTTGTATTGTTTGCAGACGGTAAATTATCTTTTTTTTTTTTAACTAAAATTTGATACATTTTGGAGTACCCTGTATAAGGTTTGGCGCATGACAGAACTGTCTGCAAAAGCGCTTCAGACATATTTTTATTCCCTTAATTTCGAATTATGAACTTTGCAGACGGTAGTGTATCAGTTGAAAACATTGTTTTTTTATGCAAACCGGAAATTGTGTCCTACATCCCGTGCATGCGGGCAAACCTTGAAAGTACCAAAAATTGAGCTTTATTGTATACATAATACTGACTAAATTACTTGCAGACGGTAGGCTATCAGTTTTGATTTTCTGTCACCATCTACTAGTCTATTAGTCCAATATGTCACCTGTTAAAATAATGACCATACTTCTAATACCGTCCATACAAAAAAACAAAATTAAATTTGAACAGATAATAAATTTTCAGTTGTTTGCCAAATTTTTATGAAATTATTTATTCAGTTCTATTTTAAAGAATTAGAACAATGATTATTTGGAATAAGTTATGACAAGGATGTTCTCTCATTATAATTTTTTGGCGATAAATATATTACAGATTATGAGGTTCCGTACTGAATGCTTTTGATGGAAACCTTAGTAATAATCGCTCAAAATATCTGTTGACTGAATATATCTACTGCTATAGTCGCATGTCAATGGCGCTCTGTATTATGCTTGAAACTCAAGGGAAGTTTGAACCTCGCTGCCTTTGTGGTAGTACATCTTTTATTCTGTTTATGGATACATATGGGTTTGTTGGTTCGGTGGTTAACAGTGTCTGTAATTCAGTATGTGTCCTATTCTGGAGTAGAAATGAAGTTAAGAAAATTTCGCATTCTGTTAATCCTGATCAAAGATATCGTAATGTTTGGGTAATAATGTGTATTATTCATGGTTATCTAACTACAAATCGATCGAAATATGGTATCTATTACTTTAATGAAATTGGTAATGTATATATATATTTGAATAATAATATTGTCTCAATTGAAAAAAATAAGCACGTACGACTTTAATTAGTAAGCTATTCTTACACATATACTGGAGCCAAAATTAATTTCAAATGGAATTGTCTTGTGGTGCCATTTTATTATTTTAATTTGTTGTATGTATAATAAAAAGTGTTATGAGAAGTTTTGGATTGCTTCTTGTAAAATGTATACAACTTTTGTTCCAACATTGAAAATATCTGCTATTTTCCTAGTTATCCCCGGTTAATTTTTGCTATGCGATTACTAGGCATAGCAAAAATTTAAGTACCAAAATGTTAGCAATAAAATTTTGAATAGAATTAGACATATGAAAAATCCTTTTGTTAACTTGTTAATTAAAAACCACTAAAAATTGCCTTTTTTGGATAATTTAACGTAATTATGCATCAATTTTAACTGTAGCCGATAAAACTATTCCCTTTATTGAACTAAAACATCCTGCCAAATTTAAGCGCAAAATATTTATTTAAACTAAAAATAAAAAAGATTTCGAAAAAATCGCTTATTGTTTAAGTGTATCGACTCATAGGAGGACAATTATTTTTCCAAGATTTTTACATGTATTTTACAATGGTATTAAAAATAAACTTCTTAATTTTTTTTCAAATAACTGTTAATTTTTCATCAAACTAAAAACGGTAAACGAATTTTGAAAGTATATGAAAAAAGCAACATTTCTCAAACAAAAATAATAATCTATTTTAATTTGGGGCCGAGATACGTCACTTATAAATAAACAAATCGATATTTCTCCTTGAAATTTGGACTGCTTGTTCTCCAATGCTTATATTTTTGTCTCTACTATTTGAAAGTAATCCAAAACTATAATTTTTAAAATTACATCGAATAAAGCGGCTTTGAGACCATAATGCACATTTTCAATTTTTTTTTATAACTTTCTTAATTTCTGTCGTGAAAAGGGAAAACCAACCTAACCTGAAAAACTATCCTTATGCTAATGTATATAGCTTTGTAAAACTTTTAATACCAATGATACAATAAAAGAAAATATGGCGCGATCTTGATTTAAACCCGAGACGTATCCTGGAATAAAAAGCGCTAGTGGTCTTATTGAGCTATCTGACAACTGAAGGCTGATTTGTAAAGCCATAATATGACGTTTGGTCTTTTTTAGTGAATTTTGGATCTCACAACATAATCGCTAAAGACCCGACTCTCGGACCCTATATACTATCTTGAAATTTTGAAATCTTCGTCTATTTTTTAGTCGTTTGAATAAATATTTTGCGCACAAAATTTGGAAGAAAGGTCTAGTTCAATAAAGGGCATAGTTTCACCAACTTTCGTTAAAATTAATACATTATTAAACTATATTTCTCAAATTATCCAAGTACGGCATTTTCTTAATGAATTTTATTTCTTTACAAATTAATAAGTTATCAAAAACGTTTTTTCATAAGTCTAGTTTTCTTCAAAATTTTATTGTAAACAATTATTATATTTATTTTTGCGATGCAATTACTAAGACCAGAGAAAATAAGGAAAATAGCAGATAATATCAATGTTGAAACATACATTGTTTGAATTTTACAAAAAGCAATGGACCGATTTAATCCAAAACTTGTCATAGCACTTGTTACTATACCTAAAACAAAAACCGCTCACTACTTCCACATCCAGATTTTCCATCTAAGTCTCTCACAACGAAAAAATGTGTGCGGAAATAATTACTTATGGAACTTTAATAATATAATATTTGAAATCGTCTACCTCAAGAAACCCATAAAACGATATCCCATATCGGTAGTGGGTTGAGGGTGGTAATAGGGGGGTGGTAGTGGGGATGAATGAAGTACAAAAATATTTTGAAGTTTTTGGTTCTTGTACACACACTAAATTATAATTTTTTTACCCTCTTTAATAATGGAGGTGGCTAATGCCAAAATTTTTTTAAAACCCTATAGCTGCTTTTGTATATACTAAATATGAATTTCATGGACTCTGCTCTGCTTGATTTATTTATTTACTTCATTTACCCCAATTAACCCCCAATCCTTCAGCGGTATAAGATGAAAATATAATCTAGTTCCAGATCACATTAAAATACAAACGTGTACTAAATTTCAAGTCAATGTCTTAAACGGTTCCAGAGTAATCGTGCGCACAAAAAAAGTTACAGATAGACTGACAGACAGTCATAAATTTCTTTTTCGCTCAAATTTAAAATCTCGACGTATCATGACATTGTAAGCCTATTTGAACAATAAAAATTTTCAAAATTTTTTTTGTCGTTGCTAAAGCAATAAAATTACTGCAGCCAGATAATTTCTTATTCATCTGTGTTGTTTTGGAATAAGGGCATTGCAATCAATGATTAAGGCTTTCCAAAAAATCAAACAGCAAAGACGACAAATAACATAAATTTTCAAGATGAGAGAAGAACAAATATTTCAACACAATAAAAAAATAGAGATGAAGAGACAGATGCACATACAGAGAGACAAACATTTTGAAAGTTGATTGGAATTCTACGACTAACGGAATTACATGAAAGTTTTTTGTTTACAAGCTATTTATGGATTTAGAAAAGTTTCTAGCAATTGCAATATATTCTTCGTTTCCATATTTGCGAAAAGTAGAAAAATGCCATTTATGAAATACATCAAGACGTTTTTATTATACTCGGGCTAAAAAAGATCTAGTTGTGAAATATTATCGCTTAAAAAGCCAAAACTGAAAATTTGCCGCTAAAACTTTTCAAGCATAGGATGCAAATGTTTTCCCTGCGGAAAACCATTTTATAGACGATGAATTTAAAAAAAAATTGTCTACTTATTTTAAAAATTTTGTTTGTCTATTAAGGACTCTTCGCACTATTCGGACCGGCAGCAACGTCCCGTCACGTAAGAGTAACGTCACGTCAAAATATTCTATCGTGCAGTTGAATGATAAAATTCACAGTACCAGGCATCGTCAAGTACCGGCATCGATACGGATCGTCGCGCATTGTTTGTTCGGAAGAATGTTTTGACGGAACGGTACTTGTACGAGACTGTTTGATATCGAGTGTGAATTCGCAAGCGGCATCTTTTAGTCTGTTCTAAGCATTGAGTTGGCCTGCTCGTTTTGTATTATTTTTTAAAAATGGTTGTGGATGACGAAAAGCTAATAGAACAAGTGCGGAAATACGAAGAGCTGGACAATATGGCGAATAGTAAATACAGTGATAATATTCACAAAGAGAATATGGAAAATTATCGGTAAAGAGTTAAATAAGACAGGTATGTATGTGCTATTTTTATTGTTTATTGATATTGATAACTACATTATATTGTATTCTCGATGATACATAGCATTGAAAATAATATTCACGAATGTTACTTTGTTTGCCATGGAACAGATCCATTCGCCGAAGTAAAAAAACATGTCACGTATAAGAAATGCTAAACGTTTGGCACGACCCCCTTGTCGTGGTAAGTCTCTGAAAATTGGTTTTCCTACAGGTGGTTCCAAATAGTGGGGCATTAGTTCGTTATTATTTTGTCCACATTTTCGGGTAAGGCATGTAAAGATCTAAAATAGATTTGAAATTTATTAGCCAATTGACCAAATGCATTTTCCGAAACGCGTCGAGCTCTCGATAATCTGTGGTTAAATACTTGCTTATTTATGTCCCCAATGCGTGCACCACCCGGATAAGGCCGTAATAAATAGGTTTTGAGAGAAAAACCCTCATCTCCTACCAGTACATAAGGTGCAGCACATTGAGTGTTAGGAAGTTTTTGACCTATAGACACATTTAGTTTTTTGTTTTCTAGCGCTATTCGTAAATTGGAATGTGCAAAAATACCACAATCACTGTTTTCATCAAAGGATCCAATATCAACTGCTATAAAAGTAGATAAGCTATAACAGTTCTGTGACAAAATCCCATATATTTTCTTATGGAGGTTCATTTTGCAGAATTTTGATTCGAGACAATGGGACTAGTACAGATATCAATTCAGACTTTTGGGAAATCATATAAGAAGCTTGATCAACACTAGGAGAACAAAGTAGCATGGTGGTTAGCGAAATTAATATGTATTAGTATATAATTTAAATAAATAGGATTCGGGATACTGGGAACAGGTATGAATTCGGACTTTTGGGAAATCACATAAGAATCTTGATCAATAGTAGGGGAACAAAGTACAGGTTTGCGAAACAAATATGTTAGTATATAATTAAATCAATAGGATTGAGATACAAGCATATTACTGGTAGTCTTCTATAATTTATCAAAATATAGTAATAAGTTAGAAGGTTTATTTACATTTTAAATATGAAATAAAACACAATATTGTCACTACAGTTTTTATTTTATTTAGTAGTAATACAATAATATAGATCATATGGGTATATACTATCCACAATATTATAACATAAAACTAATAATATATTTTAAATATACAGGTTACATATTAACAAATAATTCAAAATATGTATCATTTATATAAATTAAGTATAGCAATTCGCAGTCTTAAATTCTAATAACATATATTATAATACAGTAATACTTGACATTTTCATCACACGTTCATTATAGAATAATGACCCCATGGTAAAGTTTCAAATGAATTCTTAATTAAATATCTTTTATCATCGTGAGGACTTAAAGCAATTTTGGTTTGTGTAACAGTATTAACAGAATACTTTTCGGATTAAATTAAATTTTGATTAACAGTTTTTTCAGTTGAATTATTTAAACAGTCAGTATAATCATCAAAGGTAATTTTATTTTTTACTATGGATTTCTTTATGCCTTTTATGTTTTTAGTTTTGTCTGTTCCATAAACTCTAACTGCGTACATTTTAGACCTAAGACCTACAAATTCAGTCATTATAGAGCCATTTTGCTCATCTTTCATCAAACCAATCACCTTCCTATTCACTCGAGGTATATTATAAACGTTATCTTCAAGATAGTCACTGGTATCAAAATATTTAACTGCATCGCGTTTGATTGAGGTATACATATCATCGGTAATAATTTCATATATTAAACTATCTGTATCAGTATACAAAATATTACAGCCCTCTCCAAATTCTCTCTTCATATAATCATAATGAAAATTATATATCGTAGTTTTTGCTAAATCTAATATACACATACCAACGTATATTGGTTTATTAAAATAAATTTCTGTTTTATTTAACTCGATTGCAACAAGATTCTCAATAAAAATACAGGCTGACTTAAATTCAGGTTTAGAAATTAATGCTTCAGCACCATATACCGCCCATCCCATTTAGTAACTAGTTTAACATTACTATGCTTTCGTATATTCTCCATTGTTCTTCCGAAAACGGCATTATTCATAAGTTTAAATAAATTTTTTTCAAATTCGTTTCGAGTATTTGCACGTAATTGGGTATTCAAGTCTATATATCCTTTCAACCATAGAGATTGTTTAAATTTTAAAATTCTGTGAATCTTCGTAAGTTTCAAACATAATGATAAAGCCTGTTTCAAATTTCTGTAATGAATTATATAACGAGATTTATTATTTAGCGTGGCCATTAATTTTCGCTCTTTTGATCCCGGTGGTGTGAGGTGTTCGGCACACAGAGGCAAATCTCTATGAAGATCATGTAAAATCTCAGGGTATTCCAGATCGACCTCAAGAATATAACCTTCTGGTGACTCATCTACAATAGACATTACATTAAAATTCTCAAAATTTTCGACCCAGCCGACGCTCCATAAGAAAGACATCTTTCCATTGACCAATCATATTGGTTGTTTATATCGTAATACATCAAATATGTGCTAGATTTTGAGGAATTATAATCGGGCATGTATTTATTATTAGCTTTTGCATAACGCTTTGAGCATTGGCTTAACCCACCGCGAATACCTCGTTCTATAAACATAAGCATATCGATATCCGTGAGAAGTTCTAGTTCAACTTTAGTATATTTAAGCATACATTCCTAAGCATACCCGGGTAATATATAAAAGTTTGCAGGATCAAGATGATACGTTTGACGACAGCTTTGTCTGAATTGCTCAAAAATTTCAACTAGTAATAAAACATCTGTTTTTAGATATAAGTCGCTATAATCCCCCAGATTTTTACATTGAAATGTATTCCACACGTTCTGAGTATGTTCATAATCTGCATCATCGATATTTCTATCATCCAACTTATTATAAAAATCTGATTTCTCAGGTAATTCAGGATTGTTTAATTTTCCAAATAAAATCGTATGGAAATACCCCCTTTCGTGTTAGCAAAGTAACTTGTTCGCATGATAAATTATGAAATTCACGTCTTAATAAAGGAAAATTTTCTAAATAAGAAGCCAAAACATCTAATGAAGAGGACATAAATCTGAAAGAATCAATAAATTTAAATTTAATAAGTCTTTCAGCTATATGCTTAGTAAATGATATATACCTTTCCTTGTTTATAGGCAGTAATTCCATTCGCCCCTCAATCGATGTAGCAATCTTTTCTATTATAAAGAAAGCAAGCATCATAGTTACTTAAATTATGGAAAACTATGGGTACCACATGACTATCTTGAAAATTTAAGTTACAGCTTTCGTGAGCTTTGCCGCGAATCCTACCACTAAGATGGGAATGATCGATCACAACCTTCTCTCCAGGTTTGAATGGTGATTCACAAATATGACAATGTGTAACCTTTCTAAATGAATCAATTTGATACGCAGTTAATTTATCCATAGGCAGTGGACACAGAAACACAGTTTCTAAATCTTCAGACAATTGATAGAGTTCATCCGCAAACCATTGCTCACAATCCTTACCGCGATATGATTTATAGAATGATAAAGAGTCATCGTATGAACATTTAACATAATATCTGATACTATAAAGAACTTGTTTTTGATACTTTTTTCCTTCGATTTTCTAGTTTCATCACTAACAGGTTGTAGTATACATTCCAAGTCAGCATAAACTAGGAGCGGGGTGGTTTCCTTATGCATATAGTTTTTAAAACATATAATTTTTTTATCATCACTAGGTAACCTTATTTTACAATCGTTCAAGTTTTTACAGTTTTTGATATGTTTTTCCAATTTTGCTTCAGTACGAAAATAATGTAAACATCTATCACAAAAATATTTTCTACCATCGCATTTAGACAGCTGAGTTGATAGAAGACGAGACAAGTTCTTTATCCACATAAAATGATATTTCACAGGATCAATTTGTTCATCACCATCACTTTCATCTTCTTCATAATACACATTCTGGATCATGAGTAAATTAACATGTTTATTTTTCTTCTCATTGGTCAGATAGGTGGGTAAAACTTTAAACTGCTTCTTCTTATAAGATTTAGCAAAAACTACGATATATAATTTTCATTACGATTACATGAAGAGAGAATTTGGAGAGGGCTGTAATATTTTGTATACTGATGCAGATAGTTTAATATATGAAATTAATGCCGATTATATATACCTCGATCAAACGCGATGCAGTTAAATATTTTGATACCAGTGACTATCCTGAAGATAATGTTTATAATATACCTCGAGTGAATAGGAAGGTGATTGGTTTGATGAAAGATGAGCAAAATGGCTCTATAATGACTGAATTTGTAGGTCTTAGGTCTAAAATGTACGCAGTTTATGGAACAAAACTAAAAAAATAAAAGGCATAAAGAAATCTATAATAAAAAATAAAATTACCTTTGATGATTATACTGACTGTTTAAATAATTCAACTGAAAAAACTGTTAATCAAAATTTAATTAAATCCGAAAAGTATTCTGTTAATACTGTTAGGCAAACCAAAATTGCTTTAAGTCCTCACGATGATAAAAGATATTTAATTAAGAATTTATTTGAAACTTTACCATGGGGTCATTATTCTATAATGAACGTGTGATGAAAATGTCAAGTATTATTGTATTATAATATATGTTATTACAATTTAAGAATGGGAATTGCTATATTTAATTTATATAAATGATACATATTTTGAATTGTTAATATGTAACCTGTATATTTAAAATATATTATTAGTTTTATGTTATAATATTGTGGATAGTATATACCTATATGATCTATATTATTGTATTACTACTAAATAAAATAAAAACTGTAGTGAAAATATTGTGTTTTATTTCATATTTAAAATGTAAATAAACCTTCTAACTTATTACTATATTTTGATAAATTATAGAAGACTACCAGTAATATACTTGTATCTAAATCCTATTGATTTAATTATATACTAACATATTTGTTTCGCAAACTTGTACGTTGTTCCCCTACTATTAATCAAGATTCTTATGTGATTTTCCAAAAGTCCGAATTCATACCTGTTCCCAGTGTCCCGAATCCTATTTATTTAAATTATATACTAATACATATTAATTTCGCTAACCACCATGCTACGTTGTTCTCCTAGTGTTGATCAAGCTTCTTATATGATTTCCCAAAAGTCTGAATTGATATCTGTACTATTCCCATTGTCTCGAATCAAAATTCTGCAAAATGAACCTCCATAAGAAAATACATGGGATTTTGTCACAGAACTGTTATAGCTTATCTACTTATAAATTTACCATTTGCATTAACTAAAGCTAATAACACAATAGAAAAGTAGTTTTATAATTAAAGTATAGCGAGCCACTATTTGGAGGTGCAACAATTTTCACATGTTTGCCATCAGTGGCACCCAGGCAACTGAGAAAGTTCCACATATTTCAAAATTCATGTGAAATTCTTTCCCAATCTTCCTCGGATGGTGGTGGCATCTGTTCCACTAACAGCTGGTCTATTATGGCTCGGCATACCTCTTTAACAATATAATGCACAGTGGAGTGTCCCAACCGGTAACTCAATGCTATTGTTTGAAGAGCATCACCAGTTGCTAAGTACCTGAAATTTTTTTAAATTATTTTTTGTCCCTACAGTATCGGAATGTAAAGCAAGATGGGTTTCATTAAGGGATCAAATGCGAAAGGCAATGAAAAATAAGAACACAAAAAGTGGACAAGATGCTGTGAACCTAAAGAAATGGAAGTATGAAGATGCTATGAGCTTTCTTCTCCCACTTTCCAAGGACAGAGAATCTCAAAACAATATAGCCGCTCCTGGCATCTCAGATGAATTAAGTGGAATACGAGCAGATGACGATAATAACAATGGAACTGAAGAAGTTGCGGAAAATGTGACACCAAACACCTCAAAACAACCTGCACTCGCAAAGTCGCCACCACTACAGGCCAATTTAGTTGCCCCTGGATTAGCTGGACGTTCGACGAAAGGAAAGAAAAAAGGTGAAGCAAAAGAAACACCAGCTACCATTATAATGAAGTATTTGAAAACAATGAAAAAGAACAATCTAAAGGATCGCATTCAACTGCACCGCCATCGAATGTTGATCCACTGGATGCTTTTTTCGCTGGAATAGCTGCTACTGTTAAACAGTTTTCACCATTACATCAAAATCTGGCCAAATCTCAAATTTTTGGAATTGTTTCGGAGTTAGAGCTGTCACAGCTTCAACATCAAAACGTAAACTATGAAACGCCGAATACATTAACCGCAGCTGCACATCACTCAAGAACAGTTACACATAACTCAAGAAAGTATGATGCAACACCAACGTCATTCAGAATCTTTAATACGCAAAATGGTAACCCAAACTACTCCAATATGCCTAAGACTCATCAACACTTGGATACATACCAGCTTCTGGAGGAACATCCCTGCAAGGTTATTATGAACACTTTTCATCAGAAACAGAATTTTGTATTTTTTCTCAGAAACTGAATAAATTTGTATAACAATTCCACATTTGTTCTTACCTTAAGCAAACCATTAATTTTTCTTTGGGGGTAATTGCTTCTCGAAATGTAGTGTTCTGCTTTTGAATTTGATATCCTATTTTGTCCAAAGGAATAAGAAACTGATATTTTGACATTCTGAAATATTTGTAGAAGCTTAATTCATCTTTTAACTCTTTATATAATGTGTAGTATTCTCCATCATATTTTCTCATTCTCAGCATCTTGCGCACCTATATTCTTTTAGGTTTTCGTTCTAGTTCCTCTTGCTCCAAAATAAACGCAATCATTACAAGTTCTTTTTTGTTAAATTTCGGCATGTTTGTGTTTAATTAGAACTGCATTGCTCACTAACGTTGCATAACCTGACGGAATAAATACAAATCAGAAGCAAAATTGACGTGACGTTGCTGTTACGTGACGGGACGTTGACGGTCCGAATAGTGTGAAGAGTCCTTTATAGTATCTATAGTAGGTATATATAGTATAGTGTCTATAGTATGGTTAATATTAACTGAAAAAACGACGTTAACCTTCACCGCGGCGATACTCTGACGGCACAGATCAAACCTCGGAGCTTTGTCGGCCCTTCTTTTTATGATTTTCCAATAGACTTTAGCCAAAGTATACCTACACTATTTTATAATTACTGACTTAAAATTGTCTCTTAATTGAATATTGATCTGTGTCAATATATTATGTACAAATAACATCAATAAACTACCTATCTTATCGAGAATTATCAAATATTTTAAATTGCCAAAAGAATAAGACTATTATATTGTGTTGTTATAGACACATAAACTTCTGGTAATTACAGAAAATAAAAAAAAAACTTTTACAAATACAAATTATTTTATTAAGGAGTTGGCAGTAATTTCTTCTCATAAATTATTTTTATCAGGTATGTTGTATTTTCAGCACAGGAGTATAACAACATGCAACACGTATTTTAATTTCACCAACACTTGAAGGTTTGTTATTACATCGCTTTTCATTTAGATGAGAATTTAAATTTTCTCAACATCTGCGTCAACCTCGTACCTAGATACAACACTACGGAGTTATCGATTTAAGAACTTCTCGAAAGTTTTAGAGTTTTCTTAAAGTTCTCCACAAAATAAACCACTGCAATAGCTTAACAGGAAATTCTGAGGGATATCGTGGATTTGTAGAAATGGAGAAACCGATATGGCACGGCTTTCTAAAAGTAGTTATATACTAGGACATCGACAATTTTCTTTAACAAGCTAATACTGTTCAAATAACTAAATATTTAATAACATTTGTACATGTTTAGTTGAATTTGTGATGTTAGTAAATATGTATTTTAAAAATAATCGTTCAAAATATTAGCAAACTGGTAATAGCAAAAGTTTCATATTGGGAAAAGAAAAATGTTTTCCTTGAAAATATAGTTATTTCGGAAATAATCATGTCTTTAAGTAAGTACTCCTATGTAATCCAATGGGATTATTTGCGATTAAATATTGATACATACATCAAAACTTTCAGAAAAATATAGTCCGAAAATCGATAGTGGACTGCTGGCAACTACGGCAGGTCGCGGCAATATACCTCCAACGCCTGGACCCTTCGAAGTTAGTTACTTTTTGAAGTATTTCCTAGTCTTTCCCTTTGTTTAACATAGTAAAAAATTAAGAAATTAATATTTTTGTGCAATTTTTCCTCACCTCACTCATGTTTAAGAGGTAATATTTATTAATTGTTTAATAAACAAAACCGCTGCCCAAGAAATCACTACTTCCACATCCAGATTTGCTACCCAAGTCTCTCACAACGAAAAAATTTTATATGTGGAAATAATTGTTTATGGAATTTTAATAATATAATATTTGAAATCGTCTACTCCAAAAACCCATAAAACGATATCCCACATCGGTAGTGGTGTGGGGGTAGTGATAGCGGGTGGTAGTGGGGATGGATGAAGTAAAAACAATATTTTGAGTCCGGGTAGTAATGGGGGTGGCTAATGCTAAAATTTTTTTGAGACATTAGCTTCTCTTGCATATACTAAATACCAGTTTTATGGACTCTTGCCTATTGCTTGATTTACCTATTTACCTCTCTTTACCCCCCAACCCTTCAACGGAGTGAGATGAAAATATAATCTAGTTTCAGATCACGTTAAATATATACGCGTACCAAATTTCAGGTCAATATCTTAAACCGTTCCAGAGTAATCGTGAGCACAAAAAAAGTTATAGACAGAATGACAGACAGAAAATTTTTTTTACTCAAACTTAAAATCTCGACGTTTCATGACATTCTAAGCAATAAATTAAAAAAAAATTGTCGTTACTATACTTCCACTGGATGTGGAAGTAAAATTGATTCAAGTTAATATACAATAAATCAACATAGTTAAGTATATTTTAATATATTATTTATTTATTATAAATGTACTTTTTCTAGTTGATGATGATTGCTTTAGGGCATCCAGTAATGGCAACAGCAGCCTTATCATAGGAAATTACCACTTTAAATGAGCTGTACTTATTCATATCTCGTATCACTTCTTACAGAAAATAATAGCTGTGTAGAAGACATAAGATCCAAAACATTCTTCGTCTTACTTACAATGTCTTGCCAGATGATTTGTGATCCAAGAACTATTCTAGTTGGCGTTCATTTGTTGTAAGCACGTCTAATGTCATCACACTATCTGTGGTGGTTATCTGTTGCCATCAAAACTCTTGCCCATCAGCTCCTTGATGATATCAGCTCATCGTTTTGGAAGACGTCCTCTTCACCTCTTACCGTTCGGTATTTCCTGAACTATCAACCGCTGTATACTGCCCTCTTTGCGGTTGATGTGACCAAAACATGACAACATCCCCATAGCATCAATGTGCCAACTGTCTACTTCCCTAATGGCCCATGCCTCAGAGGCGTAAAGGAGAATGAAGAAAATTAAGGCGTTAGCAACTCTGAGAGTGTGTTTCCGTTTCGAGATATTTCTGTTACCCCAAATTTTACTCAATTGGCAAGGAATTAATATCTAGCAGCATGTTTAATAAAACTTGTAAATTTAAGATTTATAAAACCATAATAAGATCAGAGGTAACAAATTGATGCGATGCATGGACATTAGCGAACAATGATGAAGAGCAACTAAAAGCCTTTGAAAGAAGAATATTCCGCAAAATATTTGTCCTGGTATAAGAGGAACGAGGATGGAAAATGATAAATTTCGAGATAGATAGGCTAATTAGAAGTGAAAATATTGTAAGACATAAAGTCGCAACGACTACGGTGGTTGGGACATGTAATTAGGACAGGAGAAGGAGCTGTATGAAAATAGTACTGCCTTTGAGCAGAAGTGTAAGAGGACAAGGAGAAAGCCCAGAAAGAGATGGGAGTTAGGAACTGGAAACAAAAAACAGAGAACAGAACAGAATGGTGTCTTCAGTGAAGAAGGCCAAAACCCGCTCACATAGTGCTAATTAAGAAGAAGTTAATGTTTAAGCTTTGCAGTGACAAAATTTTCACCCTTATAATATAAAACACCATGAAAAAATAACCCAACCTTTATGTAGTCTAGGGAGAATTTTTAAAAACCGTAACCTAACAGCAAAATAACTAGATTATTAAAATTCGATATAGACAAGCCCCAACAACGAAGAGTAGAATGGTTCTTGACTATGGTACTATGAAAGAGGAGTTGCGCTCGCGACGTGTACCTGCTTAGATCAGGTGTGCGCATGACGTCACTCGTTAGTCACTTTCAATTGGAGGCAGCTGCAGCCACTTGTCTGAAGTTTGTCCAAAAATATCTCAAAAGCCATAAGACCTACGAAACTGAAACTTTGCAAGGAGGTACTTTCTAAAATCATAAAATTCAAGGAATGCATTCATTGGCATTTTCTATTTTACATTAAGGCCATCTTGAGTTTAAATGCTAATATCTCCAAAAAATGGATGCAAGAATATATTATAATGTTTTTTGATTCTTTTACCGGTTATAAACTAGTTAGTACCTAATCACTTATCAGTATATTAGTTACTATTTAATTTGTTTTTTTTATATAATATTAAATTCTAATGTATTTATTTAATTACAATAAATAGTAGTAATACATAACATACTACTTTATTTAAATAAATTGAATTATGAATACACTGGCACTTATCAAACGTTTTGTAAGGATAATAAAGGAAATAGACAATCAATCATTAATGACAGAAATTTATTTTATCATTTGATAATTTTAACATTTTTCCCTCGAGCAAAGTTGACGAATTCTTTAATATTTCTATTAAGAAATCTAATACCAAAATACATTTTGCATATGTAAAAGAGCGTTTTCGCAGTATTACGTAATTCAATAGAGAGTGACATAATGTAATTATTACAAATATTTAATCACTCTCCATTGATTTGCCAACAATCTCATTCATTTTTTTGGCGCTTTGTAAGAAAATCTGAATTAGGTTCCATTAAACCACACTCTAATACATAGTTTTTTCACAACTCTCAGTCTGTTTCGTCTTGGGCGACGATTTCCTCGAGAACTACTAACCTTGGGAAAAATGTTTCAAATGAAAAAGTTACATCCATCCCTCATCTTTATTATACTCTTCGCAAAAATGAAGAGCATATTTCATTTGATCGGCACATTTTATGTAGAGTAGCTTCGGCTAGACTTCGCCCTAGGTATTGTGTTAATGTATAATACTGAAATAAAGGCAATTTATTATTATTATTATTATTATTTCCAAAACCAAAAATATCGCTCGTAGAGAAAACATTTTCATATCATTGTGTTAGTGAACGAATTCTGAACAACTTTCAAAATATCCGTCTGTTTGTCCGTCCGTCACGTTTCTTGTAAGCACGATAACTTAAGAAAGAAAAGTCCGATTGTATTGAAATTTGGAAAGTAAGTGAGTGTTAGCTAGAGAAAGAACCCTATTACTACGGGAGCCCACCCTAAGTGCCCCCCTCTGATCCTTTAGGACAATGTTTTTCATAAAGATTATAGCCTAAGGAACAATTTATGACATGTTCTAAAAAAAAAATTGGCTGCACTTTCAAAATGGCGTCCGTTAAAAAAAAATTGCAAATATCGTTTTTGTCATTTAACACAAAAACTAAAAAAGATGGAGAAAAACTTTCTGCACAAAAAACGAAGTGCATGAAATTTTCTACAATTTTGTTCCTATGCAATATTTGGATAGGAGTTACCGTTTTCCAGATATCATTGTTACCGTCTTCGAGATAAATGTCTGCAAATTATAATATTATTATTATTATTAATTTTTTTCAGTTTGTTTTATTTTATTTTTATGTTAATAATATAAAGTTATATTATACGCCTTACAATAATTGTCACAGTTATTTATTTTAAATGATTTACCGATATATGAATTTCCATGTTTTCTTAATTTTGGACTCATTTATCTGGAAAATGGTAACTCCTATAAAAATATTGTATAGGTACAAAATTGTAGAAAATTAATTTTATGCACGTTGTTTTTTGTGAAGAAAGTCTTGTTTAGTTTTTGTGTTAAATGACAAAAACCACATTGGCAACAGTTTTTTTAACATATGGCCGCCATTTTGAAAGTACAGCCAGTTTTTTTTTAGAATATGTCTTAAATTGTTCCTTAGGCTTCAATATTTATGAAAAACATTGTCCCCAAGGATCGGGCGGGGGGTGCACGTACAGCTAGGGAGGGCTCCCCGACTATATTGCTTTTGAAAAAAATCAATCAGCAAATAAGAAAGTTATTAATCATTTAATTAAAAAAAAAAATATTTTCTTAATTTTTGTTGCTTGAATTTAAATAGAAATATTGCGAAATATATATTTTTTTTGTTTATGCATTTTACTAGTGTATATTTTATAATAATATATCTAATGCGTTGAAATATGATTCTCGAAAGATATATATTACAGACATTCAATTTTTGTTCAAATATCCCGTGTTTAAATCCTAGTTGGATGTTTTTTTTTTCAATTTTTTTTCATATATTTTTTTCACAACAAAGTTGGTATCACAAAATTTATGATACCAAAAAAACTAACATTATTGACAAAAAAACTGCGAAGAGTATCCTATAGAATGTGTGACAATTGTATAAAAAGTTCAGTAAATTGACGAAGAGTACCTACGTTTTTAGCTTGTTTCTTCTCGATATTTATTTCGAAAGCCAACAATTTTTCCACTTGATACATTTAC
The DNA here is from genome assembly GCA_936432065.2 of Rutpela maculata. NCBI lineage: Eukaryota > Metazoa > Arthropoda > Insecta > Coleoptera > Cerambycidae > Rutpela > Rutpela maculata. Next base: position 239,110,784 of record OW386285.2, read on the forward strand.
CCCTGGAAATTATCACATTTTAACCTTAGAGAAGGCTGCATATTTTCTACATTTATTAAAAATTTGACCTTCATATCAACATGTGTTTTTAACAAATATGTAGTGACAACGCAGTAAAAATTTGACACCAAAAATGTCTGTTTTATTTACTTTACAATTTTTTCATATTTTGGCCTCTGTCTTTTGTCTCAACCAAAAGAGTCGTATTTTTTTATTCTATCGAGGGATAAGCCTCGGAATAGGTGACATTACTTTATAGCTCAAAAGTTGTACCCGCTGGTGACGTCACTGCGGAGGCTGCGATAAGGAGAGCGTATCTCTCTTTATTATGGTTTTTGACCATGTAATGTAATATCGATTCAGATTCCTCCGTTATAATCTGTCATCAAAATCTACCTCTTCATCAATTGCTCAAGTTGAAATAGTAGGATTTTGTTGTTTATAGTGTATTTCTTTATATCATTAAGTTATGTTCGTTTTTTAAAACCAACAATTAACACGTGAAATTAGTTGGTCGAGATGTATGGCCATAATAAACCTTTAAAGAAATGAACAGAATGGTAACACTAGTTGTGGAATTAAAAACTATGGTTAGCCTTACATAAATTTTCACTCGTAAATTGAGAGGAGACTTCTATAAATCTACATTAGTTAAATGAAATTTTGGCCAGTCGTATCTTTCAGTTATACGTTGGCTAGATAGATTCATAAATCACATATGTTTATTTCTCAACATGTAAACTCTGTTAGACCCATCGTTAGCAATTAGGATACTGTGTATAACTTTAAACCTTCATGTGGAAAATTTACTTTAAAATTGTAAAAACATATAATCGTATAATTTCCAGTTTATTTTATAAAATATGGTTACTTGATGCAGCTATATCTTGAAAGAACGATAAATTAAAGTATATATAAAGTATAGAAAACTTTAGCATCTTAATGACTTTAAATTAATTCAGACATCAGTTAAACCACTCATCCACAATGTTTATCGGAACTTTATTAATAACACAGAAACCTCAATTAAAACTGATTCTAAGAACTTTTGGAATTTTGTAAACAACGAAAAAATGAATTTGGAATATTCTGGGAGCATGTTCTATAACAATGAAGAGTTAAACTAGTGGAAGCATTATACTCTTCGCCGATTTACTCAGCTATTTTATATAATTGTTACACATTCTATAGGATACTCTTCGTAATTTTCTTGTAAATAATGTTAGTTTTTGAACATTTTAATTTTGCGAAAAAAAAATATGCATGAAAAAAATGAAAACAAAAAACACTCTGTCAGGGATTCGAATACGAGACCTTTGGATTACAAAGCTTTACCCATTGGACCATCATCGTTGCAATAATTGAAAGTCTGTAGTAATATCAATCGAATGTTATATTTCAACGAATTAGATATATTATTATGAAATATAAAAAATTATAGAGAATACAGTTTCGCAAGATTTCTATTTAAGTACAAATGACAAAAATTAAGAAAATATATTTTTTTCATTTAAATGATTAATAACTTTTTTATTTATTGATTGATTTTTTTCAATAAGGTTCTTCCTCTAGATAGCGCTAACTTATTTTCCAAATTTCAATACAATCGGACTTTTCTTTCTTCAGTTATCGTGCTTACAAGAAACGTGAGAGACGGACGGACGGACAGACGGACATTTTGAAAGTTGTTCAGGATTTGTTCACTAACATAATGATATTTATTGATGTGTAACCCCCTTCCGCACAGCATTGGCTATGGATTTGGTGTGTACTATCTGTGGTGTGTTTCTGTTTATGTTTATGTTTATGATTTAGAAATGTGCCGGTCAAATACAATATACTCTAATAATACTAAAGCCATAGCTGATGGTTTTAACAATTATTTTAAAGGCGCTTCTCTTCAGTCTAAGACTTTTATGCAAATTATGACGAAATCATGCCTAGTATATTATATCTTTATCCGAGGACGATTTCTACAACGAAGAGATTAAAAAATAAAATAAAGTGTGGCCCGAAGGTATGCTTTGTTCTTTTTATTAGAAATAATTTTATAATTTTAATAATTCTTATTAGAAATTTTTTATTAATTTTATATTTTAGTGCAGCCTTTTACAATTCTTTTTAATTCATCTCTTTGGCATTTTTGCTGTATTTGGAAATCCGTCTCTTTTTGAAAAATGGTGATACCTCTGACGTATCTATCTGAAGTTTGTCACCTTTTTTAAAAACTGGCAGTTTTAAATGTACTGGGAAATATACCTGATAAATAAATATGGTTCAAGCAAATTCTCCGTGAAATTATCGATCGATAGAGGCAGGTAGATATAATATATCGTACTTAGAAGTCTAATAGTCTAAATTACAGAAATCTCTTAATTAAACTGAAAGAATATGGATTTTCTGAGATCTCGTTAGCTTTTTTCGTTCATACTTGATGGGCTGTTTCCAATTTGTTGAATATAATTGTCGCCAATACGGAATTGTCTCAGGTGTATCACAAGGATATAACATGGGCTCGTTATTCTTCTGTTTTTACATGAATGATCTGAGTAACTTTAATTGGTTATCATGAATTGTTTTTAGCTGATGACTTGAGAATTGTCTCATAATAACATAAGATTTATCAAAGTGACTCGTTCTGGATTGCACGGATACAGTCAGAGAGTTAATTTTTATCAAAAATTCAGTTTTTCCAAGCATATTGAACAATCTGTTTCACCCTCCATTAAAATTATGGAATTAGTACTTAGGCTAAGATGTCCTCGTAACATTGTTTTTGACGTATGTCCGTTCTGAGCTTGAATAATAGCTTTCCTGTCTAGAACATCATTTATATGTAATTTCTTATTTGCCGGATCGATGGCAGGTTCTCATAATAGAGGCCGTGATAAGTGGTAAGCATTATTTATTAATAGACTTAACACGAATTCTTTAGAGTTTAGGAGACTTCATTAAACAGCTTTTGTGGACCTGACGTTCTCCACAACACGGAGAACGTCAGTTCAGTACGAGTAACGAGAAGTAGCAGTAGATAACTACCAGAGAGAACCCAAAGATGGTAGATGTGATTCTGCAGAAACGTCGTTTAGATAACCTAGGACCCTCTAAAGGCTAGCCAATCACGCGGGATTACACCTGGCAATTCAACAATATTCCATATTACACCCGCGAAAACCTGAAAATCTGAAAATCAACAGAAACATTCTTAATAGCATGCTATGTAGATGAAAACTCTGCTATCATATTTGCAAAACCTACGGAGGACTTAAAAAAATAAAACATTAACTACAATAAATATATTAATACCTATTTATGAACATCTATTTATTTCTCGAATACGGCGCAATTTACTTCTACATGGTGCCACTGAGATTAAGCATATTGCCAATCCTTTCTTAATTTTTATTGTTCAAACAGGTGTTCATATTCGACTCCTGACTCTTGTATGTTGGATATAACCTAATTTAACTACGGAATATTCCACCAAGATATTTTACAAAATATGTTCTAAAGAAATAAATAGTTTAAATCTGACAGAAGCTATCGTATTTACAAGAAATGATCCATATATGCACATATGCACACATACAGACAATTAGACATTTTTTATTCGATATATGAACTTGACGTTTTATGAAACGGATTTGTCTACAGTTTTTCTTCTACAGTGATTATTAAAAATTGTCCGATTATAATATACCTATTTGATACCAAAACTTAATAATTACAAAAAATTTTTTGCTCTTCATTGTCTACAGCAGGTATTTTCAATAAGTCAATTTCCTGTCTCAGCAATTCAAATTTTAAATAGCATATGTGTTATTCTACAATTATAATTTATACTTGTTTCATTTGCCCAGGTACGTTGAGTCTAAATATATATTACTATCTTACTTCCCTAATCAACTTACTAGGTAGGTAGGAAGTAGGGTTATTGTTAATATTTGTTTAATTCTGCCTCGATCTCGTCTCCATCCGGGAAGCATTGGTCAGCGGATATCCGGCTAGATACAGGAGTGAGTGGCGAGAAGAAATAGTATAATTTAATATGCAATAAATAAAATCTGGTTTACTTTGACCCAGCGTAAATTGATTAAATTAATATAGTAACTGGTATAATTGAAATTTACATCTTAATATGAAAATCTAAGTACACATTAAATGAATATTGTTGATTATTGTAGGAGGTCTAGATTTGCCTGTGAGAGGAGATGGGGACTTACAGTTTATAGCGGAATCCGAACCACTTGGGGAAAATCTACTACGAAAATTTTTTTCTCTGTGTGGGGCCGGAACCCACTTCGCCAGGTATGCTCAGAGTGCAAGCTGGACGCAAGCAAGCAAGCAAGCAAAATAGAGTTATTTTGAATTAAGCATATACAAATATGCGCTTCTACGGAACCTGGCTCAGAGCTAGTCAGACAAATACGGCGCGTAGCGCCGTGGTGAATGTAGGAGCAGGTCCTGTTTGGCCAGAACAGTAATTATATTGCTCCTGTTTAGAAATAAAACTTAAAACTAGCAATAACTTTTGACATAATACACAAAGATACCTAAAACCAATTAATATATAATACTCAAACTTGCATTCTTGCGCGAGCACTAACAAATTTTGATGCTGGCACGGGAAAAAACTCGATGAAAAACCCGTTCAAAGCAATTCCACCCTGGTGGTCTTCCTGGCAGGAAAATGTGGTGAAGTGAAAGTTAGAGTTTAAAGAAGTTGGGATTTTTATAATTTATTGGTCTGAATGGAATTTAGAGACAAAAAGGGACAACAGAACAAAAAGGTAAAAAGGAAGAAATAGAACATATACAGAAAGAATGGAGAGAATTGGAGAAAATTAAGATCAAGAGTAGAGAAATAAGAGGTTATCGTATTGAAAGTATGGCTAGGGGAGAGATTGCCGGAAAATAGACAACGCCTGGTATGGTAGGGGGTATCTTATATCGAAAAATATCGTATTATGCTGTCTGATTAGGGTTGTGTTGTGGGTTAGCGGACTATCGCCCAACTTGAGTTCATAGAATTCTTGAATTTGTTCGACGACTCGAAGTTTTCGCATTGTCGTGACCGGGATGCTGCTCCATACCGGCGCCGCGTATGTGATTGCCGGCCTGGTCATCATTGTGTACAACACTTTCTTTTTGTCTGTTTAGTCCGCTACTTCTCACCAGGAACGGGTACAGACTCCTGGACATGGAGTAGACCTTCCGTACAGTTGCGTTGATGTGGGTGTTGAACGTCAGTCTTTTGTCCAAGTTAACCCTCCAGATATTACACGCACCATTTGATTGGAATTTGTTGTTCCCCGATCGAAATTAGGGTTAATATGTGGTTCTCTGCGAACCGGTGCGTGAAGAGAATCTACTTGGACTTCTGAGCGTTGATCCACTTATAATACGACATGGCACGAGCCATGTGTGCCTTCAGCGGGATGTTTTCCGCTTGAACATTATGTGAGTGAGCGTACATGGCCGTGTCGTCGGCGTACTTCGCAAGATTAGTATTTAGGAACTCCGAGAAGCGGGAGACGTACAAGTTGTACAGCTTTGGTGACAGGGGCACATTCGCGTGAATATCCCGCAGCATTGTTATTCACCCACTGAGCTACCGACTGAATAAAGTGTATTATTATTGTTATTATTAACTTCACATATATAACTGTCATAAATAAACGGTTAAATTAGTAAATAGGAATTATGTCCAGAACAGAATATAAAAATACTTTTAAAAATGTAAATATGTGTTTTCCCATCTTTTACAAATTTGGATAGATTCACTACTACTAGGCAATAAATTAAAGGTAACGACAATAGAAGCTGACATATATGAGTTTAAAAACGATAATTGACCGTATGAAATATTTATGTTGAGAATTGACCGACAGGTCCATAAATCTGCATTAAATAAATTAAATTTTGGCCAGTCGTACCTTTCAGTTATACGCTGGCTAGCTAAATCCATAAATCTGTATTAGGTTGAACGTATTCACATATGCGTGTTTCTAAAAGGTAAATTCGTAGTTTTCAGTTATTAGCGGAAGCATTTGAGGATGTGAACACATATTTGTTCACTCAATTTGTATTTTATTACTATGTGTCGAGTAGTATGGTCCTTATGGAGCGTTAGCCAATAACATAAGTGTATAATGACATTCATGTGGAAAACCATATAACTTTGCTACTTAAATGTCGGAGGTCAAGAAAATCCAACTGTACAATAAATGGGACCTTTGGTCGACCACTGTAAGTGTTAATAAATGCTGGTGTATTTTATTGTGGCATATCGTCCGGTTTATTTTATCAATTTCTTGCGATAAGTTTTGCAAAAAAAAAACGATAAAATAACACCGAACAATACATTATTTATAAAAAAATTAATCCCTCACAACAGAGCATACTTTAAGCAAGTTTCACTGGGTGGTACCAGAGCTCGGAGAATATGTTTACTCAGGTGTTTTTGCTGATTGATACATAATAATAACACTAAAAGTAAAGTTGCGCTGCAGGCAAAAGTTAGATGATCTAAAATAAAAAGTCAGCTAAAAAAGAATTGTAAAAAAAAACGGGTTCCGTAATTCTTTAAATAACTTACGTCTTTGTTGATATCTCACAAGCAGATACATATACAATTTATTTTAATGATTTAAAAGAGAAAACGTAAATTATTGAGACAGAAAAAGAAACTATAAAAAGTTTAGAAATGCAGTAAGTAACACAAGTTTCTTCTCAAGAAATACGTATAGTCTTCATATTTTAGTTTTTGGAGCTAATTTTAATTTTCAGCTTTTTTCCCGCCGACACAACCGAGTGGCACTAGGCGGTACAAACCCGTCACTAGGCAGCACCAGCGCCGCCTACTTATACGTTATTTTGTGCTCTGCTGCTCTGCCTCACAATCGCACGAATAAAATTAATTATTTCAAGTTGAGGAATCGTTTCCTGAGACGACTTGGAGCACTTCCTGCTTTCTTTCGTCGTCTCTTGTCAACTATAATAATCTATATAATCAATCCTTAATTTAACATTCCGTTTCTCCATATCATTGATGACTTTCAGTTTCTTTCTAAAAAAAAAAAAAAATCATAATATCTCAAACAACTCTTGTATGTACCTCATACAGAGATATTCTACTACCTTTATTTCCAGGAATTGCTAAAATCCCTAGTTTTCACAGAAGATATTTACTTTATAATTTATTTTTGCATTTTCTGTAATTATTTAACACTTTAAGTATATAGTGAAAAAATTAGGCCTCTAGCTTTAATATTAACCCAAATATTTGATTTCGAATTCGTAACATATTTGAAACGGCCGATGGCGCGGATCTATGAGTTATGAATGAGTTATATTCATTATAGTTTATACTATGCGGGTGTGGTATTTTACGTTATTTAACTTCATTGATTCTGTTATTTTTTATACGTAAAAATATGTGTTCTCTAGAAAATGGATACGTTAAGGTAATTTAAACATTTTTGCCATGTTTAGGCATTTTAATGGTTACGGAATATTTTAATAATAATAAAAATTACATAAGTGCTGAAATGAGGGTTGTCAAATTACAGAGATAGGTTAACCAAATAGATCTACTTTAGTAAAGTGTACCGAATTTATCTGATTTTTAAGTCCGCCAGACAAAATTACGGCTATAACGCTGTTGGTTATGTGCAAATAGAAGGTATTTTATAATACATATAATTTTCCATATTCTCTTCTAGTTACAAATTGTATTATTTTATACTACTTTAATAATAACCTGTTACACTAGACTTGATCCTCACAACAATACTTCGTCCCTTTATTACTATCAAAGGAGGAGGGTAGCTAAGGCTGGTTTTAGGCCTATTTTATTTTTAGATTCAAATTTATAAATAGTATATTGTATATTTAGGTGTGAAAGCAATACATTCCCAGACGATGCAAATTGTTGCAAGAAGCATCGAAGTCCGAGAATGTGCTTTCACACCGAATACTATTTTTTTTGAAATAACAATCAATATTATTATAAATTAAGGAATTTGTATTAATGCATAACATTTCTTCATTACAATCTAACTGCTTACTAATAAATACAATTTTAATGTGAGTTGGTTTGTCTGTGTGTATTTATTTAGTGTCTGGTTAAGTGGTAAAGCACCTTACGCTTGCGTAAAATGGTGAACTTCGCCTGTACCATATGTGTATTAAAATGTATCTTTAATTTTTTTCAATCTTGGTAAATAAAGACATTGTTATTATTATTATTATTAAAATATACATCGACCAATATTTCCCGGCCTAGGCCGGGAAATTAACATTCCTGTTCGGTTTTGTTGATCGTTGCTTGGCAACGGATCTTTTCCGGTCTGTTTTCTGATAGTTTGTTAGCATCGGACTAAAATACTGGAATTGTACATTTTTCGATCTGAAATCGCGCCGAAAATGTAGGTATTGCCTATCGATTTCAGAAAAAAATCATTTTTTTTATCATCTGTCATCAATATTTAATTGAGTTCACCCCAAACGGAACCTCCCCCCCCACTCGCACATATCTCTTCTATCCCTTTTAAATATTAGATAACCAGAATCCAGGAACGGTATTGCAATTTTTTTTGCATTTAAAAAGTGTGAACCCTCCAAAAGTCTCTTTTTTTCAAAAAAGTTCATCTGGACTACCTTGTCCACTTTCCCCCACCACACCCTCTTGCCCGCCCACACCTTTATCTTATAACTCGACTTTATAAACATACAGAAATAATGGAACTACAAGGATTCTTTGTTTTTATCACAAAAAAGATGATTTTGTATAAAGTCGAGTTATAAGATAAGGGTGTGCGTGGGTAAGTAGGCGTGTTGGGGCAAAGGGATTAATGGGTCCAGATGAATTTTTTTGAAAAACAAAAGACTTTTGGAGGGTTCTAAACACTTTTCAAATGCAAAAAAATTAGCGATATCGTTCCTGGATTCTGGTTATCTAATACTTAAAACGGGTAGAAGAGATATGTGTCAGTGAGGGGGACGTTCCGTTTTGGATGAAATCAATTAAATATTGATGACAAAAAATGATTTAAAAAAATTTAAATTCAAAAATAGAATAGACCTGTAACCGGCCTTAGCTGCTCTCCTCCTTTCTCCCTGTGCATAGCTTGCTGCCACAAATTCCTAATACTTTTATCACTTGGTAATGAAATAAACATTTTGTTGGGAGTAGACACTGATGTACTTTTTCAGTCTGGAACATTTATATAACCCCTTTTTTTATCCATGTTAATAACAAAATACAGAACACTTAAAAGATATGAACGAAATTAGCACGTCCGTCGTGCGTGCCATATGAAGTTATATGGGAACAAGCGAGCGGTCGACCGCCAGGAGTGGCATGACGTCACACTGCGTTTTCGAGCGTTCTGTTTTCATTATTTATTTTGAGGGAGAAGCAGTTAAAAGAAAAATCTAATATTTTGCACAATTTCTAATTACAATGTGGACTTTAGAGATATGAATTAAAAAAATATATGCTAAATGAGCCCATTGAAACCGCTTTGTGTTGTCACTGCTGTGTTCATCTTTAATGGATTACCTCGCTAAAGCTTCCATCGATTTAATTTGCGTTTGTTGTGACAGTGGAGAATCATAGAAAGAGTATCTGGAGCAAGACACCATAAGTGATTTTTTAATTTCTTTGACTGTTCGCTACAAGCCCGGAACAATGGATTTATATTCGTAAAATTTACAAAAATATATAAATGTTGGCACAGCACGAAATTTGCCAGTGGTGCTGAGAAACTAAGCTTTTATTAGGTCTAATATTAATTATGCAAATATGTGAAATGTTTTCATGTTCTGATTCTATAGATAGAATTCTTCTCGAAACATGAGGATTTTCAAAGTATAAATGGATTTTGCTAAATACCTAATATGTGCACCGTTCCTGGAGTACAAGAGGATATATGTAGTGGAAGAACATCTCTCAACACTATGAATGCTAATCCCAGCAACTCCCTAAATTCACATCTTCTAGATGGGAAAATTTCACCTATATTCTCTAGGTGGTCGCTGATCCTCAAGGTCGAGATATATAATTAATGCATGCTCAACATTATACAAAGATATTTTCCAGAATTGATACAGCCATTTTCAGTTTATGGGCCAAACAAACAAATTGATAAATACTGAAATTTGGGATTCATGAGGTTGGTTATTGATATTTTGTCCACACCACCATTTATTACCTTAATAGTAACTATTTGCAACTCACTGACATTTGTAATTCTCCCCGTCAATAGATATTAGAATAATATATTTTTGGTGTAAACTTCCCGGAGGCAACACAGCTATTAGTGTATTTAGTTCCTATCTGATCGTAATTTAGTAATTAATTTGTAAATTCACTTGTAACCCATAAATTAAAATTTGAAACTACGTCATCGATTCAGAGACCATTTACTTTCAGTCTTATGCACCTTTTGGATATACCCTTAAAAAACCGCTGCCCAAGGAATCACTACTTCCACATCCGGATTTTCTATCCAAGTCACACAACGAAAAAATTTTGTATCTGGAAATAATTGTTTATGGAACTTTAATAATATAATATTTGAAGTCCTCTACCCCAAAAACCCATAAAACGATACCCCACATCGGTAGTGGGCTGGGGGTGGTGACAGGGGGTAGGAGTGGGAGGGTGGATAAAGTAAAAAAATATTTTGAAGTTTCTGGTTCTTGTACACACACACTAAATCACTTTTTTTTTTATCCCCTTTAATAATGGGGTGGGGGTGGTAATGGGGGTGGCCAATGCCAAAATTTTTTTGAGACCTTAGCTTCTCTTGTATATACTAAATACCAATTTTATGGACTCTTACCTGCTTGATTTACCTGTTTTCCTCAAATTTACCCCAATTTACCCCCCAACCCTTCGACGGAACAAGATGAAAATATAATCTAGTTCTAGATCTCGTTAAAGTACATATGTGTACCAAATTTCAAGTCAATATCTCAAACGGTTCCAGAGTAAACGTGCGCACAAAAAAAGTTACAGACCGACAGACAGAAATTTTTTTTCGCTCAAACTTGAAATCTCGACGTTTCACGACATTCTAAGCCTATTTGAACAATAAAAAATTTTAAAAATTTTTTTGTCGTTACTAGACTTCCACTGGATGTGAAAGTAATTAGGACTATGTTGTGTAAAATTTTCTGCCGAATTCATTTCCGGAAATCATTTTTTTAGAATTCTTTATTTATTATGAAATTAACTACTGTTTGCATATTGTTTCTTTATAAATAATTTTGTCAAGAAAATAATAGGTTTGTAATAAATTTATTTATGATAAACATTTAGAACTTGCCCATAAAATATATGTTTACATGAAAAGTTGTTTATTATGGTTTATATTATATTTAAAATCATTCCTTGTGGCAAATATGCTATACTCTGTAGAAGATTTTCTAAGTCATACTAATTAATGTCTGTTATATGTGATATTACTTCCACATCCAGTGGAAGTATAGTAACGACAAAAAAATTTTTTTAAAATTTTTATTGTTCAAATAGGCTTAGAATGTCATGAAACGTCGAGATTTTAAGTTTGAGCGAAAAAAAATTTCTGTCTGTCTGTCTGTAACTTTTTTGTGCGCACGTTTACTCTGTAACCGTTTGAGATATTGACTTGAAATTTGGTACACATATGTATTTTAACGAGATCTAGAACTAGATTATATTTTCGTCTTGTTCCGTCGAAGGGTTGGGGGGTAAATTGGGGTAAATTTGGGGTAAATAGGTAAATCAATCAGGTAAGAGTCCATAAAATTGGTATTTAGTATATACAAGAGAAGCTAAGGTCTCAAAAAAAAATTTGACATTAGCCACCCCCATCACCGCCCCGCCCACACCCCTTTATTATTAAAAGAGATGAAAAAAAATTGTGATTTAGTGTGTGCACAAGAACCAGAAACCTCAAAATATTTTTTTACTTAATCCACCCCCACTACCACCCCCACCCCACTACCGATGTGGAGTATCGTTTTATGGGTTTTTGGGGTAGAGGATTTCAAATATTATATTATTAAAGTTCCATAAACAATTATTTCCACATAAAAAATTTTTTCGTTGTGAGTGACTTGAATAGAAAATCTGGATGTGGAAGTAGTGATTCCTTGGGCAGCGGTTTTTGATAATGCGTAATACTAATAACAACGAAATTACTTGCTACTAACTATGTGGTATTTTAGTGAATGTGTGTGAGAGTATGTTATAAATATATGTAAGTGAATAGTTTAATGCATATTAATTATCTACTAATGTGTTTATTGACTGGTCCTATGCATAATTTATGATCACTTGGATTAATAAACGTATTCTATTCTATTTTATTCTATATATTATGAGACGAAATGTTCTTAATTCAATACTAATTTTATCTGTGTAGACAGACAGATTTATCCCAATGTTACAATTCTTTCTTACATTTTTGAAAACGAGCTCTGCGATATTTGTACACATACGTTTCTATTTGTTATTTCGCACGTCGTATTCGTATGTTTTGCGATATCGATTGGTCCGAGAGCTCGTTCTGTCACAGTTTACAAAACAACACTTGTCTGTACGATCAAAATAAGCCTAATTTAGTTTACTAAATGACTATGAAGTAAATTTGTGTTATATACTTTTTAATATTTACTGACGTGGGCGAGATGCAAACTTCAGTATATAAGTTACAAATAGTTACAAATAATGTACTAAATGATGGTATGGGCAACACATATGAGGCGACCGACCAACCTCACGAACATATTAACGTAACACCAGCTCCTCCGCCATTTCTTGCAATATATGGATATAAAATAAAAGTTCTATGCAGGGACAAACATAATGTAAGAGCAGACAGAAACAAAATGATAGAGCATAAAAGGGATATATTACATTGCAACCAAAATACTTGGTTGTTATCAAACACAAGCCAATGAATAACTAATTTAATCCCACTTAATTTTTATTTCAGATGATGGATTTAAGCATTTTTTGTCCCACTCGAAATTGGTTCTGCACACGAATTCTATATTTTTGAGCCAAAATAACTGATATATCATCGAAATTACTGGTTTATCACCAAGTAAAATATCCTCAACGCCTGATTATGATGTATGCTTTATTCTGTTGCGGTCACCAACAATAGTAGCAATAATTAGATTATTTAGTGATCAATGGTAATTTCACAGTATTTATTCGCAAATTTAATAAAAGATGCATCAGAGAATGGTTTGCAAGGGGCAGAGTAAATGCCAAAGAGTGCATAGAAAATATGTTAGTGGTTTTATTTACTTTGTCATTGAGTTGTTCAGTTGACACGCATTTACGACTTTGGTGAGCTGCAATAATTCATTATCATGAATTAAGAGTGCATTTTAGATCCTCCTGCGACCTCCGACTATTTATATTAGAAAATATGGAGTCAAGTAATTGTATAAGACTCGCAATTCCATCAACATCTTTTACACTTTTACTGACGACAGAAATGCGTAAAACAGATGTTCGTATTGAAATATTTTGATGTTCACAATTTGGTGGTAAATATTTATTCTGGAGGCAAATTAGAAGATTTAATAACTAAAAATGGATTCGTTAGGTGCCTGGAAGTCAGAACTCCCAATGTATTGGAGTCGGTTAATAAAATAACAGATTGTTTTACTCTATCGCTATTTGCTATGGATTTGCTTATTCTTCACTTAAATCAGTGAAAACGTAATTTATTAACTAAACTATACACCAAATAATGAGTTAAATGAATCTTTAACACACACACTTAGTACAACAAAAACAATACGAAAAAACTCGTCAGTCTCTTTAGAGTATAAGTTAATAAATTCCTTAGTGTGTTTCTATGTATACTTGTTTCAATAAAGAATTAATCAAAGAGTAAAAAGGTAGTAAAGAGAATCTGTTAACTTATAGTATTATATATGTAAGTTAATCTAAATACTTACAATGTAAAGACAATAGAAAAACATTAATTATCAAATAATTATTTCCCTCAACATCTGTTTAATGGTTTACAACAATTAATTTTTTTTTAAAAACACTGAGACACAAAATGGATTATAATATCAATCAAAAAGAATTATTATAATTGTATTTCAAAGAACATATTTTTTAACCATGAGAAATTTCACGCTCGGCAAATTCGGACGTCTTAGCTTGACAAACTAATTAAATAGCTGGTCACCTCATGAGGAAGGTTACTCCTTCTATTATTGTAATATATGTACCATTGGTTTAGATGAAACTTGTCTTATTTTCGGTTTTATCTCCCGAACTATAACCAAAACTACATCTACCATTGTAACTACTTCACTGGTATATTTATGTGACACTGTAATCACGTAAAAAGTAAAGTAAATCGATGTAATACCATGTAATAGTACGTAGAATTTTTCAGAGATATTTTAAAGATAAATCGAAGTAATCAAAAGTATCCAAAAGTACCCAAAATATCAAACGAAAGGCTTCAAATAAAAATTGAATATCTAATATTCGAAATATCACTATAGAATTTATTTAATTTAATATTTAATTGAATAAAATACGTTAATCTTAATTTTTATTAGGCCTATTCACAAAAACTATTTCTACCAATCAAATTGAACTTTTCCAGAACAACTCTCTTGTTTAATCTTTACACATAATAAGATGTCCATATTTTATTAGAGTCGTTTAATTTCTGTCCCCTGCAGATCTCAATTATTCCTCATATATATATCCAGTTGTGGTATTAAAATAGTTTTTTTTTTCAGCCGACCAGAAAACACCCTTTCTGAGGAGACTTTCCGCCAAAAATTAACATTTTCCCGAGCTAGGCCGGAAAAATGGGCATCAGAGATCGGCAATAGTTATTTACGTAACAAGTTCCGAAAGTGGTCTTTTACTGGACGAGTAAGCAAATTCCGGGACGAGCCGTGAGTCCAGTAAAAGCACTTTCGGGGCGTGTTACGTACAATATTTTTTCTTCAATCGTCTCTTTAATGAAACCAAAAATTGATATACTTTGACTATTTATAAATATTATTTTATTACCATAGCAACACGACTGTTTAGCGTCGAGTACGAATGTGATTAATGTGATTCATAGTAAAATATAACCTGCAAATTGATATTGACGTTTAGAGTCACTTTACAGTACTAGTACCCGTAATAGCTTCTTTCGGGGCTAGTACTAGAATACGCTACTTTCGGTACAAAAAATCGTACCGAAAATACCTACTTTTGGAAGGTTTGAAGAAAAAAGCTTTTCTGATCCCCGTTATTCTCTTCCATGAAGATAAAAAATGCCAATTTATGGTATAGGTGGCTTTGCTATCTTGTTGCTATGGAAACGAATCTGTGTTAATTGTTGAGATAAGTGTCAAATAGACACTTAACTTTTACCAGTTTTCAAAAGTCAATTTACAAGTTATTACCTATAGTTAATTATTGTTTGTAGTTGTGTTTTTCTTAGAAAATTGATTTAGAAATAATAAAAATTGAAGTAGTATAATAGTGTCGGTCCTAAAAATATTTTATTTAATTAGTTATTATTGTTTGTCGTTGTATTTGTTAGAAAATGTATTAAAAAAATAATACAAAATTGATTTTGTGACATTGTCGGCCGAAAAAAAAAAATTGTACGTTACAAGACCGAAAAACAATGTTTTGCAGTCTCCTGCGGCTCACCCTAGAATCTGGTTGGGTTGATTTTTCCGATCTTGTAACGTAAATTATTATTTCACTCTCCTCTTTTGTGACGAAATAACGCGGTTCTTTATATATGTTAAAAAATTAGGTACATTAGGACATGTTACATTTATTTAATTTATACAGGATGAGGCAAAGGTAAAGTGTTACACGATAACGCACACCAAGCAAAAAAAAATTAGTCTAAGTGTCCTAACGTTTTGGCAAACCACTGGTTATTTTTAACTTTTTTTAATTTCAAAAAGGTATTGGAAATGTGTGCCCTCAGACATTTGGATGGTTATTATGTAATTTCAGTGAAAGTGAGCATTTGTCGTGAGAGGAAAGATAGCCCACGTTCCCTTCCCAAGGTATGCAAACTGTATTCTCTAAACACAGTGATTATGCGCTGATGCGATGTGATCTTGTTATAGAACCTCCCAGAATTGACCAAAGTCGAAGACTAAATAAAATTTCGACTTAGGTAAAAATTCATTTAAAGGCATTTTTGAGAATAACATACAAATTTGAAAGGCATCAGAGCCGAAAATTAGCACAAAAGGACTTGTGTACGTTCGTTAAAACGTAAGGCAGAAACACTGAATTTTCACTTAGGAAAATATATTTTTGTTCAGCCCATAGGAATGAAAGTATATTATGGTCATGGGAAAATATATTGAAAATAAAAGTATAATTTTGGTAAAACAAAAGTATAATATACTTTTTCAAAAGTGCGTCAAAATTGGATTTTGAAAATATTTTTATGGGCAAGAAAAAGGACTCATACTTTTCCAGATACGTTTTCAAAAGTGCGCCAAAATATTTTATGGACAAGGAAAGAGAAACAATATACTTTTTACGAAGTACGCTAAAAAGTACCTTAAAAATATTAATGAATATTTTCAACTTTTTAATCTCGTCACAAAAAACAATGAAAATGGAGACAGTCATTATGGGTATCATTCAAAAGAATGAATATAAAATTTTACCGATGCGACGTACTAAAAGGGCGAAACCGACAAATGTGACAAAGGCGCGTAGCGTCTATAGGCAATTACATGGCATGGCAAAAATTAGTAAAAATGGACAAGGTCGGTTTTTCGAATAAAACAAATTTGGATTCATTCAGCGGCTCATAGGGATAATCAGTAGAAAGCAATAGTAGGAAAACCAAATACAGGTCTTTCCAAACGACAAAGTTGTAGAGAAAACCGCCTTGTGAATAAGACAAAAAACCATTTTGCCAAAAATTCGCTCAAAGACGAACCCGTGTCACGTTCCCTTTACTGAACCTATACCGGTACGTCGAGAGACTGACAGAAAGTTGTATAATTCATATATAGTTGAATTAATGTTGAACTCCGTTCCGTGGATGATATATTCACGATCAAGAACCGTGAAGCTAATCATAAGCGAACCAAAATTAGATAAAATATTTTTATATTATTTAAAGTCTGTTTGTTATTTTCTATTATAAAAATGTAAATTTGGACTGTAATCTCTATAAGTGGTAAATTGGAAATTAACTTACCCAAAATCCTATGCAGTGATGCACTTCACAATAATTATTAGATATAAGGGGGCTATGGGAAGGGTAGTATGAATTTGTATCTAATAATACAACGATCAACTATTAATTTCCAAAATATTATCTCGAGTTAGATTCTATACAACGCGGCGATGTAACTATATATCAACTATGGCGTTTAAAACCATATATCTATCTGGTCTACAAAAACCAACCAACAACTATGCTTTGCATCGAAAAAAGATGGAGCAATTTTAACATTTAAATCCTATATCTAGGGACACCTATTGATAGGAAGATTAATTAAATTTAATTTTGATTTGAAATTACTTAAATTACTATTTTAATATTCAATATCAACCAAAGTCAGCCACAAAAAACCCAAATATGCTTTTAAAATTTTTATGGAAATTGTGTGAATCTTTTCTACAAAATCGATTGTTAGCGCACGCTCTCCATTGTATGGTAACATTTAAAAACTCTCTTGAAGAGGTAATCGACATTGCCTTGCTTGGAGGAGGCGATTCAATTTAAATTAGGTATATAATTTGTTAGATAGCATATCGCATAATCTCATTATACTTATTTTAAACCCAATTAATAAATGGTATCCTTGGAAATTTTGCATTTTATTGATTGTATGACTTGTTGTAAGTCTCATCCTTCGAGGATTTCCGCTTGATAGATCGAAATTGAGTAAATTGGGCGTCTCACAAGTTTGAAATCTCAATACACCGTTCACGTTACGGAAGCTCGGGGGGATTTTTTTTATTAAAACATCTCAGAGATCTTTAAGCATAACCCATTACCATTAGGTAAATAAGTAAAATTTCCTTAGAGAGAAAGACCAAATTACTTCCACATCCAGTGGAAGCATAGTAACGACAAAAAATTTTTTATTGTTCAAATAGGCTTAGAACACAGTAGGCTAGAACCACCTTGCAAAAAATCAGTTTTCAAAAAAAAAAAAATTAAAAGTCAATTTTTTAGAAAACGGCCAAGGGAATGATTTCAGATTTTACGGGAATTGTTTCAGGACAGATAAAGCTACCATTTCCCGTAGGAATTGAGAGAGTGCATGCATATTTCATTCAAAGGTGGTTCTAGCCTACTGTGAGAATGTCATGAAACGTCGAGATTTTAAGTTTGAGCGAAAAAAAAATTTCTGTCTGTCGGTCTGTCTGTCTGTAACTTTTTTTGTGCGCACGTTTACTCTGGTACCGTTTGAGATATTGATTTGAAATTTGGTACACACATGTACTTTAACGAGATCTAGAACTATATTATATTTTCATCTTGTTCCGTCGAAGGGTTGGTGGGTAAATTGGGGTAAATTTGGGGTAAATAGGTAAATCAAGTAGGTAAGAGTCCATAAAATTGGTATTTAGTATGTACAAGAGAAGCTTAGGTCTCAAAAAAAAAATTGGCAGTAGCCACCCCCATTACCACCCCCACTCCATTATTAAAGGGGATGAAAAAAAATTGTGATTTAGTGTGTGTATAAGAACCAGAAACCTCAAAATATTTTTTTACTTCATCCACCCCCACTACCACCCCCTATCACCACCCCCACCCCACTACCGATGTGGGGTATCGTTTTATGGGTTTTTGGGGTAGAGGATTTCAAATTTTATATTATTAAAGTTCCATAAACAATTATTTCCACATACAAAATTTTTTCGTTGTGAGTGACTTGGATAGAAAATCTGGATGTGGAAGTAGTGATTCCTTGGGCAGCGGTTTTTATTTGAGGGTGAGCGTAGTTAATAATCTACGGTAGTTCAGCCTTGGCCTATTACTTAGTAAGTTATTTCTTAGCTCAAACCCGCCTGGAAGTGGAAGAACACGGGAGAACGCGACTGGTAACCTTAATAAATAAATTGGTGTCGCGTCACTCAGACACAGGGTAATAAGATCTTCTACAATATCTCCAGAGTTGCCACCATTTGCTACCATATTTCAACCAATAGGAGAGTCACGACACGGTCGAAGATCACGTGCAGCACAGTGGGAAATGCAATAAATTCATCCTGTCAAAATGACAGCACATTTTCTATGATGTGCATGCAATACTGTAAAATTAGTATACGATTCAAAAAAATAAAACAATTCGTGTAAGGCTAAGCTAGGCTAGGTTTCCATAAATGGGGTGACAATTTGCATAATATTCTGAGCAATTCTTTGTTCACTCGAAATTTAAAAATAATTGCAAAATACTAAAAAATACCAAGTCACAAACGAAATTAAAGTTTGCCAAAAAGTGAGGTTATACTTTCACTCTCATGCTGGAGTAAATTACCAAGACGCCCACTTTCTCATGAAAATGGGCGCACACATGAATA
Source organism: Rutpela maculata (assembly GCA_936432065.2). Classification (NCBI taxonomy): domain Eukaryota; kingdom Metazoa; phylum Arthropoda; class Insecta; order Coleoptera; family Cerambycidae; genus Rutpela; species Rutpela maculata. Next base: position 239,130,348 of record OW386285.2, read on the forward strand.
CAGAATAGCTATTCACCGACTGTATGAAGAAATTTTTGCTTTGGTGAAATTTGACAACACCAATTCCGACGCAGACGCGTCCGACACAACTATGTTCTGCCAATAATCCTGTTTAACATTTATGGTGAATACGTGATGTAGCGAGTGGTGGACAGTGGCTGGGTGGAGCAATTATAGTCAAAACAAGGGGCAGAAGAAGGGTGCTGTTGTTACCCGCTATTTAGGTTAGGTTTTTTATCTATGGTCAACATAGGAAACTAGATGGTAAAATTCATTTCATACCGAATTTAAAAGGTGACAGGTACTTTGTAATAACCGAGCACAGTCAAAGTTCAGTTCTGCAGATAGTAGTAATGTCACTAAACTAATAAGTATTACTTACAAGTTCTACGACTTTAAGCAGATAATGAAGGTTTCCAGAACATTGAGGAAACTATTAAAGCCACTTGAAAGTAATTGATCTTTGAAGTCATAATTTCGGTGACATGAGTTAGTCGCTGCTGTCATCGTCAGTCACTTTCAAGTTATAAAAACTGAAAGTCGTTCCACTGATAATTTGTGAATAAGAAGAAGACTTAAGAAAGAATTGTTCTCAATTTTACCTGTAGGTTTGTGTGTTTATATCGCTGTCCGAGCATAACTCCAGAATGGGTGAAGCGATCTTCATGAATCTTTTGACAAATGATTTATAATTCTCCCATATAGGCTTTAGATATGATAATTATACGGCTAGCAGGATAATGATGTAAATTACACCAGCACATCCTCCAAATTTTTGAGAAAAAGCAATAGTTTTTCTGGAACACTATCTTCTTTCATTATGCTGAAGCTAAATAAAATTTCACCCAGTCGCCCTATAAAATGGATTACCTAATGCTGACCTAATATTGGTATTGACGTCTGGGTAAAAAATTAACAACTACCAAAACCAAACGTACTTTTAATATCGATCTAGGTAAGTTACCCAGTTCGTTCTTTAAATGGTTTCCGCACTGTATATAATATATAATAATTGTAATTAGACTAAGTACAAATCTATTTAGTAAATAAATCTTATGTTTGCTTGTGTATCACCAATACATCTTACAGTTACATTTTCGAAGTATACGGAATTCCTGTACCTTTGTCGTTTATTTTTGAATTATTGTTATCATTATTTATCATGTAAAAAAATAAATTGTAGCAATTTATTCTGGACTTTGATATGACACACGCAATGAAAATAATTTTCATATTAACCCATAAACATTCCTGACTATGAAATCTCCTGATAGCCTGGATTTAAGATATATAACTCCCTGCTTTTAGAGTCTCAACATAAAAATAATAATTTGACCACAATATATGATTAAAGTACAAACAGTGGCATATCCAAAATTTGTTCACGGGGGAAGGTAATGTACTCAAAAAAAGTGAAATATTGATACGCATTATTTTGCATATTTTTTTTACCATATAAAAAATATAATTGCCTCATAGTAGAGTCAAGTGGGTGAAGTGAAACACACGTATATAAAGTGCTCCGTGAAATATATTAAATTTAATAAACCAAAAGTGTTTAAAGTAGAATGCCAGTGGGCACACGAAATCGCAAAGGTTCAACGGAAACCACCGAGGAAGAAAATATGTCTCAAAATCAATTGGACATAGATAGCATCAAAGACATCATGCAGCAAATTGTTTACAATGAAACTGAAAAGCTTCTAAAGACCATCGGAGACCTCAAGCAAGAAGTGGTAATGTTAAGGGAATCAATATGAACACAAATAAACAACCACAAATGCAACAAACTCGTATCAACAACAGGCAGGAAGCAAATAAACCACAAAAACCTGTAAGTGAGCAAAAAAATAATCCTGATAAATATCCGGAAAAAAACCAAAGTGGCAATACAGCCGACAAAACAAAAACTATTAATCCTTTAAAAAGAAGCGACACCACGAAAAATAATTTTAACCAAAGGAAAAAACGAGTTGAAGTTATCGCCGGATCTTTAGCAAATACTGCAAACACCAAGCTCAGTGACGTAGAGACAAAAGCTTGGCTACACATTAGCAAATTTAAACAAAATAACATAGAACCGCAAGACATTCTTGACCACATAAAAAATGACGTAGATATCGCTCGAAGTAGCTGCGAAAAACTCCAGACGTTCCATGGAAACCATACGTATTTCAAGTTGGGGATTCCATATGACTCCTTAGATAAAATATTCCAATCTAATTACTGGCCCCAGGGCGTGGAGTTGAAAGAATTTCTTTTTCGCCCAAGAATCAAACCATTTCAATCGGAAGCAGAGAAACAGTCATCCGACCCCACTTCAAAATGATGGGGGAACAAACCTAAAAGTAATACATTTAAATATACAGTCTATCAGCTATAAGATAAGTGATATGGAAATTATGCTGAAAAAGGAAAAACCTCACTTTTTGTGTGTATGTGAACACTGGATGTCAACAACATAGGCAAATGTAACATCAATCCAGGGATATAAACTACTGACACATTTCTGTAGAACGGTTTACATACATGGCGGCGTCGCAATCTACGGAAAGAGCGACATAGAATATAAAACGATCAAGATACCCAATACCATGTCAGAAGAAAAGACCTGCGAATGCTGTGCTGTAAGTACCAACTTCAACAACGTAAAAACTGCCCTCCTTTGTGTTTACCGTTCACCCAACAGTGATTTTCATAAGTTTTTGTCGCTATTAAACTGTGTCCTGTGCATGATTGCGAGGGATTTCCAAAAGATTATTATGTGCGGGGATTTAAATATAAACTACATGGTAGAAAACACGCAAAAGTCTCTAGTCAATGATCTTTTTGAAAGCTTTAATCTAAGTTCATGCCTTCCATTAGAGCCCACTCGCTGTCACAATAACAGCGAGAGTGCAATTGACTACATTATATCTAATATAGAATCTATAACAAGCCTAAATGTTGACGTTCATTTCTCAGACGACAAAATGCAAATATGCATGTTCAGGTACAATTGTGAAACACCTCCACAAAAATCCCGCTCTTATTGGAAGAGAGACCTATCTCAAAATAATTTACATAACTTATACCTTACGCTCCTAAATACAGATTTCAGTGAACTGTATAAAATAAGAGATCCTCAAGAAGCCTATACATACTTCTGGAATTTATTTTACTTTTGTTTCGATATTTGCTGCCCAAAAATCAAAGTTAAGTTTACATTAAATAATACAAAATGCTGGGTTAATAGAAATGTGCTTGAGGACAGTGAAAATTTAAAAAACTTATTTTGGCTATACAAAAATACAAATTCTCAGGACGTCCGAAACGTCTACTTTGAGGAAAAAAAGAAATTCAATTTAAAAATCAGAGATTCAAAAAAATCCTTTTACGACGATATAATAAAAAATTCATCCAATACCAGTAAAGCAAGCTGGCAAATTGTTAGAGATATTACAAACCGTAATAAATATAAGAATCTGGATAATCTTAGGATTCTACACGAACAAAAACTAGTAGATAACCCAAATGAAATAACTAATCTGTTTTGCGAATATTTCTCAACCGTTGCAGAAAATCTCATTAAAGCTCAGTTTCCCTCAACTCAAAACGACTGTACTATTTCGAAAACCTCACCTCAATCAATCTTTTTAGAGACATTGAGCCGCAAGATATTTACGAGGCATTGGCTAATATAAAGAACCGAACTTCAACAGGGCCCGACGAACTGAATTTTACCATTATTAACTCGTGTATTCATACAATTGTTCAACCGCTATGCTACCTCTTTACGGTATCAATTACCTCAGGTACATTTCCCAATAACTTAAAAATTGGTTATGTTACACCATTGCACAAGAAAGGTAACGAAGAACTTTTAGAAAATTACAGAGCGATAACGCAAAATTCATTCTTAGCGAAAATTTTCGAAAAAATAGTCCACGCACGACTTTACGAATACCTAACATCATTCAAATTATTGAGTAATAATCAACACGGTTTTAGGCCAAAACATTCGACCATGACAGGTGCATATGAATTTTTACAATTTATTTATGAATCTTTAGATGATAGCAAATATGTACGGTATGTATGGTATTCGATCTCACTAGAGCGTTCGATTCCGTTAATCATGACTTTCTCATAAAAAAGATGGATTCACTGGGAATTAGAGGGAATTTGAATAAGTGGGTAGCATCTTACATAAGGGAGAGAAAAATTGTCGTAAAAATAGACAACAATTTCTCCCTCCCATACAACACGAATATTGGCCTCCCTCAGGGCGCCATCCTCTCTCCATTATTGTTTATAATATTCATCAACGATTTAGAAACACACCTGAGCTCAAATATTAAATTAGTTTTGTACGCAGATGATGTCTCAATCGGACTCGAAGCCGACTCACCTGAAGAATTGAATATAAAGGCAAATAAATTACTAGCCGAATTCACGACGTGGTGCGCGCGAAATCAATTAATATTGAACTTAAATAAGACATGTTACATACAGTTCTATAAAAGACGTAACCCACCAGTCTTAAACATAACAAATAGCCAAGGAACGATCACTCGTTCCACAACTATACAGTTTCTAGGTCTAACATTAGATGAAAATCTCACCTGGTGTAATCAAATAGAACATGTATGTAACAAACTAAATTCAGCATTTTTCGCAATTCGTAATTTAAAACCAATATTGTCAAAGGCGCAACTAATGAATGTATACTACAGCCTTGTTTACGCACATCTTAGATATCTAGCTATCCTCTGGGGTATAGGTACAAGTTCTGAGAGAGTTTTTATTTTACAAAAGAAAATCATCCGTCTCATGTTTTCACTCATGCCTCTAGATTCGTGTCGACCTATATTCATTGAGAACAACATCTTAACATTAGCCTCAATTTTTATCTTTGAAGCTGCTGTGTTTGTATTCCAAAATGGGAGTAAATTTTCCCTGAACTCAAGTAAACATACACATAATACCCGCACGGCAAATCAAATATCAATTGAAAATTACAATCTTTCTCTATTTAAAAAAGTTCATATGTATGTTGCGCTAGCGTTTTTAACTCACTCCCCACTAATATAAAAACCCAACAAAATTTTTCTATATTTAAAAGTAACCCAAGGAAATATTTAATAAATAAAAGTTATTACAACATACAAGAAGTTTTTCACAATGTGGAGCCGAACAATATTCCATGATATTTATAATGTCCCCTTAATATGTGTAGTATTTGTCATTAGTTAATTGCTGTGATACACGACTTTATTATTTAAATTGTTATATGTGTATTTTATTATCTAATTGTTTTGTATATTGTTTTTGTATCTAATTGTTGTAATGTTGGTACCTCGTTATGTCATTTTATCTTATGTCATTTTATCTCATATCACTATGATTACCTACTTTAGTTTAAGCACTTTGAATACTTAACTACTTTATATTACATGTGATTATATTAACTATCATCCAATCCCACTATTATTTTGACATGTCACATCTGTACTTATGTATAGCTAACGTGAATAAAGAATTATTATTATTATTATTATTAATAATGTAATGGAAAAATGCTGAATATCGAAAAGGTCTTTTGATATTTTTGATTTAGCGTGTATTTTTCAAATAAAAGCCGAAGAAATGAAATGCCGCCAATAATGATCTCTTTTGAGTAAGATATTTTTCATCCAAGGAACTCATCTGCTTCTTCAAAGTTAAGTATTTTTATAGACAAAAAATTGGATTACTCTTGCCATTCCTTATTGAAAATAAATTTACCTGTGCTACTTCCACAACATCGTTTTATTACTGATTTTAATACCTTATTAGGAACTTGCTATTTTAAAAGTGCTTCTATATTATAATATCTACATTATTACCTATACATAGTAAACCTATCATTCACTGCATTCTCTCCACTTTACAAAGTATCTTGGCAAGATTTCACTGAGAATATTAAGTTCTTGAAAATGTTGTAAATCATTCATATTGGTCTCTTGAGTGGTCTGGATTTCTCATAAAACTATAATTTAGATTCGTAATAAACACACTGACAATAAACTTGATTAAATGCAGGTGATTTCTTTTATCGCGTTCCAGATTAAAAAAGATTTATACACCTATTTGCAAACTTTTATTACTCTAAAACAAGTTTAAACGAAATACATCCGTAAAATTTTCCCTTTAAAGCTTTGCTGAATTTTAACGGATCAATGAAACCGGAATTTCAGATAAAAATGTTTCCCACTTGTTACAAATCCCTCTGCCAATTATGTCAGGAGTTAAAATAAAAATGAATATGTCTGAGTGCGACTGTCAAAGTAGCTATAAGAGAAATTTCATTTTATGTACTTCTCTATATACTTCATGTTATTATACCTTGTTCCGGTTACGAACTCAAATTGAGTTAAATTATTCATATCCATAATACAGCTTAGTTCCTACCTTTATTGCTGTGTAACTTTTTATGTCTCAGGTAAACTATATTTTATAAAGTTTTAAACCAAAACATTATTAGGGGCTCTTTGTATCGTAAAACATATACACGCACATACAGGTTTGTAACACTGTATTATATAATAGATATATTAAACTTTGAGCAAAAAGTTAATATAGTTATTTATATATTAACAGCGGAAAGTTCTCTATTGTCGCTTCAGCACACGCCTCAACCCGCAATCATGCAAAAGCAAGAACATTTTTTGCTCGAAATATACACACTATTTTTTCTACGACTCACTTGAACAGTAATTTTTTTTTCTTATTATTTTATTATTAAATCGCTAACAATTCGTTTTTGAAGTTAGCCATAACACATAAGGAAAAATTCATATTTTACACCTCCTTGGGTGTGTTCTATTCTCGTTCAATGAGCTAGCGCTCAGTACCGCTGACAAATGTCATTTTTAATCGGTTGATTCTGCAAGGAATCCATTTTATGTATGGCTTTTCTAAAAAGGACGATTCTATTATAAATAATAGTACCATTTTTAGTTTCATTTGAACTTTGCTATTGAAAATTGTCACACATCTTCGTCAATCGGTTTGTACATAGTATAACTTTGCTCAGTTAGTCTTACAATAGTTTAGAACTATTGTGCTCGAATAGTAAACAGTGGAGTAATTCCAGGGTACAATAAAAGTCAAGGAGATAATTTCAATTTAACAAAGTTTATTCAAGATCAGAATATTTTCTTACCAAACGTAAGAATCACAGATTATTCTATTCATAAATATGGAACAATGACATCCATTTATAAAAATTCATTCATAGTAACATACAAAGAAATTAACACCGATTCCCAACTAGACCTAACAATCTTTACTATATCAACTGAATATTTACGGATAGTTCTCGAATCGAAACTATTAAGGTTAAGATCGAAGAAAATTACATGACACTCGTTACGTCAGTTGATACTTTAATATTTAATGAATATGACGTTTGTCTCTTAGACAATTATCTGATAACCATTGCTACGATAATTAATTAATTTGATATCTATCACTCTGACAATTAGTATCTGTCATTAAACAATTAATAAATTTGAAGTCTGTCACTTTAGTATTAAATTGACGTAACGTATGTCAGTATGACATTTAATGAAAGTGACGCTTGGCAATTAATTAAATTCATAACGTCTTAAAACATCGATACGGAATCTCACAAACAACACTAATATATGACAGAGGTAGTTCTTTACGCAATCATAAATTCGGACAGATCTCGTTCTACGGGACTTATATCGGACAGATCTCAACGTTAGAGTTGTAAGTAGAGGACATGGAGGGGAGAATTTTCTTCTTCAGGAATGTGTTAGGGGTAGTTAGAAGGTAAACATACTAAAATTCCCCGCCCCTAGCCCCGCCGCTTCAGGGGTGGGGGGTGGGGGTGGAAAGGTTCCTTTTCTCTGTTCTTTGCTTTGTAACGAAGTGTTTTTTTTTTAATAATAAAATGCAATAAATTAACCCTACGCTTCGTTGCTTGTCCCGTTTACCTGAAAATTTACTTGTTTTAATTAATTGAATGGATTTTCCTCACCCTCATCCGTGCAACTGAGGAACCCCCAAAGTAAAGAACCGCGTTGTAGAATCCTATTTCATATAAACTGTATTAAATCTTGCCGTGAGAAGATAGCGCGACATATCAATATAATTTACAAAATTGTCACCAGTGTCGCTGGCCGTAATTCATTTCGGGAATATCGAAGTTAGTGAAAAGGCATTTTGGTCATTCCCGTATCAGCTCTTGTTAAGGTAAGATGCAGTAATTTTATTAAGTGGGTAGCTCCGTGGCAAATTTGTCAGATCCCGTACATCCAACTATTAAGATTGTCCGACATGATTAAGTGTATTCAACTGTTAATTTCAAGTAATTTCGATTAAAATGTATAAAATGCGATTGTCAATTCCCGAATTATCCAGATACAGTACTTATAATTTTTGTTAACGTCGGCGTGTTATAGAGACAGACTGATAAATTCTCGAGATTTTGTCCAAAACAGTTATGTTCCAGTAATTTTTCTTAGGACCGAACCAAGAAAAAGAAACATAGTAGACATTTTTGAGAGAAAAACGGTAAACCGTTTTTTACCAGATTATTTTAACTTGTACCGTGTTTTTCTATTCAACGAGATAAAATAATGCTTGATAATTTACCGTATTTAGAATCTGTTTTCTACCTGCTTTAATTTAACCACGTCGTGTTGATATAAATTAAAAATAAAATACTGTATTCTGAAGAAGTTATGAAAATTTGTTATAAAATAATACCTGACAATTAACCGTATTTAGAAACTGTTTTCATGCTAAAGTATTTTAACAACTACTACTCTTTATGAATAAACAATAAAATCCAGTATCAAATTTATGAAATTTTGTCATAGTCCGGGAACTTGACGCGAAAATCTGACAATCCCGACAATTAATTATTTTTCATATGTTACTACGTAACATAATCTGAAACCGCTCTGACAAATTTGCGTTTGGCTAATAAAGGCAGCACATCTCCCGAAAGGCGTTTGCCACCCCGAAAACCGCAGGCAAACCTCCAGATCGGAATTAAAAGAACAAAGCCGTGTTCTTTGACCGTACTTCCTGATTATTAGAAAGAACAAAGTCGTGTTCTTTAATACTGTTTCCTGATTATTACTTCGTGCATGCCTATATTGCTGTAAATAATTGCCTTGCTACCACCCCGAATTCTAGCCCTGCCTGTTCTAACTTTTTTTTATGCTATTTTATATATATGTTTTTTGTATATACTGCCTGTTGTTACTTTGCATACTGCTTACCATTTTTTTTTGTTGCTTATCTACTGCTTAGCATCCTGTGGATTGCCCGTTTGCCACTAGTAACAAACCCGTTTAATAGTAACCTTAACATTTGCAACACCCCGATTAACCTATCTTCTCCCAGCTTGATTAGTTAGTCAGCTTGATTAGTTCGCCCGCTTGATTAGTTAGTTTTTTTTAGTTATTCGTGATGCTTTACCTATTGTAAAATAAAATATCATAAGTTTTATCTGTGATAAGCTCCTTATGAGTATTTGAGTACCTGAACATTTTTTTTACTATTGTTATTGAATTTATCATGTTTTAATAAACGTTGTTATTTACCGATTTTTGAGTTTTACTGTTTGAATGTGCCTGAAAATCTAATCTCAAATTTTGACCCCTGGACATTTCCGTTTCTTCACTGAGTTTATCCCAGCCCTACTGCAACAGGCTGCGTGAGGAGGCTAATGTGGGACCTTTGCCCCACGTAAAAATTGTAAAGGTGGCGTCCGAGTGATATCGAAGTAGATCTCGGGGTCAAAGTGACGCTTCCACTCGTCTATGCGCTAGGTGACTGGAAGAAACCACGTCACAGCTTATAACTCGGCAACGATGCGTCGTACAGAAAAAGGTAATCTACGCAAAATTAATCATAATTAAATTTCCTAAAAAAATGTTTGTATACGTTTTCTTCTTATGTGTTATAGTTTACGAGATATTCGCCAGCCAAAATAAATCAATTAATAAATGAATTAATTATATTTTATTATTTTGAATATTTCTATCAAAGCGGTTTACCGTGGTGTGCTAATAAATCACAGTCACAAAACAATTTTTATTTTACAACACTCGATGTATTTACTAACGTAATATTTTGTCGAAATCTATACATTTCCTGAAATATACAGTGTGACTCACTTAAAATGAAGACACCCTTATAACTTTTTTATTTTGTTTCCGATTTGAATCAAACTTTACTCAAGTATAGAACAAATTAGGAACTACTTATGCTCAGAAAAACATTCGCCTGCTACAAAGGCAAAGCCACTTGCGGTACCAAAATATGCTGAAAAAATATTACGTTAGTAAATACATCGAGTGTTGTAAAATAAATATTGCTTTTTGGCTGTGATTTATTAGTAGGCCACGGTAAACCGCTTTGATATTCAAGGTACCTAATTAACTCATTTATTAAATGATCTATTTTGGCTGGCGAATATCTTGTAAACTATAACATATAGGAAGAAAATGTATATAAACATTTTTGTAGGAAATTTAATCATGTTTAATTTTGCGTAAATTACCTTTTTCCATACGACGCATCGTTTCCAAGTTATAAGCGAAGAATCGATAAAAGAAACTTTTCCACCCCCTACTGAAGCGGCGGGGCTAGGGGCGGGAACTTTTAGTATGTTTGCCTCCTAACTAGCGGTTAAGAAAACAAAACAAAACGAAACGAAACGAAACGAAACGAAACGAAACGAAACGGAACGGAACGGAACGGAACGGAACGGAACGGAACGGAACGGAACGGAACGGAACGGAACGGAACGGAACGGAACGGAACGGAACGGAACGGAACGGAACGGAACGGAACGGAACGGAACGGAACGGAACGGAACGGAACGGAACGGAACGGAACGGAACGGAACGGAACGGAACGGAACGGAACGGAACGGAACGGAACGGAACGGAACGGAACGGAACGGAACGGAACGGAACGGAACGGAACGGAACGGAACGGAACGGAACGGAACGGAACGGAACGGAACGGAACGGAACGGAACGGAACGGAACGGAACGGAACGGAACGAAACGAAACGAAACGAAACGAAGCGAAACGAAACGAAACGAAACGAAACGAAACGAAACGAAACGAAACGAAACGAAACGAAACGAAACGAAACGAAACAAAACAAAACAAAACTACCCCCAACAAATTCCTGAAGAGGAAAATTCTCGCCCCCCCACCCCCCACAATGTCCTCTACAATCCCCTTTTGGGCATTCATTGATTAGATTATCAATAATAAGCCAGCATTGCGTACTCAGATTAGAACAGATCTCTACTTTGAGTTTCAGACTCACTCCCTACTCGATATTATCAACTTGATTCCGCGTCAAAAGTTTAAGGTCATGAACCTTGTTTGATCCCCGAGATAGGAATGAATAAATGAGCTCCTGCAGCCTTTTTATAGTAAATGGTTGGTAGGTGCATAACATTTTCATAACTACCAAATTACTATAGATACGGAGGAATAGTTTATTCGTAACGATGAATCTGATTTATCCTTGTCAGTATGTACTAATCGATTATTAATCTTTGGAAACTATTGGTTAATAACTTAAAAAGGAAATTCATCGTTACAATAGGTATGTATAATAAATGCACTAGCTTAAGCTTTATTTATATTCATCTATTTGTTTGTTTTGACCGAACTAAAATTGAAGTTATTTTTTTGCGACGTTGTTTATTTCGGAGATAAAATCCAAAGTGCCCAAGCCACAAGTAGTTGCTTTAACTATTTGTGGCTTGGGCACTTTGGATTTTATCTCCGATTAAAGAACTTATATCTAGATACATAACAGGCTATCTTTTCACTATATACCTTGTTTGCTCCTAACATAGTCACATTATATGTCCATTAAAATGGATAGATGAACATCACATCCCATAGGCAACAGTGGCATTGTGTGTGTAGAAAATGCGCAGAATGGTAAATATTTTCATTAAAATTATTGCAATTCCTGCATTATCGGCGCTTTATACAACGTGATGTAGGCATACGATATTACAGTAAGATAATACAGTAAGATAAATATGTATTGAAAGGATATTTAATTGCTATTCACTTTATAACTGTAAACTGAACTTCATCATGTTACGACTATGGAACAATCGATTTTCTTCTTTTCTAAACTGCTCTCTGCAAAAGGCACAGCACTTCAACATTTTGCACTAAATATATTGTCACTAAACTGTGTAAATAGGAATAGAGAATATTATTTAGGTATTAAGCAACTTACAACTTAAAATAAAAAGACTTCTTCACCACATTTTGATCGAAAAACACGAAAAACACTTATTAACATTAATGGCGAACACTGTCAAAAGTGTCAAAATGAGATTATGATAATCGAACTGAACCGATCGTGCCCGAATCGGCCGCGAACAGATCGACTAGCCAATCAAGAACTTATGAGAAGAAGTGCCTTAGATTGTAACTATCTCAGCAACATACAAATCTGTACAATTATGTATCTAGATATAAGTTCTTTAATCGGGGGATTTTATCAACGATTTTATACTTCCGTAGAGATAGTGATCAAAATAAAACCTGATGATCACCGGAGCATCACTGCCAATCCCCTGAACATGATATAGGGTTATCCGAAAGTCAACGATTTAAAAGTTAGTCAGCTTTCTGTGATTATCGAGGAATTTCCTACTTATACTTACATGAATTACCACTGTGCTAAAACTACTCAGTATACTGACCTGAAATTCGGCATAGACATACTCTGGTGATGTAGCAACCAGATAAAGCATACAATATTTATTTATGATTAATTTAGTTAGCATTTTTTAAATCTTTTCTACGGTTTTGGTTAATTTTATTTTATTAGTGTTTTCGAATTTTCATGGATGACAATTTTAAAAATGTTTCAGTGGCTATACAAAGGAAACCGCACGTTTTGTAGGTAAATTGGTGGCCTGTCAAATTTGATGAATTTTTGATATGCTGTAGTTCAATTGATTCTGAACAATAAGTTCCTTTGGCAAAACTTCAAATTATGGACAGTTTCTCCGATAGATGGCTCCGAAGACTGGACCTACCCTCGATACAATACCACGATTTCTCAAAACTACCGCAGGTATTGAAATGATAACTGCTGGAAATGAATAACTAGACTATTTTCCATCATTTGGTCTTAGATTGATGTACCTGAACTTCCGATTTTGCCGGAAGTGATGTCAAGTCACGTTTTTTCGAGTGCACAACACCCGTTAACTTCAATTTAATAATCATAGCTTTATAAAAATTCACTATCTACTAAATAAGTAAGTACGTGCATTGACTGATCGAACATTGATGCTAGCTTAGTACCAGGTACATCATAATCTTGGTACAAAATAGATTCTTCCTCTTATTCACAACGTTTTGAAATACATTTTATGATCGATGCATTTTAGTTGATCTCCAATTACTGTATGACATGCTTGACCAGTATCACGCCATTTACCGTGGTTGCCTGTTAGGCATGCAGTCTCATAAAAGTTCATTCGAATCAGTCCAATGCTTTTGAGGACATCCTTCTCGCCTTTTGACATTTGGTTTTCTCTGAAATATCAACTGTTCTAAATTGTTTTCTGTCTGGTTAAGGTGATCAAAAAGTAAAAGTAAGTATAGGTGATTGCGAAGTTAGATAGTCGCACTGAGGGATATATTTTTTGGAGAATAGAGATGTTGATGCAACTGGCTGTCTTGGGAATTCGTGACAGATGTCTTGAAATCTGCCTCTAAATGTTTTGAAAGCATACATGCCTTCCGTCTATCTTTCTAATAAATGTAAAAGTGTAGAGAAAGATGAAGAAAACTAAGACGTTGGCAAGTCTCATTGTGTGTTTCATGATATTTTTGTCACGTCAAATTTTGCTTCAACTGGCAAGTCGCTGATCTGCTATCTGCATACTTCGTCAAATTTAATATTTGCAGTTATCGGTATTGTCCACAAGGATTTAAAGATATACCTTCATGTTGTACTTTGTTTACTATTTTGCATTTGCCTATTTTTAACTTATCTGATTGGTTTTCTATCTGGAACCATAATTTTTGTTTTGTTGTAATTTGCACTTAAGCTCCACTGAGAGCTTAAAAGCAGTCCTTCAAAACACTGAGTTATTCAAAATTCAAGGAATGGTAACATTTCCGCAGTGTATATTTATAACTAGAATTAACTTGTTTAATTCAATTATGAAACGTTTTCAAAGAAAGTTCACTGAAAATATATGAAAGTATCAGTGATTGGAGTGCAGTTTGTAACATAATAATGAATATAAGGCGGCTTTCAGGTCCTTTCCATTTTCTCAAAAATTTAATAATATCTCACATTTTCCAAAACCATTACTAGTTTTTGTTAACCACTCATTGTTTGTCCTTAGGCTAATACTTAGTGATGTTATTGCCATATTACACTTATTTTTATTTATTTTTTATACTTAATTTTTGACTTGTCCTATATTATTGTTTAATGATCTATTGAACCAATAAATATTATTATTATTAATGTGGCTTTCAAATCGGTGGGAGTATTATTTGCCGAAAAAAAATCATATACAGGTTTGGGAACGAACATTAACTGACCAGCTATGTCACCGACTCCACTTATATTCATTTCTTGGGGCGACACCTAAAGAGTATTGCGTACGTTAACACTTCCGACTGTTAATTTAAACTCAATATTGTTCATGCTTTTAGTGTTCTAGAAAATTACACAACTTTATAAATTCGTCCGCTTTATTTCCTAACAATGTTTCACATTGTATAAATAGCAAATGAAATGCCGTTTTTACATGGCCCACATTATATCAAAATATGTTAAAGCATGAAACAAAATTTTGTTTTTTAACCACCTGTTTTATAACAAAGGAAGAAAAATAATGAGTATTATCCCTGTTTCTTTGGGTGGAAATACCAGAAGATAAACGATGAGATAGTTATTTTCTTTCCAGGAAGCCACTTGATGTTAAGAACGAAAAATAAAGTAAAATATTACCACATAAACACAGCAGACAACATGCATCATTTACAGTTTTGACGTAATTTATTAAGATCTATTTGTTTCTTATACCTGTTTGGAAGTTCTTGTGGGTGTAAAATAATAAGAGAGATTGAAAATGTTTATTAAGGAATTCACAAAGATACTAGAAATGTAATTATTATATAATTATTATAAGATATATTATTATATCTTATTTGAGGAAATTATTGTACTTTGATTTAATCAAATAGGTATATTATAACCAGATTAACATTTTTAATAACCATCGTAGGCAAAATCATTGATTGATTGATTGATTGATTGATTTACCAGCATGCGGTAGGCATTTCTGCCACTCCCAAGGATTATACAGCTGGGCCTGCTACGTCTACGATGGGTTGGACTAAGGTCATGCTTGTTGCCAGCAGCGGGAGCCACATGCATGGTAAAGGAATGTGGGATGGGAGTTGCAGGTATTTGAGAGATGAGCTATCGCATTGTGTCGTGAGGGAGCGTTGAAGCTCCCTTTTCTGTGTCTTTGGATTTCTGCCTCCTCTGAGTCTTCTTGTGAAATATGTTGCCATTGTCTCGTAATATGGAGTGTTTATGCTCCTCTTTTTGTGTTTCTGCTTCTTCGAATCTTCTTTTTGTGAGTCTTCTGATTCCTCGATTTCCGATTGTGGCGATATAACGTTGCGATTTCTTTGTGGTGTTCATTTTTTATCCTGATCCTCTCAGTTGTTGTTCTCCGCTGTAGCATAGTCTCCCTATTTTTAGTTTATTGATGTTCGTTGCTACCGTTTTCTTCAGTAGATGTGTTAGTTTCCTTTCTTGGGCATGTCCCCAGTACATTTCGTACATTTCTATCTTTTTTTATTGCCTTTTCTCCTAATGTGCTGATGTTTTATGTCGTTGTTTTCGTCTTGTTATTTTTGCGAGTAGTTGGACGATGTCCCTTTCTGCTCTTCTCAAAGACTTCTTCTGTTGGCTTTTGTTGTAACCATCGAAGGCAAAAAAATTGTACAGAAACTCACTTTATATCACGCTGAATCAAATATAAAAAATCCTATAAACACGATAACTTTTGTTTTATTTAACATTTTTGTTTCAAATTTTGTACATATGTAAATTTGCATGGTAGAATATTGAAATTGGGCAATATCTGTTATATCGGATGATCGCCAAAGGCGTGTAAATGGTAACATTTTGTGTAAATTATGTTTTATTATTATAATTTTAGAGTAAACTATTAACAAAGAGTTTGGATTAAGCACACGAAAATGAGTAGACGGTACAGCCAGGCGTGGCCAACTGAAAAAAAAAAAATTAAGGGACAGTAAACTTAACTCAGTGGCACCACATAAGAATGAATTCTGCCGTATTGTCGTACAGTGGCATTTTTTGCGAGGAGGGGAAACCCACACGGCTGCTCATCGCTGGAATGGGTCTAAATGTTATACTCTAACTGACTAAAACCTTCCTCCTGGGGATCGTCTGTAAAAGAATACATCGAGGGCACTTTAGCCCTCTGGGCTTATTGTGCTTTCTCTATTTTGGTTTACACAGTCCATTTTAATATTCCTCTATCACTGACAAGGTGATACAGGTCTGAAAATGGGCGAGATTTGATGGTTCCCGGGTCTGTTTGTGTTTGCCCGTAGATATTATATCTTCTGCGGTCTAACGCTTCCCAGTCATGTATAATATGTCCCACAGTTTATGGTACCGTACCGCACAATCTGCAGTTGCAGGTCGCCAGCAAACTTTCTGATTAATTGCAGGTACTGGTATCTCTTAACCATCAGAAGACCTGTCATGATTCTCAACTGGATTCTGGCCACCGGCGCGGTAGCTCAATCGGTTAAGGCGTATTGAGTGGCGAATATGCTGATCGACTGCCTACCGCGCTCTGGGTTCGACCCCCAGCCCCGGTATTGACAACACCGGTGGGTGTGGATGTATGTCTGCGTTTTTCCAAATGTGTGACCCCCTTCCGCACAGCCTTGGCTATGGATTTGGGGGTTGTCTACTATCTGTGGTGTGTTCTTTGTGAGCAGTTTTTCAGTTTGTTTTGAACATGGTCCATTGATAAGTGTTTTTCCATGTCGATTTCCTGGAATATCTCTCCAGTACTGGTTGTGTTTACTCTTGACCCAGTCTTTAATTACCCTTCTGGCTGAGCCTTTTGTGATGCCCAGCGCGCGTTCTGGGCCATAGAATATATCAGCTGCTCCTTGTCTAGCAAGTTCGCCAGCTTTTTCGTTGTCCTCTATACCGGTATGTCCCGGTACTCAGAGTGGTCTTACTCTGTTCCGCTCACCCAGAATTTTGAGCTCTTCGCGGCAGTCCCAAATCAGTCTGGAAGACACCTTGTTGTACAGTGGCTAGAGACACAGTAGTACATTACCTAGAGGTAAAAAAATATGTAAAATTTCAGAATAATTTCATATGTAACGATAATTTTTCTTTTCTTCTTCTTCATGGATTTACTATAGTAGTAAAAGGTATCGTCTTCAGTTTCTATGTGGTCCGGATACTTGCTCTTACCCCCAAGGGGTTAAATATACAATATTGGAAAAAGTATTACTAATTTAATTTTTGTTTCTAGAATCGCAGATTACGAATCTGAAGTCAAAATTAAGAAATTCAAAATGGCGGCTCTAATGTGGCGGATGGAATTTTTTTTTAAAACAAGTGTTTTAAACGGACAAAAAAATTTAGCTTTTACGTGATTAACTAAAAACAGCATTAAAAAAAAATTAATTACTGAGCAACTACAATAACAAAATGGCGATATTTTGTTAAAGAAAATGTGAAAACGCACATTGTATCGGCCATAACTTCTTTATTTTTTGTGATGTAGAAACAAATTAATTAATTGTCTTTAGTTTTGTTCTTTGTAATATTAAATTTAATGGAAGTATCATAGTTTCTGAGATATTCAAAATTTAAACTAAATACTTCATGCTAGAATCGGTCGGATGCCATATATATAGAATTAACTATCTCCGAAACTGTCAATCCTACATAAATATATAAAAAAGACAAATTCATTCTCAGTTTATAAGCTTCATTTTTGATATCTACCAGTTTTCGCTAAAACTAATATTTATTGAGATATTAGCAAAGAAACAAAAATGTTACGTTTTTTCTAAAATCTCTTTACAGTTTAAAATGCAATTATTTTCTAAAGCAAGCGCTGTAAGCAGACGTCTAGGTCAGACTATATATTATATTAACGAAACAGTATTATATGGGAATACACTTTTTTAATTACTGACTACTTACATTAACAAAATGGCGACGTTTTTATTAGAAAAAATATGAAAAAGTACTTTGTTTCTGACATAACTGTTTTGTTTTTTATGCTAGAGAAATAACAAAAAAATCATTTGAAAGCCTAATTAATGGACTTTCATTTTGATTGCTGGCATTTTTTACGTAAGTGCCATAGTTTCTAAGGCATTTAAAATTTAAATTAAATATTTCTCTTATAGATGTTCAGACGCTATCTTTATATTTTCTCCGAAACCATTAACTCTACAGAAATTAGAGAAAAGCGAAATTCATCCTTAATTTAGTAGCCTTCTTATTACACTCTTCGCAAATACGAAAACGAGGAGTGTACTACATTTGCTCGACACATTTTTAAAACAGTAAATATCGCCCGCAGGCAAAAAAAAATCATAGCATTGTGTTAGTGAACGAATTCTGAACAACTTTCAAAACGTCCGTCTCCCCGTCCATCACGTTTCTTGTAAGCACGATAACTTAAGTAAGAAGAGTCCGATTGTGTTGAAAATTACATAGTAAGTTAGTGTTAGAGAGGGGAAGAACCCTGTTGTTTTTGAACAAAATCTATCTATCTAAATTAAATTTTTTTTTAAATTTTTATATTCTTGTAATTCAATAGAAATCTGGTGAAATAATATTTCAGTATATATATTTTTTTATTTATATATTTTACTGGCTTTCATTTCATAATATAATATCCAACCGTGGAAATATGATTTGAGCTCGTCTTTTATACTGTGAAAATTTACATTTTTCTACGAGGCGGATGGAGGATTAGTTCTTATGCTTTTGACGGAATTCGTCCCCCTCTTTAAAACCCCTCACTTTACTAGCATTCCCTCTACAGCCTCTTAACCCCCTCGCTGAAATCATATGCCATATAAAACTGCACTTAGTGCAGAAGTTTTTGTTACATGCAGGGCCCCCACAAGGGGGGGGTCAGTAGGTACCGTGGTACCTGGGCCCGGTCACTTTAGGGGCCCGGCTAGACTAGGAAACGCAATGCAAAAATATTAAACTAATTAATATTTGGGTACAAGTGTACATATAATAAAGGTGGGAGCCCGCCAGTGAATTTGGTACCGGGGCCAATGATTTGATGTGGAGGCAGGGAAGCGCCATCCATAAAGGCAAGTCGTGCGGCGCACGACGGTGCCACGTATCTAAAGGCGCCGTAAGGCGCCACGAGTTTTGAAATTTAAAATTAAAAAAATATATAAACGTTTAGTTACAATCTAGCATCAACCAGGGCCGGATTATCCAGTAGACAAAATAGGCAATTGATTAGGGGCCCCAATGCGCTAGGGGGCGCTCCAGCAGTTCAAAACTAACTAATTTTATCTCCCGACGGCCGACGGCCGACGTTTATCGTTTACCGTTGATCTGTTGGAAAATAAAATGTACAGGGAAATTATTTATTTGTTATTTGATTATTTTATTTTGATAGAATTGTGGCATTTATTACCTCTGTTCTATAACAATATTTTAAAGACTTGTTTATAGGATTATATTATAGCAGAGTTCGCAAGCAAGAAGTCACGAAAAAGGATATATTTTTCAATTAAATTATTTTTATATTTAATGTTTATATTTAATTTTAGTTCAGGGGAAAATATAAATATTGCATTTTTTATTGGTATTTTATACCTACTTTTCGAAGACAATATAATTTTAAGTCAAATTTCTAACTTTTAATTTGATGCTGTTTGACCTTGAATTCAAAAATTTCGCCTGCGACGCATTTTGCAATTCCGTAACCCCGCCTGTAAATAAGAGGACGCAAATACTTCATTTGCCGAAAGCTGCGCCAATCCTTAATACGGCGGCCCTATCATGAACTGAGAAATTTTGAATTTTTGTATTCAATTGTCTAGCGTGATTTATTTAAGATACTTTTTTCTTCAACCTCCCTTTTCATCTGAATTCTAGATATGCTACTGAAGGGCGTGTGTTCGTATTTGCACAACCGCGCTCAAAAGACTTGGCGCGGCCCTGTGTGAACGGCTTTATTTCATGACAACCGAAACAGGGTTTTTCTCTTATATTTTCTCTGTGTAATCACGAATAAAACTTACTTTTTTAAAACAAAAAAAAAAACGAAGCGAGATTAACAGTAATCCAATGATATATAAATAACAAATACGAATACGTTGATCTTTACTAGAGGATCGTCATTAATAAAAATAAAACAATATAGTCTGAAAGTCGCTGTGCCATAACATCTCGCCGCTGCGGTACTTTGCGTGATTGAGTCGCGTATCTGTAACGCAGCGTAATAAAACATTGATTGTAAACTGAAATATAATGACTTAATCTTGATATGTTAATAATAGTTAAATAAAATAGAGATAATTTAATTTGGTAATTTAATTAATTATTTTGACACGGAATCCAAGGGTCCCGGTTTCGAAACCCACGTAGGTTTTGGTATAGTTTTTTTTTTATTTTATCTTTCACCAACTAAGTTCATAATATAAAATTAAAAATTACTAAACCTAACATTATTTACAAAAAACTGTGAAGAGAGTCCTATAGAAGGTGTAACAATTATATAAAAATTTCACTAAATCGGTGAAGAGTATGTTTTAGCTTGTTTGCCTCTAGCATGTTTTCGCTCAATGTAATAACTTTCGAGTTATTTGACGAAAACCTATTTGAAATACATCTTTTGTAAGCTAAATTACCAATTTTACAAGTCGGTATGTTATAATTTAAAGACTTACAATGGATATGAAAAGTTGCATGTAACCCTTTCTTCTCAAAATTTGATTCTCTTTCAGCTCCAAGGTTTTCGCTTTTTTTTTAGTTGCCACCCTCTGAAAAGGCATTCACTTCCTATAAATTAGTAAGTCGCCCCATAATATAGGAAGTTTTCTTTGATGCATTTACTATTAAGTTGCCAAAAATGAACGAAATCTAATTCATATGGCATTATTCCGAAGTTAAATTGTGACATGTTCAAGCAAATAGTTAACCAAATAGGTATTCCTCGACTACGCCCGGCTGTCACTTCTACTCGTTTAAAATTAATAATAAAAGTACTGAAAATATTACTAATTATCAAATTACCTCTACTATTCCATGGATAATATTTCCACAATCTATATATGCCGTAGAAAATTTGCGTCTTAATTAAAACAAATACATTTTATCTCTCTGAATTAATGATCTGTGGCATAGAACGGGAATGCATTAGTTTATGCTAGTTAAGAGTATACATAATAATAAATCCATTTAACAGAAACAGATAGTAACCAAAGAGAAATGGTGACCAAATCAGCTTATGCATCCCTCTGTGACATTTCGTACAGGGATGGTTTTAACGGGCATTTCATTCACTGCGGTAGAATGAATGTATAGTCAAGACCACGGACGTCCGTATCAACATTTTGAAAGGAACAAATAATATGTCATTACTATTCACTGGTACGCGGAAAAGATGTAAAATGTTATAACAACAATTATTGCAACGTAAGCTAATGCTAAGAGGAACAAAGTTATAGTAAATAATCAACTGTAGAGACGCAAGGAAAATTATCAAAGATGTAATCGAAAAACATAAAATAGTTCAAGCCCTTAACTAAATCCAAAACTTTTCCGTCAATATCTTGAAAACTAAGTAAGATATCAAAAAACTATATGTACCGTTTTGGTAGAGCATTAAATTCTCTAAATAATGGTTATAACAAAAAAAAAACAGTATAGTTGACAGTTATTGGCACCAGCCCCAAATGTCCCAAAAATGGGGATCTGTAGCGAACTATTTCTAAAAAAACCTGTTTAGCCGAGTCGTTGAAGGTATTTACCTCCAAAAACTTGCAAAATGAATATATTTTTTTTTGAGTTCGTGAAAGTGTATAGAATAAAAGTTTACATTTTGATCGGATGCAGAATATAAAGAAAAAAATGAAAAAATATTATTTTTCATCCAGTTTTTCAATATTTTAAAATTGAGTCAAGGTAGGAAAAATAAAAAAACAGATGGATAGATCACGTGTTTATGAACAAAAAATGTATTAACAATTATATATAATATTATCGCTAAAGTCACAGTATTCCCGGAAAAAATTGTCAAGTAACGTTTTTACTCGGAGCGAGATCAATGCATGCGCGTGCTTGAATGCTGTGACACCGATGCACTGAATTACATGTCACTAAATCAGAATTTGTTTAATCCATGCTAGTGTTGGTTCATTTAAAAAATGGAAATTGTAGCCTTCCGATGATTTTTTATTTTAAACAATAGAAGCGAAGGATGGATGGGAAAAATATACTTATATATATTATCAGGCCCTAACTCAATCGTCTCAATAAAAAATATAGAGAAAAATAAAAGCCCCTCAAAAAAATTCTTTTTTCGTTGAGAACTATTAAAAAGTATGTACAGTTCATGATTATTATGATTTATTAAGTTGTAGTAACGTGGATTCAAAAAAAGTACATCTCAAATCATTTTAATTTCCTTGCTTGATGATTTTTTTGATAAATATATATATATATACACTGGAGGCTGTAACTTGCCGAGAACTTGACCCATTGGAAAAAATAAAATATCACTATTTCGGAAAAAATTTATACTTTTCGAATGTACAATCACAAATTCGTTTACTTGTATGCATTGTTTCGAAAATATGATCAATCCCACCATGATCAGAAATAGCGATTATCACGATCTTATCCTTATAAAATCTCTCTATAGTTTTGAATATAAATTTTGGAACTTTTCCAATACATTAACAAATGTATAAGGAATCCATTGGATATAGCAGAAATGTGGATAGGTGTACTTGTAATGAATACAATACAGTAAAGGCAGATAAAAATTCATGTGAGTGCAGCGTGGCAGATCTGTTTCGATACCGCGGCTATGTGTGGTGTCTGTGTATGCGTTCATAATTATACATTTTCCCTCCATACTCACTATTTATCTTCCTATTCACTAAGAAAAATGTTAAAAATGTGTAATCAGAACGAGAAGCAAGTTTTATTTTACTCGTTAGAACTGCTAAGAATTTTTAAAGGTTCCATAGTATGCATTTAACCGAGCGCTTATCCGCGCAGAGTGACAAAGTTATTTCACTATTTTTTTCCAGGAATACCGTGGCTTTAGCGACAAATTTTATTACACTTTTTGTTTAGAAAGACGTGGTTTATCCACCTGTATTTTTATTTTTTCCTACCCTGACTTAATTTTAAAATTTTGAAAAAGTGGATGAAAAAAATTTTTTTTTACTTTTTTTTTATGTTCTGCATCCGAGCGGAATGTAAATTTTTCAGGATATTACTCTATACACTTTCACGAACTCATTAAAAAAAAATTATTCATTTTGCAAGTTTTGGAGATTTCACTATAAAATTTTCTCTTTCATTTGGGCTAGTTGTAACATAGAAATGTTAGAAAATGGCAGGACCAGAATAGTGCCAAGAGCAACTGGGGATATTTGAGTAAAAGGTACGTTCGGTAACATCGACACAGCCAAGAAAACCTGACAGAGGGAGCGGGACACTTGGTTACCAACTCTCAAACAGCACGCATGACAACAACTTTTTATTGAAAGTGTACTATTTTCTTATTTTGTTACGAATACAGTTTTCTCTAAGTTTTGGACTTTTTCTTTAAAATCTTACAGAAAGTGTTAGATGACGTGCGATTTTTTCGATTATTTATTGCATTTTGAATTACCAACAAATATCGTAAGGTTAACATCAAAAATGATGAAAAACAAGCGCTTCAGAACCCCATATTTGAGACTTCTGCGGCCAGTGGGAACTTAACTGTTACCTGTAGTGATTTCTTTTTGTCATAACTAGTATCTTAGAGAACTTGATGCAGTATGCTGAGAGACTGGCAATGTGGGTAGCTATAGGTGGAACTGGGGTTTTCGACATGAGATCTGTATTTGTTACCATTCGCATGAATACACTTTTCTAATGTTTATCTTAATATTGACACTTTTAGAGTTGATCTGAACAGTTTCTGTGGTGTTGTAATAGGGACTCTGAACACAAATGAGGAACTAAGTTCTTTAAATATCAGTTACCGCAACTCAGAATCGAGTTGGATGTTAAACTCAAAGAGAATATGTTCAATAAAATGCTAGAGCTAAATTAATACGTCTATAATATTGATTAAAATATTCAATGTGTGTAAAATAAAAACAATGCCTAACTAACTAATAAATACAAAGAAAACAAATAAGATCTGCATAACATACATGGTAAGTATGGGACACATTTCGAGGGTTTTTAGCCTCAACTACATACTAGAGTTAGAGTGAAGATTACAATCGACTGATCTGAAAAAATTCAAATTCCTTGAAATACGTGTTTGAGAAGTTTGGTTTAGGGTTGAAGGGATTGTCTGACGCCTGAATCACTCTTCACTGAGATGTCAACCTCCTCATTTTATTTGCTCTTAGGATTGGTAAAACATGGGCTAAGTCGCCATCCGATGCGTCTTCTCAAAATTCTTGTTTATGGATGAAAATCACACGTTAGAATAATTAATACTGTCTCAAATCAAGAATCGATTTTTGTTAGCTAAAGTATGATTTTAACGACTTAAATGAACTAGAAAATTATCCTTCTTCACTGCATAGGCATGTTTCCTTGTACTTTCTAAAATTTTACCTTTTTGAAGGCGGACGAAAAACGCCGTTCTGGAAAATTAAAGACCCTAAATTTCCTCTGGAATTAAAAACTTCAGTCAGATTTCATTTGTGAATTCTTACGCGAAGAACTCTTTCGTTGTATGTTCCAAATGTTCACTCAAAGGAGTTTTTTACGTCTTTTATGAAAAGGGTGATTTGATTTTCTAAGTGCGATTTCATTGTTCTTTTGAAACTACGTCCTATAGGAGCTCATTAACCGTCGCTGGGAAACAGATACTTGTATTACGTTAACTCTACTTGGTATTTGATTTTGTAGGTTTTTTTGAGTTCTATAAGATTACCACCTTAGTTGTAGCAAGCTCATGAGTTCATGAGCTCATAAACATGCTCGACAAGCTCCAAATAATAAGCTCTGATTACGGTTTAAGTGTGTATTGATGCTTTCGAGATGTGGGTCTGGAGATGTTTATTACGAATTCCCTGGATTGGTGTCCAGGAAATTGCAATGTAGTAGGAAGTCGGTTAGATATATTTCTCTACAGTCTTAGCAGCATAATGGTCATATTCTTGGAATTAATAATTATGCATGTCTTTTTCCAAATGATTATATTACGATTTATTTGTCTCAAATACTATGTTTCATTGCTTTCTCTTAGTACTATAATTACATTTATCGTATCTTCCTGTTCTGTAACTAGATATTTCACATGCAGAACTGTGTAATTGAAATAAACATTTTATGGTGCATTATCGTTAATAACATATTATCATAAACGTAAAAACTATGTAAAATTTAAGAATAACCTCATATACGGGGTGTTAACGAGATTACTTTCCGGCCGCCATTTCTTTATTTTTTAACGGATCAAGATGAAACTAAGTACGTGTCACATGTTACCAAAACAACAATTTTTGATCCATCCGATTTCACCGGAAGTGAAGTTGAATTTTAAATATTTTTGAATTCTTGGAACCTAGAGGTCATTCTGCATATAACTGTACTAATTGTATTACTCTTTTCGCTATTTTGAAATTTTTGCAGACAATTTTAATATTCCATCTAGTGTGCCGTGATCCACGAAAAATTGTTATACTGTTCATACATAATTGAAGAAAAATACGTACTAAATTTCTTTGTTGTTAATTTGTGCCACACAAGGTCGACAGTTGATAAAATTACTTTTTCGAAATTACTCAAATTTTTCAAATGAAAGTACTTATGCATGTACTTTGATACTATAGCTAAATGTAATTTTTCAATGCCAATCCAACGATGTATCAGAACACATCATGATGGGTCAATTTCTGGTTCGCCACGGGACATTAGATTGAAAATTAAAATTGGCTGAAAAATTTCCAAATGGCGGAAAGAATCATGAAATTAGTACAGTCATATGCAGAATGATCTATAGATTCCAAATATATAAAAATATACAAGGTGTTTCATTTAAAAATTAAAATTAGGGAAACGGAAAGTCGTAGAAACTTGACAGGTAGATAAAAAAATGTTGTTTTGGTGATATGTCACACACGCCAAGTTTCATCTCGATCAATTAAAGAATAAAAAAATGGCGGAGGGAAAGTGACCCCATTGACACATGGTATAACGACAATTATTTTTTTATAGGTTATTATTGTAGTAATAGGTATCATCTTTAGTTTCTATATGGTCCCAATACTTGCTCCTAGGATGGAAACCATCTCTAAATTTAGATATTTACTGTTTGAAAAAGTATTGCTGATTTATTTTTGAACCGTAGGATATTCATGTTACTGGGATTACTGATTGCGAATCTGAAGTCAAAATTATAAAGTATTTAGATTATATTATATTTCTTTAAGAAAATGTAAAGTTGTACATTTTTTCGGCTATAATTTCTCTATTTTTATGATACAGATACAAACAATAATTTTAAAGTCTGATTAACTATCTTTAACTCTAGTCCTTAGAATTTTTGAAGCAAGTGACATAGTTTCTATGATATTCGTCATTTAAGGATAGGATTTTGCAGAGTGAGAGGGAAATATGCGTTTATTTTCGGTTTATTATAAATATTTAAAAAATCATAAATATAATCTTTAAAATAGCTTCAGGTACTTCCAATTGCTCTAAGGCAGCGGTTTTCAACCTTTTTCGAACCACGACCCCCTTATAAAAAGAAAAAACAAGTTTACCCTCTCGCGACCCCCAACCTCGATCTCTATTAATAACATCTAAAATCAATCAAATTTTAAAATTTCTTTTTATAGTTTTTGGTATGATTTCTCATTAAAAATTGGTTTCATTAAAATTGTATGTGTGTAATATTTAGATTTTTAGATTTTAGAATGAATGATTTAACTTTATTGTTTTTTTTCTCGGGACCCCATTGGAATTGCTATGCGACCCCCCAGGGGGTCGCGACCCACAGGTTGAAAACCGCTTCTCTAAGGAGTACAATCATATAGTTTTTGTCATATATTTTGTATATAATTAAATGCCATACTCTAATAATGAAATTAGGAACTATTTTCATTGAAAAATGTTGATATTCGAGTACAATAGAAATTTTCAATAAAAAAAATATATAGTTGTATTTTTTAGAATAGCAAGTATCAAAAACAGTTTTAAACATCACATATTGTTTGTTTTTTTAAATATTTACAATAAATCGAAAATAAACGCATATTTCCCTCTCACTCTGCAAAATCCTATCCTTAAACCAAATACTTCATGCTATAAACGTCGCCATCTTTGTACTTAATTTTCGCAGAAACTAAATATTAATCCTTAATATTAATATTATCCTATTAATAATAAATTAAAAAAGTAACAAATTTATTCTTAGATTACAAGCTTTATTATTGATTTCCGCTACCTTTTCGTTAAAACTTATATTTATTGGGATATCTGCAAAGAAACGAAAATTTTACGTTTCTTTCGAAAATTTCTGTATAGTTTAAAATGCTTTTTTTCTAAAGCAAGCGCTGTAAACGGATGAAAAAAATCAGCACCTGGTTCTAGCTATAATATGTTAACGAAAAAGAGTATCTGAGAATTATGTTTTTTTAATTACTAACTACTTACAGTAACAAAATGACGACGTTTTTATTAAAAAAATATGACGAAGCACATTCTCTTTGTCATAACTTCTTTGTTTTTTTGTGCTATTGAAACGGAAAAGAATAAATCGAAACCTTAATTAATATCATTTTATTTATTTTGGTAGTTAGCATTTTTTATGTAAGTGCCATAGAGTTATTTAGCATTTAAACTAAATATTATAAAAACGTTTGGCCTTATTTATACTTCCAGATCTCCGAAACCATTAATTCTACAGAAACCCGGAAAAACGAAATTCATTCACAATTTAGTAGCTTTTTTATCAGCAATTTTTTCGCTAAATACAAGTACTTTTCGAGTTATTTGACGAAAACTGTTTTTAAATGTTTCCTTTTTCAAGCTAAAATCACAATAATTGTCAAGTCGTTGTAACTTAAAGATTAAATTCATAATCTAATATGAAAAACCGCTGCCCAAGGAATCACTACTTCCACATTCAGATTTTTATTCAAGTCACTCACAACGAAAAAATTTTGTATGTGGAAATAATAGTTTATGGAACTTTAATAATATAATATTTGAAATCCTCTACCCCAAAAACCTGTAAAACGATACCTCACATCGGTAGCGGGGTGGGGGTGGTGATAGGGGATGGTAGTGGGGGTGGATGAGGAAAAAAAACATTTTAAGGTTTTTGCTTCTTGTACACACACTAAATCACAATTTTTTTTCATCCCCGTTAATACTGGGGTGGAGGTGGTAATGGGGGTGGCTAATGCCAAAATTTTTCTGAGACCTTAGCTTCTCTTGTATATACTAAATACCAATCTTGCCTGCTTGATTTACCTATGTTCCCCAAATTTACCCCAATTTACCCCCCAACCTTTCGTCGGAACAAGATGAAAATCTAATAATCTAGTTCTAGATCCCGTTAAAGTACATACGTGTACCAAATTTCAAGTCAATATCTCAAACGGTTTCAGAGTAAACGTGCGCACAAAAAAGTTACAGACAGACGGACAGACGGACAGACAGACAGACAGACAGACAGACAGACAGACAGACAGACAGACAGACAGACAGACAGACAGACAGACAGACAGACAGACAGACAGACAGACAGACAGACAGACAGACAGACAGACAGACAGACAGACAGACAGACAGACAGACAGACAGACAGACAGACAGACAGACAGACAGACAGACAGACAGACAGACAGACAGACAGACAGACAGACAGACAGACAGACAGACAGACAGACAGACAGACAGACAGACAGACAGACAGACAGACAGACAGACAGACAGACAGACAGACAGACAGACAGACAGACAGACAGACAGACAGACAGACAGACCGACAGACAGAATTTTTTTCTTCGCTCAAACTTAAAATCTTGACGTTTCGTGAGATTCTAAGCCTATTTGAACAATAAAAATTTTTAAAAATTTTTTTGTCGTTACTATACTTCCACTGAATGTGGAAGTAAAATTGGATAGTGCATTTTCTTTCCAAAATTTGATTTTTTTTAGACTATTATTTTTTATGAAAAGGGGTGGCATTCACCCCCTATAAATTAGCAAGGCTCCACATACAATAGAAAATTTTCTTTTACGCATTAATTATTAAATTGCTAAAAAGGAATGAAATCTAATTAATATGATATTCCGAAGATCCTGTACTATATAACCATATTTCCTCACAAAGCACCAATATTTCTTAGTAAAAAAATAGTTGGTGATAAAAAATATTTGGGATCATTTTTCGCTTTCTGCAAACGATACATTATATTTCATCCATGCCACAAGAAATAAGGTCATTTTAGTCTACCAGTGATAATTAATTGTACTATTTTACAAAACGGTATCCCTTTCAAACGGCCCTGGCCGTTTAGCATCTAACACCCTTTAGCCACATGGTTGCTGACTATGTGATGTGATTACAACCCTTACCTGATATGCTAATGTAGCATTCGTGGTATAATCGATTCCTGTATCCCCAGGGAATTAAATTACAAATTACCTCCATTACTCGCCTTTTTCAAAACTCAAAGTGGAGGAATCATAAATGAACTTCTGGATCGGTTAATGAACACGAACTGAATTAATTAGGTTGTTAAAAAAAGATTACGAAAGTTATTAATATAAAAAGCATTTCAGTCACGCGGAAAGTGTAAAATATTCTCTGAAGATAAAAAGAACATTGTCTTAATGGGTACTGTAAAAACGTATTCAAATAAGCCATACATTTTATAATAATTAACTGTTTGATTCAAGTACGTATAGGTCAGAATTTAATTAATGAAAACAGAACTTCCAGTAAATAATAATCGCAGTCAGATAAATAACTAGTGGAAGCATTATACTCTTCGCCGATTTACTGAGCTTTTTATATAATTGTTACACATTCTATAGGATACTCTTCGCATTTTTCTTGTAAATAATGTTAGTTTTTGTGATACCAACTTTGTTGTGAAAAAAAAATATTAAAAAAAATCACAATGTGAGGGATCGAACCCGGGACCCTTTGATTGCGAGACGAGAGAGAAGAGAGAGAAAAACAAATTTATTTGACATTTCTTGTTACAAGAATGCACCTCATCGGATCCCGGCCCGGAGCCAACCAGACAACCTCGGCGCGTAGCGTCCTGGAAAATGTGTGGTTGGACGAGGCGGGTCCGATTTGGTTTAACGATAATGCTTGTTGCAGCTAGGACACCTGTCCGCCTTAGGCAGACTTAAAACTAGGTTAAAATTAGGGAATGTTCTCGCACGAGCCTAAAACTAATGAATAAAAAACTTAAAACTAACACTTGCACTGCACTTACAAATTTTTGGTTGCTGATACGGGAAAACAGAATTAAACGAAAAAACCCGTTCGAGCAAATGACGTCCTTATGGTCTGATCGCCGTCAAGGAAGGTAGGGTAGTTAAAAGGGTTGAATTTAAAAAGTTTGGATTTACAGGATGTTATCGGCCTAGAGGGAATTTAGAAAGACAAAAATGGGACAAAAAGGTGAAAAGAACAAAATTGTACAAACATAAAGAAGGGGTTGGAAAGTTAAAGTTGAGGAAAGATAAATAATAGAGTAGGGTTAGGTTTTCGTAGAGGGAAGTGTGGCTAAGGAAGTTGCCGGAAGATAGGCAACGCTTGGTATGGTATATCGAAAAGTATTGCGTTATGCTGTCTGATTTGAGTAATGTTGCGGGTTAGCGGACTACCGTCCAGCTTAAACTGATAGATTTTTTGCGATGATTCTCGGACGTAGTCCGCTAGTGGGGTTATGTCGTGGCAACGTGCATAGAGATTTCTGAGGGAGGTGTACCTACCAGAGTCTGAAATGAGGCGCATAAATTTGTGTTCTAATACTCTCAACTTCCGCATTATCGTGGCCGGGATGCTGCACCACACCGGCGCCGCGTATGTGATGGCCGGCCTGATGACCATCGTGTACAGCAACTTTTTATTAGTCCTGTTGAGTCCGCTACCCCGTGCCAGGAGCGGGTACAGACTCCTGGACATGGAGTAGACCTTGCGTATCGTCTCGTTAATGTGTGTATTAAACGTCAGTCTTTTGTCTAGGTTCACCCCCAAATACTTCACGCACCGCTTAATTGGAATTTCTCTACCCCCCCGATCGAAAGTGGTGTTAGAATCCGGTTTTCTGTGAAGCGGCGCGTGAAGAGAATCGATTCCGACTTCTCGGCGTTGATCCGAATTTTCCACCTGTCGTAATACGCCGTGGCACGTGCCATGTGCGCTTTCAGCAGCATATTAGCCGCCTGCGCGTTATGCGAGTGCACGTACATGGCTGTGTCGTCGGCGTATTTGGTAAGGTTCGAATTCGGGAACTCCGGGAAGTCGGAGACGTACAAGTTGTACAACTTTGGAGACAGGCACGACCCCTGGGGGACGCCCGCGCGAATGTCCCGCCGAGTTGATAGTTTATTATTCACCCTAACCTGTAACGATCTACCAGACAGGAAGGAGTGAATAAGTTTCGTGATGTGCGTTGGGAAGTCCAATGAGTTTAATGTGTAGATTAACCCCGGGATCCATACGGTATCGAAGGCTTTCTCAACATCGAGGAGCACCATGACGGTGCTCTTCCCGAGGTTGCATTGCACCTTGACGTCATTGACGATCCTGACGGCCTGCTGCACAGTGCTCCTGCCCCGCCTGAAGCCGAACTGGCACTCATCATCAATGTGAAGTTCATCCTGAGCAGCGTCTAGTCTGATCAGGATGACCTTCTCCACCAACTTGGAGATCGCCGACAGCAACGAAATCGGTCGATAACTGCCGACGAGCTTCGCGTTCTTGTTCGGCTTCAGGATTGGCACGACCACGGCGCATTTCCACTGGCTAGGCCAGTGTTGCAGTCGCAGGATCGCGTTGACAATGTACGTCAATTGTACAATGCCTTTTCTCGGGAGATATTTGAGTAGCCTATACTCGATACCGTCCGAACCCGGAGTTTTATTGTTAGGTAAAGTCCGGACAATGCCCGCAACTTCCGAGGGCTTGGCTATGACTTTTATAAATTCGCGTCTCGTCAATTGGATGTCATGGCCAATCAGCTCGTTTACGTAGTGTTCAATGCGGTCGTGTTCTAGGTTGTTCGGTATCTGTACGTTATGTATATTTTGAAATTGGTCAGCTAAGTCGTTGGCTTTACGTACGTCCGTCATTGACGTCTGCCCGTTTGGCATAGTTAAGGCGGGTATGGCCTCCCGCGTATTCTTCATGGCCCTCGACAGCTTCCACAGCGAGTTATCTTGAGGGTTCAACGCCTCCAGCCTATCCCGCCATTTCCCGTTTTTTGCGGTATTGATGGCGGTCCTGATCTGCCGTTGCAGCCTACCCATCTCGGCCTTAGCGTCGACATCGCGATTTCGCTGCCAAAGCCGTCTCAGTCGATTTTTCTCACGTACGTCTTGTATGACCGCTGCGTCGAGTCGGTCCTTGTACGGATTAATCGTTATGGTTGTGGCAACACTCTGCTTGGCGTCCTGCAGTACCCTTGTGAACTCACTCACTACATTTTCCAGCTCGGCGACTGTGGTGATGTTGTTTGCAAGTGTTAGGTGAGTGTTTATGTGTGCAAGATGTGATCTTGCGTGTCATGTCTTCCCTCGACATGTTATCCAATTCTAAGAGAATTGGATTGTGGTCGGATGCGAGTTCCTCCAGCGTCACGGGTGGCGTGGAGTTCCTCACACCCTTATTGACCACTATGTCGAGGGTGGAAGGTGTTGTACCGTTATCCGGAAAATGTGTGGGATCGTCCGGATACTGCAACACGACGTTATGATTACTTACGTAATCGTACAGGATGTTGCCGTTTGCGTTATTGCGATTGCAGTTCCATGCGTGATGTCGCGCGTTAAGGTCGCCTATGAGCAAGCAGCGCGGGCTTGCGTTCAGCAAATTCTCAAGACAACCCGCCGTGAACCCATTCAAGGGCCGGTTATACGCGGTAACGATACTCATGCCGCCTTCCAGCGTCACACACACGTTCTCCACGGAAGTATTCCGTAGAGTACGGTGCGTGTGCGCAATGTCTGACTTTATAAGTACGGCCACGCCGCCTCCCCTATTGATGTCGGCCCTATCTTTGCGGATCGTCGTATACCCTCGGACGTGTAGCTTGTCGCGTCTGTCGAGTTTTATTTCGTTCAGCAGCATAATGTCTATTTTATGCCTCATTAAATAATTGATCAAAAAAGGAATTTTGTTACCTATACCATTGGCGTTCCAGGAAGATATTTTCAGTTTAGAGAGCATCGGCGGGCAGACTTTGAAAGAAGGCCGTCACCACCTGAAACTTATCAAAAGCATTGGTGCAGCTCTTGAGTTGTTCGTTTAATTCGGTCATCCGAACCAGCAATTGATCGATATTTACCAAGGAGGCCATAATATCGGTTTGTTCTTTTAGAAATCTTAATTTACTCATGTCGGAACCCGTCGAATTGGTCGGTTGGTTTCGTTGACTGGGAGAGGGTTGTGACGGTTTCTCGGAGATTGTGGAAGGGAGGGAAGGTCTCTGTAGGGGAGGTTGTGCTTGTCTTTGGGTCCAGGCGTTGATCTTGGGTATTGGTGTCGCCATATATCTCATCTCTGAAGGGGGTGGAATTCTAATTGTTTGCAAGCTGATACGATCCATTTTTTGTCTGTACACCCTGCAATTGATGCTATTAGCGGGGTGAGGTCCTAAACAGTTAACGCATTTTGCTGGGTCTTCTCTGCTTTTTGGGCAGTCTTTAGTGAAGTGCCCGTCGGCACATTTTAAGCAGTTGGGAGACGCTCGGCAGTTGGAGGTTGCGTGCCCCCACTGCTGGCACCGATGGCACTGGATGATGCCTTTATTGTTGATGTGCCTTTCCCAGTTTATGGAGGTGTAGTTTAGGTGTCTCACCTTGTTTTGCAGGTCTTTTAGGGTCACCCCGCTATTCGTCACCACCATATATAGTGGGTTCTTGGTACCCTTGAGGGTGTACAATTGCTTTACCTCTATGTCGTGAGTTGATTTCAGTTCGTCTTTGAGGTCTTGCATTTCTATTGGGTGGTACAACCCCCGGAGGATGAAGGCGTGTGTCTTCTCATTCCGGGGTGTGTACGTATGGTACTCTACTTGTCCTTCGTTTAGGTACTCATTAACTAAGTTCCAGTCAGCGCGATTTGTCAACTGGAGGGTGGTGGTGTTATTTGCATGCTTCCATAAATGTTTATCTTTCAGTCTGCCTTTAAAAAATTTGTTCAGTTCGTTTTGCCTCGTGAACCTCCCATGAATAACAATGGGAGGCGGTTTTTTCAAGGGTTGGAGAAGTGAGGTTGTTGGTTTTGGCTCCGGCTGGGGTTGTGGTGGTACCACATTCATGTCTTCATCAATTTCTCTAGTTGGCCCTTCGTGTCTATTGTTGGTGACTATAAGCGTTGCCGACGGTGGTGGCGTTAGTTTTCTCGATGTTCCCGGGTGGGTAAATTTTGAGTTTCCATCCTCGTAGATTTTTTTGGTTCTTGACTGGGTCTTGAAAAGTTCCAGGAAATTTGGGTTTGGATTGTTTGGGATGCTGTTAGTTGTTATTTGGATTTCCATTGGGGTAATTTTGTTTGAGATGTTGTTGGTCATTTCTTGGATTTTTACTTTTATTGGGGCAGCTTTGATGCTGGTTTGACTGCCATCTGAGGCGCTGTCTACCTCGTTATCTTTATTTTTACTTTTGCGTGGTTTGTCGCTTTTTTCGCTTTTTCTTTTTAGGTTCCTTCTCATGATAGATCTTCTATCTAGAGAGGCGCAAGATACATCGCTTTCGTTTCCGGATTGTCCTCTGACTGGTAGGGAAGGCCATCTTTGGGACCAACCGTAGAGTTCCTTATGGACCGCTTCTCTACCTTCTGCTGATTGGGTTGCGTCCATGTTTCCTTTAGGTTTTAGGCGATAGATTTAGTGGCTTTCAGGCCTCGACCGGGTTTGACCGGTCGAGGAAAGTTGTTTTGGAAATTTTCTGCTTTTTCCTATCAGTCTGACAGTTATTAAAAATTTAGGTTAGTATTTAGTTAGTGGGATTTGAATTAAGCAATCCAAACCACGTGACTTTTAACATGGCGTTGAGGGCAAACATCCGGCAAACGTTTGTTTTCATTCGTTAAACGTTTGTTAAAGAGTTTGTTTTTCGGTTGCCTTGGCTACGTTTTCGCGAGTTAATTAAAATAAACCCCATGTTTGCCCTCAACGCCATATTGAAAAATAATTTTGACAGGTCGTTGGATTGCCTAATTGTTTTGGGTTGACACTTCACTTCACGATTTTTAGGTTGGAGTTCCCGGAAATGTTTCCGGTGCGATTCCGAGATTGACGGAAATTGAATTTAATTAAATGTCACTGTCACTTATTTTAGAAGTTTTTGCGAAACTCACTCAGGGTATCTAATTGAGCTCCTTCCTCAAGCACGCAGGCTCCTCAACGCTTGCGGTGGCCTCTCACACCCGCCGCAGGTTTGTTTTCTCACTTTTTCACACTTGAATACGCGAGTCACTTTGACGTTCGAATTAACACCTTGTCGACTTGGATTGCGAGACGAAACTCCTGATTGCGAGACGAAACTCTTGCCGCTACACCACCATTTCTTATTACTGAAATTGTTAATGAGTGTAATATATACCATTAGAAAATTTATTGTGATTATTAGGAAACACACATTAGTAAAATGTATTTAAAAAAAAAAATAGTGATAGGAAATAACATTTCGCAAGGTTTCTATTTATTACAAACTATAAAAAAATGTAAAAAATATTTTTTAAAATTTTAAATTACTAATAACTTTTTTATTTACCAATCTATTTTGTTAAAAAACAATAGGGTTCTTCCTCTAGCTAACACTAAGTTACTCTCCAAATTTCAATATAATCGGATTTTTCTTTCTTGAGTTATCGTGCTTACAAGAAACGTGACGGACGGACAGACGGACGGACAGACAGACGGACGGACAGACAGACGGACATTTTGAAAGTTGTTCAGAATTCGTTCACTGACATAACGATATAAAAAATTTTTCTCTACGAGCGATATTTACTGATTTAAATACAATATACTCTTCGTTTTTGCGAAGAGTATAATAATAGATGATGAAATTCGAGTTACATCTATTACTTACTTAATTTCAATTAACTAATTATGGAGACATTATGCAAGGTTACGACACTAATCTATCTGTATTTTCGAAACTCTTAAGCATATAGCCAGGATATACATAATTATTTAACGTTTTATTTATATTAACTGCCTGACGGAGCTTTAGCCATAGCTATTTCACCACTCAATCAGAACACGCATACATAGATAACAATACTACTACGACATTGCTACCTGCCTCAGCTGAGACTCGAACTCAGGAGAGATAACAGCGACTAATCGTGTTGTTTCATTCGACCGTGGTCTAATCCACTGTTATAAAAACAAAAACTTCACTTAATATGTGATAAGCTTGACATGCTAGATAATTAGTATAGTTCTAAATATATAACCTGATTATTTCAGTACGTTTAATAAAATTAGGTAATGTATTGTAAACTCTAAAAGCAGCCGATTTTGGTCCATTTCCGTAAAGTTCTTGACTTATTCACCGTTAAATTAGGACTTCTTATATTATAAGCCCTCACTGGTAGGAAAATCATCGATATTGACTTTGACCGCGTTTCATTGGCGTTGAGCCGCTTGATAAATACATATCTTTCCATTACATTATAGTCGGAGAGCAGCCAATCTGTAGGAAGCATTTTAAAAGTAGTCTATACAACTCGCGAACACCCACCTAAAAAACAGATGATATTATGTAAAATGACCTTCTGGATTTGATTTTTGAGTTCGCCCGTTAATTTGAGATTGCCAAATCGGTCAATTCGCAAATTTTTTGAAAAATTTTAAAATTATATGTTAATTTTTGTTTTGCACATAACACATCATATCTTTTTTATTTTATTTCCGATTTAGACCAATATTTTACACATTATCTCTCCAATATTCTTGGACAGGCTGACGGTAAAGAATATAGTGTAACTAATAATATAGTGCCTAAAAAAATATAGTTACCCTCTATTGTCGCGGTTTTTAAAAATTTGCATTGAAAAATACCCGATCGAGGTAACTTTTTTATTTTTAAAGAGAGAGTTATAGTATAAACGAGAAAAATGTTCCATATACTTTAAACAAACTTTTTTATAAAGAGATTTTTTTTAAATTCGGCTCATGTAACGAGATGAAAGATTACATTTTCCTTCGCATAAACAACTTATGTTACATTGCACGTTTGCTTTGCTACACTTGCAGCTTGTAGTACAGTTATATAATTTACATTCACAAAATGGAGTTAACTCAATACAATTGGGTTTTGGGCTTTTTGAAATCATCTTTGGAAATAAGATTTCCTCCTTTAGGTACCATCCAAAATCTAAAACATTTGGAATTCTGGATTTAATTTGGTAGGCTGTCCTGTAAATAGCACATTGCTGAAATGCCCTTTTTACTTGTATTCTCTGTACTAGGATTTACAATTTCTGATTTTCTTTTATAAGCAGTTCGGGTATACGATCTTCTGCATTGTGCATGGTAAACTGGATTTAGTGATAAAAATAAATTTTTCTATTCTAAATATTGTTTTAGAGCCACAGAAATGTTATCGGATTTTGCATTTGATCGGTACATTTCTAAAATCGTAAATATCGCTCGCAGACAAACAATTTTCATACCATTGTGTTAGTGAACGAATTCTGAACAACTTTCAAAATGTCCGTCTGTCCGTCTGTCTGTCCGTCCGTCACGTTTCTTGTAAGCACGATAACTGAAGAAAGAAAATTTCGATTGTACTGAAATTTGGACAGTAAATTAGTGTTAGTTAGAGGAAGAACCCTATTTTTAATTTTTATGTTTTTGTAATTGAATAGAAATCTGGTGAAATGATATTTCATTTTAATATCTAAATATTTATATATTTTACAAATATACATTTCATAATGTAATATACAACCGTGGAAATATGATTTTAGCTCGTGTCTTATAATGTAAAAATTTACATTCTTTTACGTGTAAGGTGGTGGTGTAGTTCTTTTGACTCGGAATCGAAACCCAAATAGGGTTTGGTATAGTTTTTTACCAAGTCTTTTACCAACTAAGATCGTACTATAAAATTAAAAATGTCTAAAAGTAACATTATTTACAAAAAAACGCGAAAAGTATCCTATTGAATGTATAACAATTATATAAAAACAGGCGAAGAGTACGTTTTTAGCTTGTTTCCTATCCGAGTAATTATAATTTATTATGCCAAACTATGTGTTTATAACGCACTAAATATAAGGACTGAGACAAAAAGCACTTTCAATGGATACTGGAAAATAATAATCACCCGGCACGTGTCTGCGTATTAGCTCTAGATGCGATTGCGGCCGACTCATAGTAGCGCGCATTCGTTCGGACGCTGAAACAATCAATGAATATTTCGATAAGGGAGCAAAATTTCAAAAAAAACTTCTTATAAAAGATTTTATTTAGTTCATTCGGAACATTTTCTTCGTTTATAGTAGGCACCTAACTTTAAAAATAAAAAAGATACCTCGATCGGACATTTTACTCTGCAAATTTTAAAGATTTTGCGTCAAAGAAAAGTTGTTATTTTTTTTTTGCCAACTAATTATTTTTTAGGTAAAGTTTTTTACTTTCAACATATCAAAGAATAGTTAGAGAATATTATGTAAAAAAATTTAAAAATTTTGAAGTAAAATAAAAAATATATGACTTGTTATTTGAAAAACAAAAAATAACACATAATTTTTATTTTTTTTAGAAAATTGCCAATTTGGTCATTTTGGCAATCTCAAATCAATGGGCGAATTCAAAAATCAAGTTCAGCAGGTTATTTTACATCAGATTACCTATTTTTTAGGTGGGTGTTCGCGAGTTGTATAGAGGGTGTCGAATTCAGAGGGTCTGGTCTTCCACTATTATTCTCTTACAACTTTTTTGTCTTATTAATATAAATTTCTCTAAAAAATTTCCTAAATTTCTCGAACAGCTTCAGATTAAAGTTGCGTACTTCAAATGTGGATATATCATCACATAATACAAATCTCAAAGCTAAAATTGTATGAAAGATTACATATGGAATATTCAAGTTTACTTATTTTGTTACAGATACTTATTTTTATGAATATGTAGTCCAATTTCAGTTTTCATTGATATTTACACCAATACAGTTTACATTTTCTGCTTATAATAATTGTTTACCGTTTGCGTTGATATTTAAAATTTGGAAGTTATTATTACAATTTTTCGTCTTGAAGTACATGCAATTAGTTTTTGTGTCGTTTAATAGTAATGATCTTGACTCAGACCAAGTTAATAATTTTTCAATTTTGTTGTTAGTTTTTGGTATGAGTTCAACTTCCTATTTAGAAGAAATAATTGGGGTGCATCGTTAGCAATGTTAGCATACATAAAAGTATCAGTTTGTAAAATGAATGGTAGATCATTATTGTAGAGTATAAATAAAGTAGGCTCCAATACTGACCTCTGTGGGACACTTCTTTTTATTAAACTCGAAACTTACCAGGCATTTTTAGATATAAGTTCTACAACTTGAGATCTGTCTTTGGTACGATGCAGTCCATTCCCCTGTATTCCTCTTATACCATAAGAAGAAAGAGTTTTGAGTAATAACTCGTGGTCAACGAGATAAAACATAAAACACACCACAGATAGTAGACAACCCCCAAATCCATAGCCAAAGCTGTGCGGAAGGGGGTTACACATTTGGAAAAACGCAGACATACATCCACACCCACCGGTGTTGTCAATACCGGGGCTGGGGGTCAAACCCAGAGCACGGTAGGCAGTCGATCAGCGTATTCGCCACTCAATACGCCTTAACCGATTGAGCTACTGCGCCGGTAGATCAAACGCCTTGATTAAGTCATAGAAAAGTCCATTCACTTTAACTTATTATCAATAACCATTAATATAGAATCCATCATTTCAAATAAGGCAGTTTCCGTGGAGTAGCCCAAACGAAAGCAATGCTGATTCTTACTAATTATGTTGTTTTTATAGTTTGATTGTTGTTTAATTATTGTTGTTGATTAATCATTTTGCAGCTGTTTTTTCAATATTTTTGGTATTGTTCAAATAATTGATACCGTGTGTGTAGTCGCGGGCTAGGCATGGGGAGTAAGAATTGCAACATCGCGTGTGCCAGCTGGCTGAAATGAAATAACAGAGCTGGATGCTCCACCAACAGACGAATTTACGGCTGCCGGTGTTGTCAGATCTCTCGCGCTACGTGAATGTACATGCCTAATGGGAAATTACACGCACGGTATAAGCCTGTAATTTACACAATCTGATTTGTTACCATTCTTAAAAATCGGACATACTTTTGCTTTTATGAGTTCGTCAAGAAAAGTTTCAGTGCTAAAATTAATGTTGATAATGTGTGACAAAGGGGAAGCAATTATGGAAGCAACATATTTTATTAGATAACAAGGTAGTTTTTAATGAGCACAGCATATTAAAGTCACCAACTTCAGTTGAAAATTCTAAATACATGCTATTATTAATAAGAAGTGAATTGAAATTCACAGGTTAAGTATATGTAATAATATAATAAATATCTCGAAAACGGCATACTTTTGATATAGGGAAGTAAACACAGTTTTGCATTACTATTTAATGAAAAATCTTGAACTGGAATAAAATTTGGATGTTGCCATTTAAAAAAATGGGTTTTAAGATGTTTTTCAAAGTTTAGTGGTATCTGTCTTTCACAAAAATTAAAAATAAATGAATATCGCCTAAACCGTAAGTTTTTGTTGACATTAGAATTTGTCATAGAATCTAATAATATAAAAATATACGGGGTGTTCTGCTGACAGTGACAGACAAATAAAAATATTTTTATTGGATAGAGCACCATGGAACATC
This sequence comes from Rutpela maculata, assembly GCA_936432065.2. Classification (NCBI taxonomy): domain Eukaryota; kingdom Metazoa; phylum Arthropoda; class Insecta; order Coleoptera; family Cerambycidae; genus Rutpela; species Rutpela maculata. The sequence continues at coordinate 239,171,799 of OW386285.2, forward strand.
TATTTATAAAAAAATTCCTAGCTCTGCTCTTAACACTTTGGAAATACAGATATTTTCAGTTTGCGGTGGCTCATCCTGTTTAGTGGATTGTAAATTAGGTTTCAAAAGTTCATTATTTTCGAATAAATACTCAGTCAATATATTCGCCTGGATCTTTTGCGATACGTTTTAAATGTTAATTGGGTCTTTTATCCACTAAATACGTTTTTTTTAAAGAAAGTAATTATTTTTAATACATTTTTAACATGAAATATCTTACAGAATTTTGTGGTTTTTGGGGTTCCTGAATAGGAATATGATACCTATCTAAAATTAAAAGCGGATTGCATATGACTGACTTGATGAATCATGTAAAATTTATTTAAAAAAGCTTAATCGTGACTTGAACATTACAGTCATGGATTATTATAGTAGCTGAATCGGAATGTGATATCTTTTCAAAATTCAAAATAGTTGATTCAAAATGACGGATTCATGGGGTCTAGTTAAAATGTAAAATCACGCAAAATTCATAGAATAAAGTTTAAATGTGTCTTAAATATCGTAGTTATATTAATAATGTAGTTACAGTAACAATTTTAAAATTGTTTTAAAAACCGTCTACTTTATCCTAGTATTTTTGGAATAACCTCATATCAACCTCAATATTTAGCAATATGAATGTTATCCATTCATCCTTTGATTTTAACAAGTCAAATAGTAGAGCAAACAGGAAATAATTATTGTTTATTATACAGATGGAGAGGATATGAGTCTAACCAGACATTTATACAATATGATAGATGATTGATATATTAATTTCAACAAGCACAATAAACCGTTAAATATGGTAATTAATTTAACTTTCAATCATATCACAACTAGATATTTAATGTATCTATTCACACGCTAAAAGTTAGCTATCCCAGTAGTGAGCAGCGTTTAGGCTATTTAGGTTCCCATTCCAGTGCATTTAAAAGAACTTTTATTTAAGTAAGTCTCTGTCTCTTCTTAAACTAGCACTCTTCATCTTATTCACAACATCTTGACAAACGTATTGTGATAAATGCATTTATCTAGTCCCCCCTCACTATACGGTACGCTTAACAGCATCACGTCAATTGTCGCTGTTGGCTGTTGAGGATTCGACCTCAGCAAAGCTCTTTTCCATCAGTTCCTTGTTATTATTAGCCCAAAATTTTGAAGGGCACCTCTTACTTTCTGATTTTCCCTGAACGACTAATCTGTCTACATTGTTCCTTCTGCAGTTAATGTGACGAGCCGGTGCAGAGAGGAATGATCGCGATAATGCGCGTGTAGTAGTCATTTGATGAACTATAAAATTTATATATAATTTCTTACTTTTGGCATTTTAGGGCAAGGAATAAATACATTAAAGAAAAAAAACTACATAAAAATAATAATTTAACAAGTGCATACTGACGTTTAATACTAGACTCTAGCCCGTGAATATCATTATGTGGTCGCGCAAACAGAGATGTTCTGTATCGTGTGTTTAGACTTTTAAAATACATTTTATAAAGTTTTTGAAACTGATTGTTTTTATCCTACTGAGATTTGCACATTCAAGTATGAAAATAATTTAGGGCAAGGAGAAAATATCTCGGACACAAAAAAAGCAAAAAAAAAAGTTGCAGCCATCAAGATTTGAATCCGTAACATTAGTATTGAGAGGTAACCAGTTCAATTTCAATTCAATAACTATTCATTTGAATTAAGATTTTACATGAATGTACCTAGCCGGATTCCGGTCTGGAGCCAATCGTACAACCACGGCGTGTAATGTCGTGGGAAATGTGCGACTGGGGAACGGATACGGTTCGGTTGGAATGGAGAATATTTATGTGTTAGGCTTAAAGCTAACAGTTTATTAAAAAATAGATCAAAGAACTTTTAAAAACTTAATACTAGAAACTTTTCCGGTTTTTATTTCGATGCACTGCACTTCACTATTTAAGTTCTGGACGCGGATGCGGGGAAAACTCAATGAAAAAACCCGTTCGAGCTAATGACATCCTTCGTCCTGGTGATCGTACCGCCTCCAGGAAGGTAGGGGATGTTGTAGTTTAAAAAGTTTGGATTTCACAAGAAGTTATTGGCCGAGGGGAGATTTTGAAAAGGAAACAAAAAATGACAAAAGAACAAAAATTACTAAAAAAGGAGGCGAATAGCGGGAATGGAGAGGGGTTTGAAAGTAAAAGGTGATGAAAAGGAGAATTTTGGTATAGGAAAGTGTGGCTAGGGAAGATGCCGAGAGATAGGCAACGCCTGGTATGGTAGTGGCTGTTTCAGGTCGAAAAGTATGGCATTATGCTGTCTGATTCGTGTTACATCGCGGGTTAGCGGATTATCGCCCGGTTTGAATTGGTAGAACTTTTGTGATATTTTCTGGACAAAGTCCGCTAGTGACCAACTTACATACTGAGCTATGTGGCACCCGACTCAACATGTTTAAAAATTTAATTTAATAATGCGATTGAATTTGCGCATGCGCGCGCTGGACAGATAAACGTTTTAATTCTGCAAATGACTACTATGCGCGCATTATCGCGATCATTCACCACCTCGTTTAATGTGACCAAAAGATGATAAGATGCTGAAGACTACTATGCTGGAGAATCATTTTACTCGTTGAAAAAATATTTGAAAACGTTTCTTCTCCGCATCTTATCATTTTGTGTTCATATTAATCGGAGAGAGGACAGTGTAGTCGATATCAGAAAGTCTTTCTCGGGGTTTCTTGAGGAGCGTATTTATTGAAGAATTAAATTGTTGGTGCGATGGTCTATCTAAGGAATCCTTATTCTTACCTTGAAAGCAACACCACGCCGTCTATGTCTGTCGGTCTACTTAACGATTTGTGTCTCAGATGCATTACGGAATGGAGAATTACCAACCTTGCTATCTATATTCTTCATCGAATCTCATAAACCCAGTAAATATTATTATTTATTATTTTCTTTTTATTGTACTTTACACTTAAACCATACTCAGAGCTCACTGTCTGAAGACTGTTGAGTAAGTGGATGAGCTCATCGCTATTTGCTGCAACTAAGGTATTATTATATGCAAATCTTATTTCTGCCTATAACTACTCCATCTCGTCAATCCTTCCTTTACATCGCATCACGTGTTCACTATAGATGTTAGTGACGATTGGTGACAGAACGTAGCTTTGCCTGGCTCCTTTACATCTGTTGGAATTGGCATTGTCAACTCTTATCATAGTGGAGTTTTCCCGAGTGTTTTCCTCATACAGTAGATGGATAATGAATATCAGATATCGGTGTTCCAATCTTCAATTTTACGGTGTGCAGTTTCTTCCATTCTAGATTGTCAAAAGCTTTACAGTATTCTATGAAACAAAGATATATAGGCACACAATATTTCCTTGTCTCCTCGATTAGGTTTCGTATATTCAGTATTTGCTTTTTAGTACCTCGTTCTCTCAAAAAACCTTAATCTAGTATAGGCAATTACATTACATCCTCATAAATCTTCACGCATCTAGACATATCTTACATTAAAAAAACTGAAAGTCAAGTGGGTTCGAATCTGTAGAATGGGGAGGCAAATCAATATCACTTTATAGCCCAATTCAATATTTTCTTTCGTAATTTTGATTAAGAATATTGACACTAAACCAGTAATTCAAGAAGCAAAGCAATGTCATAACTACATATATACTGCCTTCAGTCTCTCAACAATGCCTTGCATCACAGTAAACGTAGCTTACGTGAAAACCAAGTAGAGTTATTCAACAAGCTGTCAAATTCAAAAAAATTTAATAACAGATTTCTCAAAGTTATTTCCAAAATATTTGCGAAAATTGAGACGAGGGAAATAGGCTGGTAGTTACATAGACCTGCGGCATTACCCTTCATAAGAAATGGCAAAAATGTAATACTTTTAAGAGCATCCGAAGAGACGGTTAGTTAAAGGTTGACCAATTATGTTCACTGTTTCTTCTAAGATCTCATGATTAATTCCATAAATATCCGCGCTGTCGAACCATCTAACGCTTTAATGACATTGGAGACTTCCAATAGTATACGGGATAGAGAAAAATGGAGTTGTATTGGAATAAGTCATCAAAATTGATATTTATCGAAAGGTTTGTCAATTCACTAAACTTAAAAGAGTGATAATAAAATCCGTGTTGATAGTGGCTTTTCAGTCGTTTATTAATCCCTCTAAAATATACTCGAGGTTGACTTTTCCTTAGATTTAGTAGTTTCTTTTGAGTTCAAGCTTGTAGAAACCAAGCGGAAATTCTTCTCAAATTAAAGTAATGAAAACATGCTTCTACTCTCGGGGTAGTGACTTTTTCATTGCCCTGTATTTCTGAAAAATTTCGCCAAAATTTTGTCAAAAACCCGGCAAAAGCCTAAGTTCTTGTATATTTAATAATAATAACTGGTGTGTCGCACTAGCTATGTTTAGGGCTCCTCGCTGAATTCCGCGGAGGGCCCCCTTTTGAGGAACTGAAGGGAAACAAAAATCAAGAACAACAAATTTTATTGCATTTTAACTTTGCTTAAAATCCAAACTTTACTAGAAAAAACAAAACAAAATTTCAATATAACAAAACTAGCAACAAACAAGAAAAAACTCATATCAAGAAACAAAATCAACAAAATTAATATCACAAAACACGTACATATAAAAAACTGAAGGAACTTGTCGACCAAAGATAAAATTAATTACAAAATAGTTACAAATGTAAACATATACAAATAACTCTTAAAATCTAATTACATACAATAAAAATGTTTCATTTGCATTCTAAGAACTAATTAGAATTTTTTTTTTAAATCAGCCGAAGAACACGCTGTTTCGTCAATTATTTTATTTTTATCCATTAGGTGTAGTATATCATTTTCAACATACAATAGTAATAAAGAGCTTAATGTATTTTCAGAAAGCTCACTTATTTCAGGTTTCTTTAATTTTTTTAATTTGGAAAAAATCTCTTTCGCATGTGACTTGCGTGCAGAGTAAAATTAGGACATATTTATACACAACGTAAGGGTATTAAATAAACCTGACAGAGAGGACAACATGTACTAGAACCTGAAAAACACAGGATAAGCACTGCGTGCAGTTATTTCCATTTTGGTGAATATTATTTTTCACCCAATCAAAAAATGTATCTCTTTCTTCATTATCAGTCACGGAATCTACTGTTCTTCGTTTCATTTCCCCGAACTTTTCCCTACATTCAGGTGTCAAAACATCATATTGATCAGCAAATTGTTTTATTTCTACCAATATATGACTCTATTAACACCAGTTAGTTCACTAAGCTTAATAAAAGTGTTTCTCTGAAACTGTAATATCACAAAAATTGGAAATATCCTTAAATATTTCTGGATTTAACTATGCACAATCCTTATAAAGGTCTTATTAGGTACAAATCTCTCTCTTCAATGCTGGTGAAAGCACTATCTAGTATACTAAAAAAGGTATTTATTTTAAAATTTTGCTCTGGCGTAAAATTACCAGATTCATCTGAAGCGATTTCACCAGGCATTTTTTTCTTACTCTGACTCTTTGTTTTTTGAAATCATTTTCAATATCTTTTAAAGGATCATTGCTAAAAACTTCATTAAATTCAATAGCTAATTTTTTTACTTTTTCTTCGGGACGGGCCCCTTGGCGTATTGGGCCCCTTGCGATCGCGAGTCAGCGGGCCTGGCCAGTCGGACTATGGTGAAATTACTTTAATTTTAAAAAACTCCTATGGGTGAAATCATTACTTTCGTTTCTTTTTTTTAATATTCTGGTTCTATGGAGACAGATGAACAACGCTTTGGGGAACTTATTTATGTACTAACGAGATCTCACAAAAAATCTTGTTAACATAATAGCTTATAGGACTATAATTAAAGTGCAATTAATAAAAATGCTGGTCTGAAACATGAATTATTTTTTATGCGATTCGAACTTTAGGGTCCGTATGCGTATACAAACTTCAAGTAATACAATTATTACGAACTGATTTCCCCTTCGTATCAGCCCGTGAACTTGGCGTCTTAGCTTTAGCTCTCGCCTCATTTGCGGTTGTGATTAATGGAATTCTGGACGAATAACGGATGAGGGAAGCCAAGAAGATTATTTTTTATGTATAAAAGTTTTAATATATAACTCGATTATATCTGATAACAAAAAACTTTTTCGGGATCATACGCGTTTAATTAAAGTGTAATTTGGCATAAAAATTCATTCACTTTCCTTGTGGCCTTCGTTTTTTTTTGTCATTTTATTTATGAAAATGTTTACCATCTTTGTACTATTGCGATCATTGTAAAAATATGCTCTTTTCTACTCTATGCTTAACAAAAATAAATAAATAAATAAATAAAAAATCTGATAAAAATGTAAAATTTTTCGCGAATGATTTCCTAGACAATTATACAAAGATAAAAATTGATGCATGATATTTAAATACTAGCCACATAAATTTTGATTAGTCTTGGCGTTTATACCAAAAACAAATTATTTGAACCCCAGATAGCATTTATTGTTCCACGAATGTACATTTTGCATTCCCAATGTTCTAATTGCATTCTGTACTTGCCATGTATGTTCTCTCAACATTCCCATATAAATAATATTTTCACATATACAATATGATTATACATACGATATGAATGGAACATACAGAAAAGTTTATGTTCACAGTCGCATATACTATGTACACGTATCAGGGAACATTCTTCGTATATGTGTTCATGTACATCGTATAAACATTCGTCAATGATTTTATCTGTATAGTACAGGTATATTTTTTGTAGAAATATTTGGATCGATATCAAAAGTTCAGCACTTTTAACGCCAACGCTGATTGGTTCGATTTTTGAACTAATAAAAATAAACCTGCATCACAAGTGATGAGGCAACAATGCTAGTTTTATAGTATCTATCTACCTACCTACAAAAATAATAATTATGATATTTCTCTATCTATATAGATTTGGTTTAAGTACATTTATAATCATCCCCTGTGCGGTGTATGATGTTTTATAAATTTTAAATCGTTCTTCAAAATTGTATAATATATGAAACATGTTTTAAATTTTGAATCCAGAATTTAGATTTGTGATCGAATATTAAATAATAATGAATATGAAATATTAAATAATAAAGAATGAAATATTAAATAATAATGAATAATAACCCTTTTTTAATTTATGTACTGTGTTCAATTAATTAGTAACTATCTCGGTAACTATCGGCATTTCTTAAGCAGGTAGTTCAGACTTAGAATGGTTATTTAATTACATTTTAATCATTTTGTCTTTTATATTTAAATTTCCGTTTTCCATGTCATTGCAATCCCTTGTAGAATTTTTTAAATGCGCGCCATAGTCCTTAGGTTAGTGCGCATGCTCATCGTGCTGTGCTGTCAAATGTCGATTTCAGTTTGTGTTTTCCCGTGATTTATTATTATAATTATTCCAATTCCAAGTATACATTAATTGCATTGCAGTAAGTATACAATATAACTACCACCTCCGATTAAAGAACGATATAAGTTCTTCAATCGGAGACTACCACATAGTTTCGTTGTCATTTGCAGATATTTTATATTTAGACACTAAAGTTTAATGCGTATCCCTTTGTACATATTATACTAAGCATACTACCTATATTAGTTATAATAATTACGGCGTTTGTAGGTATCGATTTTTGGAAAAAAACTGAGGTGGTCTTTGTAATGGTCTCGCTCCACGAAAAGGAAGCTTGATAGTCACCATTCAAACGGAAACAATTTGACTGATCATTGAAAAACAGGAGAAAACCCACGTGGACACTTTACGGGGTGTTTAAATCTTATTTTCAAGAAGGTAGGTTCGATCTATTTCAATATTAAGGAGCTTTTGTTTATTCAAATCACGACCATTGGATTTGATTACAACGTACGAGTTGTCATAGGTATTTATTTGTAGTAATTTGCTTTATACGTATTTCAGAGGATTATAGAAGAGCTGCAATTAATTGAAAAGGGCAGAGATCACATCTGATGTACAGAGTGAACAAACAAATCAAAGGACTATGTACAAAAAGCACGTTATTCCTCCCATCATGAACATAATGATATCGAAGAGCACATTGGAAGCCGTCAACTTCCCAAGAAATTTTGTCCTTACTAGAAGTTGAAAGAAGAAATGTTGTTCTTTTAATAACCCTGGTAGGCATTTAAAATCAGTACCTGAAATTTCGAACGTTCACTTGAACGAATTTCATATGAAAAAGAGAAATTAATAAAACCCACACTTCGATTTAGGTGTAAAAACTTAAGTATTGTGGATATTTATTGTCAGCAAATGTGGCAATGAAGTGTTTATGCCTAAATCGATGTGTGGTTTTTATTAACTTTTATTTTTCATCTAAAATTCATTCAAGTGAACGTTCGAAACTTCAGGTACATTTAAAATCGCAAGCATAAATATTTCCGAATTCCTAAAAAATACCTCTGTTTTGTAGGTAAAGAACACCGCACAAAGCAAATGAAATAGAGGGCTGAAAATGGCCAGTTTGAAAGGTCAAAGATCAGGAATATCGGTATCCACTAATGTCATAGTTGAGAGTATTATGTGACAACGAGTTGTTTAATGTTGTTATCCATATTCATACGACTGGAAATGCCGCAGGTTTCATGAATGAGGTGGTGATTTTTTTAAGGTCCTATGCTTACTTTAAAGTGAGGGTGTGCGCGTGTGTGTGTAGTGGGGGGGGAGGGGTTGGTTAGCGTGCATGAGAGAGTGAAAGTGTTCCTATCAAAGAGTTCTATAAATAGAGGATACAAGCTACATATGCGTAATGTATAAGCAGTGGACAGCGCGCAAACGGTGTGAGCATTCTCATCTTTCTCACACAGTTCGTTCTCTCTTTGTCGCATAGTAAGTACATGAGGGGCTGTGTTGCTTTGTAAAACAGAGTGGAGAGCAAAGGAGAGGGTACGAGGTGTGCGACAAGGACAAGGATGCTCGCGCTGTCCAGCAAATCAACGGCTTGTCTCCTTTAGTCAGTGCAAACACATTAGAATAACAACGTTAAACAAATCCTCGTCATAATATGATACTCTCAACTATGACAGCGGGTACCGATATTCCTGATCTTTGACCTTTCATATCTCAAAAACTGGCAATTTTCAGATATTGTGCCCATAAAAACTTTTGATCAGAATATTATGAAGTACAGCATACTACATTTTCAGCCCATTTGACTGTACCTTCTTTTCCATTTATTTTGTGCCTGCCGTGTCCTTTATGATAATATCAATTTGTTTAATTTATGTTTGATCAGTTTTGTTTTTTCTGTAAGATCTTTGTAAGATGTTTTTATATTTTTCAACTTTATCATGGCCAGTTTTTAAAGAGAAATAAGTACCCATTCAAATATAATACAATGTATTTTCTTTTATAGTTGGACGTGTATTTCCTCTAGACAGGAAGGAAATACCTTTTCCTAAAAATTGGAAAAGCCAAAAGAAAGTATTCAGCCAATAGGATCAATTACAGATGATGTGTTGAGAATGAAAAGTAGACTTTCGCAATTACAAGTATCACCATCGGCAACACCTGGACACTGGTTTTGAAAATGTAAGCCCTCCAATTTTTACTATTTTTTACTTACTGACAAAAAATTTCTTATAGTAAAATATAACAGTTCATAAGTTGCAAAGAAAATTTTTTTGTTAAAAAAAATTTCAATTGAAATTTTTGTCAATTGTTTTATTATTACAATTCATTTTTGTAACAAAAAATAAAAATATATTTAAAGTAACACAACTGTTTTATTTATACCTCTTCCTATTTTATAATTTAAGATGAATACTTAATTGTTACAATAATGTAAAGTAATTAATAAAATAAAATCGTGTTTTGTTCTTGGCAATTTAAAACACGATTTGAAATAGATAAAACTTTAAGGTAATGTAATATGATCATCGGATTTTTTCATAAATAACACGTTAAATATGATTTTTAAGCTGAAGTTTTAGAGTGATAAATGTTTGATGCATTTTAAAATGGTTTTTAACAGACCTTATTAACGTAAAACTATTTTTTTTACATATATTCTTGGACCTTTGTAAAGCATTGTTATAGCAAATACAGTTTTTTTTTAAGTTTATTTAGCATTTGTGTGCTCCATTCAATAAAATTTGATGAATAAAACATTTGACTTTAGTTGAAAACTAATGGTAAAAACAAATTTTCTGTGCATATATTCCACATTTACTTACATAATGTTCTTCACAAGGAATGTGAAATGTGGAAAATAGAATAAGTACCTGATAATTGACTGTAACAATTAAACTTTAAAATTGGATATTGGATTTATTATATGCAAGTACTTCACTCATATCATGTATTCTCTTGAGTTTAATTATTATAATAATTTATTATTTGCTGTAATCATAGATGAGTCGCTGTGTCATACTGAACATGTTCAGAATGAAGCAGCGACTCATCAATGATTACAATAAGTAATAAATTATTATAATAATTAAACTCTGAAAATACATGACATGAGTGAAGTACTTATAGCTGCCACTGCCACTGATACATAATGTTCATTCCTACAATATACATGCATCATAGATTTATGATCCATGTGTAACATACCAGGCACCTACGGTTTAATTCCTACGAAGGTAGTACTCATATACCGTGAACATTCAGTGTACATTGTGAATGTAGGATGGACCTTCCTCCTATATCGTCTCTCTGACCTTCAGATTATCTACACGGAATACAAAATGAATATTCATTCTTAGTTCCATGGTACATAAGGTACGTTCCGAGCACATGCTCTGAATGTAAAAATGCTATCTGGGACGTACGCTTATTGTTTAATATATCGAAAAATTTTGTTTTAAAAAGTTGTGTCAGATTCAAATTATGTATCTACCTACATATATAAAAAATTTGGGTGACTAATTTGAAAAATAAAAAAAACCTTTTTTGTTCTTTACTTGCAAATTAAATTCCGACTACTATTCTGTTGAAAGAAATAATTTAAATATAATTCCAATCGAAAGAAACCCACAACAGGGTACTCTGTTAAAATGTTATTATTGACTAAGACATATTTATCTTTAATTTGATCATGTTCTGAAAATGAATGTCGTCAGCTCGGATTTTTGATGAGAAGTTCTGAATATAAAATAGCAGCCATGATCACTCAATGATTTTATGTTTGTCGCAAAATACAAGGAGATCCCTGTAAGACAACTTTCGGGCACGAAAAATCGTACAAAAATATAAAGTATCGCATGATTTCTTATATTCTGTAGAGAATGAAAGTGTATCCTATTCCAAAATTGGAAAAATTTCTAGGCTCTCCGGATAATAAGCCGGATACATCTAGATTTATTTTAAGGCAGTCAGAAGTCTCTTCTTCTTTCAGCAGGTGACGGAAGGTTGACGCATTCTGGCCTTGTGGCTTATTGTGCTTCCACTACAAATTTAAGGGTTTCCCCCATTAAGGTCGCATTCTAACCCAATGGCCAAAATCCTTATGTGGGCAGCGCTTATTTCCTCCCAGGACCGGAAAATTAATGCCGAAGAGTTTGCGCCTCAAGTTCATAAAATTAGGCCAGGAAATTTCCACAGTGCCCACAGTGCCTGCAGTCGGGATTATCTATCACCCCAATTAATAGTGCGGAGATGTTTTTTGAAAGACTCGTGTTCAGTTAAACATGATTTTGACATATTTCTTGCTTAGTCGCAGGATTTGTTCTGCTCACCTCGATAAGGGCCCTGAGGATAAGGAGCTTCATTCTTCGGAGTCCTGGAAGGGAGAACTAGAAGTCAAGGTACTGGGAATGTGCCAAAATCTCTATTGCCTGCTTGGTATTCGACCTAGGGTAACCGTGAGTTGGTCCAGTAGGGGCCGCTGGGAGCCCCTTAGCTTGAGAACATAAAGATTGCGGTTCCTGCTAGTACTGATGATGAAAGGGAGATTGTTTCTATCAATTTTGTCTTAACGTATTCAACTGGTGAACATCTCACGGAAAAACAGACACTAGAACTCTGTTGCATGCTGTGAAGAGTTCAGCTACGCATATTGTCCTTTGCGAATGCACAAATGTATTTCTGCATCTTGTTCACTGTTTTAAAGGACTAAAATATAGGGAAATATAGGGAAATGTGGGTTATGTGTGGACATTCCGAAAACACGAAATACACTCTCATTTATTTGATGTGCAGTATACTGTCAGTGGGAGAACACTAAAGTGTACTTACTTATTATGCACTCTAGGAATGTGATGTGATATTGTACAATGAAACAATTACAAAACGCAAGATGTTTGCAGTAAAGAGATGTCTGATAAAACTGCATGAGGACTAACAAATCATTTGAAACTGTTCTGTGTGATAAAATTATTAGTCCGGTGATATTAGGAAAATGTCTCGGAAAGTTTTGGGACAAGCCAAAAATTAGTCTACCCCCTACAGAATTTTCTCAGGAATCCGAAAAAAATAGTGTTGACCACTCAAAATGGCGGCTTTAATTGTTATTCAACTTTTTGTAAACATAATGAATTTTGCAACTTACTTGTTTGCTTATATCTTCGCTTCTAAAGGTCATAGAAAAACGTTCGACCCGTCATTTTCTTCGCCATGGGTTCCCCTATAAGGTAGGTATATGCAAAGAACTAATTTTTGATTGTTAATAACATTTTATGGCAAAAAACTGAAAAAATTGGATTTTTCGATCCTCAAACTTTGAAGTACCGTAGAAACAAATATAAAATCTGCATGTTAACGATATTATGAGAAATAGTACATATTTTTACCCTTAATGAAATGCACTTTGTTCCATTGCAAAATATTAATTATTTTTTTTTGCAATTAATTTATAAAAAAAAATTCAAACTGTTATACTAAAAGATCATATTAATTTTTTACAATGTTTCGGTAAAAACATTGTATTTGACGTACATTTACATAATCAAAAAGAATATTGCAAAGAAAAATTTAATTTGCGACATTTTTACGCAAAAAATCAATTTTGCAACTTAAACAAATGTAAATATCTCAGTGGATTTTGCATAAAATTTATTGCGACTAACGGCATTTTAATTGTCATAAAAAAACACGAATTTCGAAAAAAGAAAATTTTGCTCCGATGCTTTGGAGCCGAGATATGAAGATTTCACGTTTTTTGTGATTACGGCGAAATTTGAAAATATTTTTACTTGAAAATTTAACTAAATATACCTCAGAGTGTGTGTTATCACTTACATAAAGTGCCATGTCTATATATCTAGATGGGCCATGGAAAAAAAATCGAGAAAATTGCATAATTGGCGCTCGCGCTCACACTAGAAACCAGATCCCCCTCCCCCTTTACTGCTAGTGGCGTACTTGGACAGTTTTACCGCGGCGGCAGCTTCATTTCTCTCTTTCTCGGCTTCAGGAGTGGCTAGATGGACGTTTTTTTTTTAATTCAACTTATTTTTTTTTCTCAGCTTTCCGATTATTCGATTATTTTTCAATCATTCAATTACGTTGCTTCATAAAATAAATATGTAAAGATTATATACAATTTATTTGATAAGACATTGATGAGTGACTAGTTTTTACTCTTATTGTGGATAAAAAAGGTATACATTTTGTATTTAAAAATTAATTTATTGAATGTACAAACTGAAGCTTATTTTTCTGTCCTCGTTTTTTTTTTAGGGTGATTTCCTGTGTCGGACTCGCTGTCCGTTTCGTCTCGCATTTCTGCGTACAGACAATCATTGTCATCATCGTCATTATTTATATCGACATTTCTAATAACTTCCTCATTTTCTTGCATTTCATTTAATTTAAACTGACAGACATCAATATTGATTTAATTTGTTTTAAACAGCGAAATAAACATCTAATTCATAACATAACAATAATGTTTGTAAAATTGTAAAAAAACGCTGCCCAAGGAATCACTACTTCCACATCCAGATTTTCTATCCAAGTCTCTCACAATGAAAAAAAAAACAATAAAACGATATGTCACATCGGTAGTGGGGGTAGGAACGGTGGTACTGGGGGTGGATGAATTAAAAAACAAAATTGAGGCCATTGCTTCTTGTATACTAAATTACAATTTTATTTTTATTTTATTTTTATCACCCCCTTTAATAATGGGGTGGGGGTGGTGACGGGGGTGGCTAATACCAAAACATTTTTTGGGACCTTAGCTTCTCTTATTTATACTAAATACCAATTTTATGGACTCTTACTTGCTTAATTTACCCATTTACACCCATTTTCTCCAACCCTTCAACGGAATAAGACCAAAATATAATCATCCAGATCTCGTTAAAATACATACATGTAGCAAATTTCAAGTCAATATATTAAACGGCTCCAGAGTAATCGTGCGCACAAAAAAGTTACAGACGGACCGACCGACAGAGCGAGACCTTTTTGCTCAAACTTAAAATCTCGACATTTCATAACATTCTAAGCCTATTTAAAAATAAAAATTTTTACAATTTTGTTTTTGCGTTACTATACTTCCACTGGATGTGGAAATAATTATAAGATGTTTGATCATAAACTAGTGAAATTATTTTATCTATAATAATAAAATAATAAAGCCGCTGCATTACAAATTCGTTTTGCGGAGCAACGTAATTGAATAATTGAAAAATAATCGAATAATCGGAAAGCTGAGAAAAAAATAAGTTGAATTAAAAAAAAAACGTCCATCTAGCCACTCTTGAAGCCGAGAAAAAAAGAAATAAAGCTGCCGCCGGGGTAAAACTGTCCAAGTACGCCATTAGCAGTGAAGGGGGAGGGGAATCTGGCGTCTAGCGTGAACGCGAGCGTCAAGGATGCAATTTTCTCGATTTTTTTCCATGGCCCATCTAGATATATAGACATGGCACTTTTTGTAAGTGATAACACACACTCTAAGGTATATTCAGTTAAATTTTCAAGTAAGAATATTTTCAAATTTCGCCGTAATCACAAAAAACATGAAATCTTCATATCTCGGCTCCAAAGCATCGGAACAAAAATTTTTTTTCTTAAATTCGTGTTTTTTCATGTCAATTAAAATGCCGTTAGTTGCAATAAATTTTATTCAAAATCCACTGAGATATTTACATTTGTTTAAGTTGCAAAATTGATTTTTTGCGTAAGAAAGTCGCAAATTAAAATTTTTTTGAAATATTCTTTTTGATTATGTAAATGTACGTCGAATACAATATTTCTACCGAAACAGAACTGTAAAATATTAATATGATCTTTTAGTATAACAGTTTGAATTTTTTTTTATAAATTAATTGCAAAAAAATAATTAATATTTTGCAAGGGGACAAAGTGCATTCATTAAGGGTACAAATATGTACTACTTCTCATAATATCGTTATCATGCAGATTTTATATTTGTTTCTACAGTACTTCAAAGTTCGAGGATCACGAAATTCAATTTTTTTAGTTTCTTGTCATAAAATGTTATTAACAATCAAAAATTCGTTCTTTGCATATACCTTCTTTATAGGGAAACCCGTAACGAAGAAATTGACGGGTCGAACGTTTTTCTACAACCTTTAGAAACGAAGATATAAGCAAACAAGTAAGTTGCAAAATTCATTTTGTTTACAGAAAGTTGAATAACAATTAAAGCCGCCATTTTGAGTGGTCAACACTATTTTTTTCGGATTCCTGAGGAAATTCTGTAGGGGGTAGGCTAATTTTTGGCTTGTCCCAAAACTTTCCGAGAAATCGTTATTTTTGAATCTAAAATCACCGGACTATATTGTGATTACAAGACTGTTGATATATTCAGTATAACACGTTATATTAAAAGTTCTTTTGTGACTTTTGAAGACAACCATACTATTGCCAAAAGACATTTCTCTGGACGAATTTAAAACGTGATGCAATACGGTTTGACAATGTGTGGCGTTCAGTGACCTAATTTTATACAGTTTGTCATAGCTGGATGTTCCACATAGATGCATACTTTTGTTGCATTACACATGCAGATATTTATGGATTTTCAAATGTTTTAATTGTCATGATACTTGCCATTTTTTCATCATTTCATCATTTCATCACATCTATAAACCATAAACAATTCATCATTATCTAAATTCTGATTGAGTCAGTTCCCATGTGACAGCAACAATATAGTAGAGAGGGAATTAGAAACGCAACTTACATTAAATAAAAATGTGGTGTTGAAATGGACTCCACATATCTTCTCATAGCATAACCACACTTTAGAAAAGATTCTGTATCTTTAAAGACTCCTTAGAATATTTTTAGAACTAACGTCTTCATTTATACTAAATTATGTTTTATTGGAATATATTTTGACATTTTCCCACAATCTAAGTTGATTTAATTCCTTAACTGAGTAGAATTTGTATATGTTTTATTTTACGAATGTACATCTTTGTGACACAACAAATACTCAAAAACAATTATTACTTTTAAAATACATTTTATAACGTTTTTGAGACTGATTGTTATTTCATTTTTAAATAAATTTTTAAACTTACCAGAATCCATCAGACTTACTATTTTTACTATTACAAGTTTGTCAGCAGCTTTATACCTTATAGAAAATAATGTTCATTTAAAGAGTTTAATATGCCAGGGATATAGCACAAATATAAACAAGCTAAAAACGTAGGTACTCTTCGCCATTTTACTGAGCTTTTTATATAATTGTTACACATTCTATAGGATACTCTTTTTTGTAAATAATGTTAGTTTTTGGGCATCATAAATTTTGTGATACCAACTTTGTTGTGAAAAAAATATATAAAAAAAAATTGAAAAAAAAAACATCCAACCTGACTAGGATTTGAACATGAGATCTTTGGATTGCAAAGCAAGCAAGCAAGCAAATAAAATTTATTAATATATATATTTTTTTTTGGCTTCGAGTTTATGAAAACTCATGCGCCACAAACTGTTGTTAAAATAAAATAGCAAAAAAAATTATACTCAATGAATAAACAACCAAAAATTTACAGTGAATAAAGCCAGCGCAAGCAAAGCTAACCTAACACGAACGAAGTAAAATAAACGTCAGGAAGTAGGAAGGTAGGAAGGTATAAGACGCATTTCTCGCCCAGGGGTCTATCAGGGCATTTTTTCACAGAAAGGTGGACCACGGTTGGTGGGATTAGGAGGAAAAACCGCATGGATAAAAACAGAGGTGAAACAAAGCTAAACCTAAAGCAATGTGAAGAAGTTTTTTTTTTTCCGATTCATAGGTCCAGTTTTATATTTTTCAGAAAAGTTACAATTGTGTTAAAAATTTGTAAGTTGTTTTGATGCAACAAAATAGTAAGATTAGTGGGTAGTTGAATGTTAAGTGAAGAAAGTTTTTTGATAAGTTCTGTTGTAGCCTCGATGTTATGTTTACAATTAAAAATAATATGGTTCAGATCTGCAGTGGATTCACTATCACAACTACATAAAGGACTTTCAAGGACTCCGATCCGATTCAGGTGTTGTGGAAAACGGCCGTGGTTTAATTTTAATCTGGTAATAGTCGTAGAAAAATACCTAGATACTTTGTGGCTGCTTATATGGGGAAGAAAAGTTGGTAGCACGGGGTGAATTTTTGCGTAGTGATTTTTTGAGCTGGCCACATACGCTTCCCAAATAATTTGCCATTTATTTTTTTGGTCCTGCCTATAGATATGGAAAAAATCTGTCACCGGATAGAAAGGCTGAATGACACCTCGTTCTTTAACGGCTTGTTTGGCAAGATTATCTACTATACAATTTCCTATGATATTTGTATGTCCCTTAACCCAAACATATTTAACCTCAAAACCCGCCGCATTAACTATTGACTCTTGTGCTTTATTTTACAAATTATATCGTTTTTATATTGCTCTTGTCCAAAATTGCTTATGGATAACAGAACGGATTTAGAGTCGCTTAATATGGAGATATTTTTGAGAACAGGATTCGGTTTCATTATATAAAAGTCGGAGGTCCAGGTTATTAATATTTATATATACATATGCGCCTCCCCGAAACCTGGCCCGGAGCCAGCCAGACAACCACGGCGCGTAGCGCCGTGGTGATTGTAGGGGTCAGGTTTGGTTCGGCTTGACGACAATGGTAAAAAGAACAATTAAAATTCCTACCCACCTAGCGTGGGTTTAAAATTAATAATACCTTTGAAAATAATGCTGCCTACATAGGCCTAAAACTAATACATATAAAACTTAGAATTAGTAACTAGTAACTATAACACTAAATTCTGGCTGCTGACTCGGCTGAAAAGCTAAACGAAAAAACCCGTACGAGAACTGCCGACCTAGTGGTCTCCCTGACGCCAGGAAAATGTGGTGGAAAAAGGATAGGGTTTAAAATGTTTGAATTTTTTAGAGATTTATCGGCCAAAATGGAATTATTGATGACAA
Source organism: Rutpela maculata (assembly GCA_936432065.2). NCBI lineage: Eukaryota > Metazoa > Arthropoda > Insecta > Coleoptera > Cerambycidae > Rutpela > Rutpela maculata. The sequence continues at coordinate 239,190,208 of OW386285.2, forward strand.
AAAGAACAAACAGAATAAAAAAGGAACACAATTAGAATATACAGAAAGAGAATAGAAAGGACTGGAAAGATAAAGTTGAGGAAAGATCAAAGATGGGAGAATGGTAGGTTGTGGTATAGGAAAGTATGGCTAGGGAAGAGGTTGCCGGAAGATAGGCAACGCTTGGTATGGTAGGGGGTGTTTGATCTGGAATGGGGCATTATGCATTCTGATTTGAGTTATGTTGCTAGTTAGTGGACTATCGGAAAATTTGAAGGACGTAGCCCGCTAGTGGGGTTTTGTCGTGACATCGTGCGTATAGATCTCTAGTTTAGCCACTGTACCATCAGAGATCACTACGAAAATTGAATGTCTGTAATGTATATGCCTTTCGAGAATCATATTTCAACGCATTAGACATATTATTATAAAATATATATTAGTAAAATGCATAAACAAAAAAATATATATTATAGAGATGACATTTCGCAAGATTTCTATTTAAATGCAAGCGACAAAAATTAAAAAAATCTATTTTTTAAAATTAAATGATTAATAACTTTCTTATTTACTGATTGATTTTCTTCAAAAATAATAGGGTTCTTCCTCTAGCTAACTTTAACTTACTTTCCAAATTTCAATACAATCGGACTTTTCTCTCTTAAGTTATCGTGCTTACAAGAAACGTGACGGACGGACAGACAGACAGACGGACATTTTGAAAGTTGTTTAGAATTCGTTCACAAACACAATGATATGAAATTTTTTTCTCTACGAGCGATATTTCCGGTTTTAAAAATGTACCGATCAAATGCAATATACTCGTTTTTACGAAGAGTATAATAATTAAATATGTATTCTGAAAGCTAACAAACAACACGGCATATTTAAGATTTGTCACTTATTCAGTAATTAAATTATTTAATTACGTTCTTGTATCAGTAAAGCAATTACATAACAACAAATTAAAAAAAAAACGGTAAAGTAATTTGTTATAATAAATAATGATTACATGAAAACCTTAATCAGTTAAATATTTATTATTGATCTCTATTTTTTATTCTCTATTCTCTTGTATTTTTTTATATTTTACATTATAGGTAAACATCAGTGGATGGCTAGGTAATTATTATTTTATTGAGTTAGGAACAATGCATTTTTTATGGGTGTAGAATTTGCATTGTTAAACAAATTATGTTTCATATTTTATTTATATAATTTTTTTTTATTTCTGTGGTTATCATCAATGAAAAATAAATTTCCTTAATATATATTTATTAATTAGGGTGTGTAATTGGATTTTAGACGATTCTGTGAAACTACAGAGAGTGCATTTTTTGCAATGGAACTAACTGACACTTCGTGAGTCTTTCATGATATGTTAAATGATTTTTATGATTGAAGTTTATCTTGCAGATATCGCAACTGAAGTTGTAAGTCTTTGTTGTAACGTTCCCACAATTTTTTAGTGGGGCTAATTGATCAAGTTTTAAGTTTTCCTTCACCTCCATGAAATTTTTTTACGTATTTTCGAGAATCATACGAACATTTAAAAACAGCGTTGCACTCACTACACGTTGATTTGTCATTAATTTTTAACAAGTCTATGTAGTTAAAAAACAACTGTTTGACGTGCCACTTGCAAACGGTTGAATTTACGCATGCACATGCCAGGCACAGGTAGTGATTAGGGATTGCAATTTACCGGAAGTTTTAATAACCGGTAAATCGGTAAATAAAAATGTAAATAACCGGTTAATCGGTATTTACCGGTAATTTTTAGAATGAATGATTAGGGTGGCGAAAATGGCAATTGTCTTTTTCCATGTACAAAATTATCTAAATTTAACAAAAAACATTTTTATATACGTATAATTAATATAATTAGGCTTTGAGAAACATATTTTTTCTAAATTCAAATTCGCTTACAGTCGATTGAAAAAATTATACAGTTTTGCGAAAGACACATCTAGAGAGTGTAAATCAAAATTTTGTGATTCACTCGTATTATCTTTAGTTGATTATGGTGATGTTGTATATGGAAAGTTATTATCAGCGACAGCAAAAAAGAAAATTCAATAACTTCAAAATTCATGTATGCGTTATATTTACAGTATCCGATATAGACAACATATATCACCACATCTAAATAATCATAGCATATTAAACATGGAAAACCGCAGACGTTTATACATGTTCACACTTATTTGGCGAATAATTCATAATGACAAACCTCTGTACTTAAGAAATAAGTTAATTTCACGAGATCACTTGCATAATACAAGATACATACAAACTTTTTTGGTGCCTCAGCACGAAACTGCGATTTTTCAAAGCTCATTTACGTATTTTGCATCTCATCTTTGGATTGAACTTCCAAATGAATATAAACAACATAAATCAAATTTTTTTTTTTATTAAAGTTGTCAAAAATTACATTTTGGCTGATCAAAAGCGGGAGACTTGATGCTGCGTTGTGGATGCGCGTATATTTCTTTTTCTTTTTCCGATATAATTTTATTTACTTTTAACCTTTTTGCTTCGCTTCGCGGGGTCTGCCTGTTCTCCTTGTCTGCTCGCATGTCTGAGTGCTGCTGTTGTTATTATTGTTATTATTATAAAATCTAACATTTGTTAGATTATTACAATTCATTACTGAATATTAACAAATAAAATAATGATTATTTTTTTCTTGAAATTTTAGATTTATATGTATTAATATTTTTTTATAATCTTTTTATAATCTTAGATTTAGGTTATTTGTATTTGGGCAAATGGAAGAAGAGCTCTACAGTTCGATTTGTACCATTTTTACTTTGAGTAAAATAAATGTATTATTATTATTATTATTATTATTATTATTATTATAATGAACAAACAAAAAGTTTTTTATCAAAAGGAAAAAATATAAATGAAATAAATTTAAATAAATAATTATTCTGTAAATAACAAAAATTACAAACATAAACTCAAATAGGGCATTTACTGAATACCTAATCTAAAAATACAATATTTTTTAAAAACAGCCCGTTAAAAGGGCTAGTTTTTCAAAGCTGTATCTGTTAGTCGTCTGATATTTGTACATAGAATACCACCAACTGAAAATGCCCTTCCTCTATCGATATTGGTAGGTCGATAAGTTAATAAGAATTGGTAATAACATTCTTCTAAATGTTTTCCACGGATATTTGAGGCAGTGAAATATTCAATTTCCTGTTGCAAGATGTTGTCAATGTCTCTCTTACTTGTATTTCTTAGGGCTTGGTGTTTGGGTTTTACTTTTTATAATATTATTTATTTATTGCTAAAAGTGCTCAGTGTTGGGACAGTCACTCTATATTTAGTGAATACTAGTTACTGACATAAATAGAAACGTTGAATACGTGACATACCGTAAGTTCAGAATTTACCGAAATAACTGGTAAAAAGATAAAATAACCGGTAATTATCGTCATGTGTTTTTTGACCTGTTTACCGGTTAACCGGTTAACCGGTAATGCAATCCCTAGTAGTGATATATTAGGAGCTAGACGCTAGTTACAAACAAGAAGTATCAAATTGCTACTCCGTGTAGTTTTCAACAATATATTTAAATAATGATATTTGAAAATACATTTGAGTAATTATTTCAAAATGCGCAATACATAGCAAGTTAATTGCAACAAGCCCTAGCGCAAATGGTTATCTTCTTGTGAGACGGATACTACACAATTTAGTTTTGACTTCTATATCACCAGGTGAGTACTGCTCCACAACTAAATCCTTTCATTTGTCCATGTTGCATCATTTCACTCAAACAACCTGCAAGGAGATCGATCTACCCCAACTTATTGCAATTAGTGACGCTAAGAATAGCACAGTAAACGTAGCAGCTTATAAGAGGCTAACCTAGAACAAATTAGAGACAAGCTAGTTTTGGCTAAAATCGTTACATATTGACTTGTACTATAACATACTAAAAGTCCCATTTAGTAGCAGTATGAATAGTAAGAAGAAAATGGCCGCCATCTTGAATTTTTTAGTTTCTTAGTCAATATCTCAGTAAATTGAATTTCTATGAAAAAACATGTAGAGACCTTTTTTGTTAAGGAGTGAAAAATACATATTGTTTTTCTAAAAATTTTTTTTCTATCTTATAAATATGGGGTAAATTAATTTTTTTATTTTAAAAAATAAGTAAAAATTTAAAAATATTAGTGAATAGAGGATTTATATAAGAATTTTACAAATTTTAGTGCATAGTAAGTTCATTAAAATGTGATCTGATTGTAATTTGCTAATATGTTAAACATACCGAAGCGATTTCGTCTACGCCACTCTGTCAACATGGTACCTAGATAGCGAGGTGCGAGTTTAAACACATCACGACGAGTGCGTTATTTGGATTGCATTGGTTGATTGTTTCTTTTACTGTCCTGTTATTGATCACTAGTGAGCGAAACGACGAGTCTATTCTTTATTGTGGTGTTATTGAGGGTGTTGTTTTGTATGCGTTTCTGTTATCAGAACGGAGGGAACCAAATGTGCTATATGCAGTGAAGAAGGTACTTCCAAAACTTTAGTGGCGGTAATCTGTGAGTTCCTTAACAGTTCATAAATATTGTAGAAAAAATATACTCATCCATCAACCTTAAAAAATCGCAAAATGTGACAATAAAACTGACCCTCCACAGTGCTCAAAATCGGTGCTGAGATCCGCTTTAAACCAGTCTTTTAATTTTAAAAGTCACTGTTTCTTTTGTTCTGAGGTTTTAAACGTGAAGCGAGATAGTTTTCACGTAGTTTCTACAATTGATTTTAAAACTTCTGAAACAGAGCAAGCTAAGGACAGAAATGACGATTGGGGAAGAGAAGTTTGTAAGAGAATACGCACGGAAATTGATCTTGTTGCAGCTGAATCACGGTATCATGTGGCTTGCTATTGGAGATTTAAAAAACCGTCATCCAACCAAAAATCCGGAAGACCAAAATTTGTTTAGATATTGAAAACGATTTTGAAAACTGCCAATTTTCTATTAAGGAAATCTACGAATTCATTAATTCATTCCTTCCTCCAGAAGTAGAGCCTTGGTCTGGGAAATATTTAACAAGTAAATTAGTAGAAAAATATGGAAATAATGTCACTTCAGAATTACCCAGTAAACACAGTGTTTTTATTTTTTTGTGACAACTACAAAGAATTGCTTAATGATGAATGGTAAAAACAAAAAAGCCTCACCCCAACAAGAACGGGTAAGAATTTTAAAAACTGCAGCACAAATTTTGAGGCAAGAAAATTATACAAAACCAAAAATACTTCGAGTTTGAATGAACTTCGGTGTCATAGCATCACTTCAAGGCAGGTACTGTCAGGTCAATTTAATTTAGGCGTGCTGCCCCCTACAGAAAAATCTGCTAAGAATACATTTTCAGATAAATTAATAAAATGCATTTAAAACTTAGTTCCGTTCATTTTAAACCTCTATTTTTAGAGATCAAGAATGGCTGGGTAATTACCTGGATCTTACGGCATGGGCCTGGATAAAAGTGACAATGGTGACCTAACGCCCATCAAGACAAAACAGGAATAGCACTCCCTGATTTATTGAAACAAGTTTTTTGTAACTGCAAAGAAAGTGCGTGTGGAGGAAACTGTTCTTGTAAAAAGTTGGGAATTAGGTGTTCTCCAAAGCGTGGGCAGTGTTATGGAATTACCTGTACTAATGCTGTGTTTGAAGTACAAGATGAAGAAGAAATAACTGACTTTTTATAAGTTTGTGACCTAATTGTAACTAGAGTTAAATTTGTTTTTAAAAATCAAAATATGCTAGTTAAATCACTTTCAATTCAAAACTTTACTTTGTTTTTAAAATACAATTATTTTAAAAATCTGTAACTTTTTTATTTTTAAAGCTATCAAAAGATGCGGTTCGTTAAGCTCAAAAAACTTAATGTCTACAAAATTTTTGTTAAATTTATAAATCAAAAAGCTATTCTTAAAAAAAAAGAAAAATCAAGATGGCAGCCCATTTTTTTAAATTTGCCATAGTAGGATTGAAAGGGAATTTTAGTAGGTTAACGAGAACGCTTTTGCCTACACATTATAAAAAAATAGCTTGTCTCTAATTTGTTCTACCCTAATTTCCATATTGCCTGTACTAGAACGAAATAGTTAATACATAAGCACTTTTACTCAACAGACAAATAACTACTGCTTGCAGTTTTTAAATGATGAATTATCTTATTACTTATCACTACGAATAAATGTGATAGCACATAAGATATTTTGCATAATAGAATTAAAATTAACAAAATTTTGTTGTTCTCCACTTTCTTGAAATAACTTGTATTAAGTTTAGATACAAATATTAAATGAACTGGTGAAGCAAGCTTATGACAGCTTCCAACTACAGTTTTATTTTTAAATGTGTGTTAATTTGTTAATTGGTAACGAAAATATACAGTCAGCATATCGTAATTATAAAATTAAGATAAAATTTAGTTAAAAAAGTTGTAAAAGCAAGAATTACCAGTATTAATAAAAGTATGTTACAACGGTATAACTAAATTTTCCAAGTTTTATCGTTTTCAGTGGCCGTTGTACCACAGAAAATAATTATTAGCGTAATTATGTGCACTTACCTTGCATTCCACTCTGAGTGGCTCATCTTTTGCCGCCCCTAGCACTCTCCTGATTACGCTGTCGCCGCACACCGGCTCGAATTTCACTCGAAGGTGAAATGGCGGACTCTTGGAGCTGCCTTCTTTGTTTGTCGCTTCGCAACAGTATCTACCCGAACTTCCTCGACTTACACCCTGTAATTAAGAAGGTTGAATTAGAGGCTGCCTATAAAGTTGTTAATATAGTTTTTCATTACAAAAGTGTATTTTGTATGTAGTCCGTCATATTAAGTAAGATCAAGTTGAAATTTCTCATGATATACGTAATAGAAAGAACACTTGGTGAGAAAATATTGCGTTCTTAAGTTGATTCGAAAACTGAAAAAAATCATCACAGATTTAAAGATCTTAATAATCCACGTATAACAAACCAAATCCATATTCATCTTGAGATGGAGAGCCCAACAACATGGCATGATGTCAGAAAAGACTCTGAATCGGGGATGCACCGGGTAGTTGTTTTTATAAACGCCGGGTACCGGGTTTAACCTGAAATTTACCCAGCAGGTACCGGGTATCATTAGGCCGGGTACCGGATATTTACCGGGTACCGGGTATTCGGTGAATACCGAGGAATCGTATATATTGTTAATTTTTTTTTATAATGTTTATTGTTTGTTTTATTTTTATCAGTTTGATTATTAGTAATCAGTATTATAATTATAATATAAAAATTAAAAATGATATACTCTAGCTGGCAAAAATATTGCATAATTTCAAAATTTGCCACGATTTTGAGATTTATTTTTTTCTAAACCGTTTATTAGATTTTTGCTTTGTAGGTTAACTCTTCTGAAATAGAGAGCCAATGCCTACTATAAGTGAAATTTATATTTTCTTTAACTAAAGGGCGTAACTAAAAAGATTTGTATTTTTGTTGAAAAATTCAAAACACCCTGTGAGAATCACCACTCACCAGCAGCAGAATTTTAAAAAATTATTAAAATCGAATCAACGGTTTAGAGAAAAATCAACCTCAAGATCACAGCAAATTTTAAAATTACGCAATATTTTTGCGAGTGTACAATGTTAAAAGTAGTGTAATTATTTTGTTGGGCAAATGTTTACCTAACAAGATTATCACACTAGTTTTATATGCACATTGATGTTTTAAATTTATAAATGAAACCTTTAAAAAAATGCTGATTTATTTCTTTAGTACCCGGTACCCGGCCGGGTAATGGTTTGTTATCCGGTGAAACCGGGTTTCTCTTAAAAAGGGCCAGGTACCCGGCACAGCGGGTATTTACCGGGTACCCGGTGCATCCCTACTCTGAATAAATATTATCCAACAGCGATTCTTAATTTTTTTTTACTAAAAGCTTAACTATAGAGTCAAAATCATTTATTGTTGTTTAGGTCGATCAGCTGCTCTATTGCTACGGCACGGTATTATATAGACACACATTTGCCTATCCCGTAACTATTTCAATATTTTCCCTACTTCTATATTTCGAATTCATAAATTGTTAGAGAGCCTTTTACAGTTTAATCAGACAGAAGATCCTTCGGGCAAAAACGACTTGTGAAGGTTGTGCGACGAATTGTATGAACCTACATTAGACCAAATAGATACGCTCTCGCTCTGGCAAGATATAAATATACTTAGCTAAAATGTACTTACAATGATTTATCACTAAGTCACGACTTATAACTAATTCCGGAAATTGAATGATGCACTGTACAATGTACATTACCCTTTCGGAGAGCACTTTTTGCTTAGATAAACAGCTTTAACTTAATTTTTTAATTTCTAAAATTAGAAATAAGGATTAAATGAGTAGATAATGAGTCACAATTGGTTACTAATTCGAAAAATCAAAACGATGCACTATATATATATGTTATATTAGATTTAAGAATGTTACGTATTAATATTTTATATAAGTCCCTTATCAATTAGTTCGCATAAGTAATTCAATACCAGTACTGATAATCACGTAACTTTAATCCAAATCTTTTCTTTATCTTTTATAATTTAATATCATCATCCTTTAAAATCACGTACAGTCTGGATTACTCTGCGAACCGCAAACTATTCAAAATTATTGTTAACTCAACATAAGATAAACAAACATTATAAATATGACTGAACGACCATAAGCCGTCAGTTAGCATTCTACCGTTAAACTCAGTAGTTCATAGTTTCAAGCTATTTTATCATTTTAAGAACGTTATATGTTCTAAGTATTATACGTACTTATACCCAGTAGTGTTAAGTGTAATAAGTACACAAAAATAATAATAATAATAACCTGTAAACTTTAAATAATAAAAAAATTGTTTTTAAAAAGTGATTATCTTCAAGTCAAACCTAACATATATATTTCAATAGTAATCCTTATTTAACCTTTCAAACAGTATGATCTACTTAAGTAAACAGCTTTAACTTCATTCAAAGTTCAAAGGTTAAAGCATTGCGCTAAAGTGCTTGGTATTTAATCAGACAATAAACTATCAATTTACACTTTTTATATTACTAGGCAACTACGCTCTCTAAAAATTTTTTTCTATAAAATTCGATTCGATTCGATAATTTCTAAAAGTTGAAATAATTACCAGAATTTTTCGGTAATATATTAAACGTATATTTTTATAACTTGAAGAAATTTTACAGTGGTATTATTATTATCTCTATACGCGAAATTTCCCGAAATTAATTTTTTAAGCTATAAAAGAAGTCATACTGTGGAGACAGATGTTGAAATACGTATCTGAGAATGTCCTAAGTTTGATATAACTGCTATTTTGGTAAGTGCTTTTATTTGTTTTTGGTTTTATTGAACAGAATTATATGAAGTAAAAAAACGGCATTATTGCTGCTGTCGTTTTTTACGTAATGTACATATCCTCTTTCTCATAATTCAATAGTTATCGTGGCATGTAGCCGGGAAAGTAGTTGCTTCGAAAGGTCTGTGTTTATGTTTATCTGTTTATAATTACCTGTTTTTTGTAAAAGTTGAAGTAACTAGTACTCTTTTACAGCGTATGGAATTTGCATTTGCATTTATTCATAAAAAAAGACATATACGGTATAACAGTTGTCACATATGAACATATAATAAACATTATCGTTACATTAAGCAATGAAAGTTTATAATGTCAAATGAGCAAAATCGGTTAATAGGAATTCACCATATTCATAAAATGCATTAACAGGAATCGTTAAATCACTGATTTGAAACATGTACAGTGAAGTACTCTGACAGCATTCGGTAATGCAGCGAACAATTTTATTGCAGAATAACCTGTCCCATTTCCACTCTTCGAAAGACGCAAAAAATTCATTTTATAGGAATGTATCGTGTGTTGCGTATTTATTTAAGTTGTCTTCTATGTATAAAAGGCACTGCTGCACATGTAGGCTGTCACAGAGATAGTGATAAAAAAATGATATGAAAAAAATACTTTTAAGAAAAAGCTTTTATTTGAAAAACTACTAAAAAGTAAAAATATTTTTTTTTAATTCATACACCTGGAAACCAAAAGCTTTGGGGACGGTCATATAGCGCTATTACATAGTTACTTTGCTCAATTGACCGCCCCAAAACTTTTGGTTTCCAGGTGTATGAATTTTAAAAAATTATTTTTACTTTTTAGTAGTTTTTCAAATAAAAGCTTTTTCTTAAAAATATTTTTTTTATATAATTTTATTTTTTACTTTTTAGTCTACTTATTTTACAGACAGACAGACAAAACCCTTTATTTGCCACCGCCATCCACTTCTTTCCACCCCTTTCCCACATCTTCCCACCCCTTCCCCTCCCCTTTCCCACCTCTTTCCACCCCACTCCCAGCCCTTCCCACCCCTTTCCGCCTCTTCCCGTCGATTCCCCTCCCCTTTCCTTCCCTTCCCCACTTCTCCCACGTCCGCCATATTGAATTTAGAACGAATGACGTCACATAGTTTATCGTATTTTACTCGGCAAACCATATCAATGGGGTTGTGAAGAAAAAGGTGATCCGCCATCTTGGGACGTCCGCCATATTGAATTTAGAATGATGTCATACTGTTTATCGTATTCTACTCGTCAAACCCTTTCATTTGATACCCATATCAAGGCGGTTGTTATTAAAATACCGATCCGCCATCTTGGGACGTCCGCCATATTGGATTTAAACCGATAATGGCTATACTATGTTGCATTATCACCGAACTTATACATGTGTGCCAAATTTCAAAGCTCTAGCTTAATTAGAACTAGTCGAAATTCAGCTTGCAAGATTTGACTTAAACAAGCATACATACATACAAACAACCAAACATTGAAAGTTAAATAAAAGCTTTTTTCTGAAATCGATCGGCAATGTCTACATTTTCGGCGCGATTTCAGATCGAAAAATGCACAATTCCAGTATTTTAATACGTTGCTAAGAAACTATCACAAAACAGACCGGAAAAGATCCGTTGCCAAGCAATGATCAACAAAACCGTACGGGAATGTTACTTTCCCCGCCTAGGCCGGGAAAGTAACATTCCCGTACGGTTTTTATGTATATTTTAGACAGTAAATAAATACACGCAAACAAATCAACTCACATTAAAATTGCATTTATTAGTAAGCAGTTAGATTGTAATGAAGAAATGTTATGCATTAATACAAATTCCTTAATTTGTAATAATATTGATTGTGATTTCAGAAAAAATAGTATGTGTACTTCGGTGTGAAAGCACATTCCCGGACTTCGTTGCTTGTTGGCCTCGGCCAACAATTTGCATCGTCGTCCGGGAATGTATTGCTTTCACACCTAAATACACAATATACTATTAAAAAGAAACCCGGTGATAGGGGACTTTTATGATTTTCGACGAACTTCCTCTCTCTCCTTACAAAAATCACCTATTTGCTAATAGTCGAACAAAACTAAACATCAAAAATTACGATTTCAACTATTGTTTGGGGGGGGGGGGGGGGGGGTATGTTCTTGTGGATATGTAATCTGTATGTTACTAGGAACATACAGTGTAGTTTTGTCCAATATGGGAGGTGAGTGTTTTTGTAAATTAAGTTTTAATTTTGAAAAACGTATTTTTTGTCTCGTTATTCGGATCGCAATTCGGATCAGGTCAAAATGTTTGAAAATAGATTATAAATGAAAACTGCATAGCTCCAAGTTCGATCTGCCATTTCGTATTTTTATAAAAAAAAATAAAAACTACAAAATTTTTAATTTTACTTAAACCGAAATTACTGAAGAATTAATTAATCTTTTTTAATGAAATTTGATGAAATTATAGGTCTTGTATGTGTAAACTATTATGGAAAATCACAAATAAGAATATTTTTTATTTTCCTTAAAAAACGAGGTTTTTGGAATATTGTTTAAGCTTCATAAGAACTGCCATTTTTAGAGAAATCAGCAGACAATGTATGTTTAAGTCATGGTTGGAGATGTATAGATGGTATAGGAGACACAAAGCAGAGCAAAGTGGAATGAGGGAAAAATTAACTTCCTCCGGACTCCTTGCTACACCGGTTGATCCTATGTGGCCGATAGACACGAGCGGAGGTTTACGTCATCTTAAAGAAACAAGTAAGAAATAGTTTGTAGACATATATTTACCGCGACAGTTAGGTTAGGTTAGGTTAGGTTGAAATGTGAGTGGGCTAGTAACAGACCCTCCACCGCGACCATCTGGTCTATTGTGGCTCATTCCTAATTATATTTCACCCAATAGGTTCAGCTTTTTGATAAAGCCGACTACCTTATTGGGTGAGAGATTGTCCAGGTCCTCTGGCAGCAGTTGCTCTTTGCCAAAAAGTGAGAACCTGGTTCTTCCTGCAGCAGGACAGGTACATAAAACGTGCGCTGCCGTTTCATCTCCCTCCAAACACAGTCGGCATTCAGCGTTGTCCGCTATTCCGAGTCTGTGTAGGTGATTAAGTCTGCAGTGTATAGTGTATAGGCCAACTAGAGTCCTTAGGTGTAACCTGTTGAGCTCTAATAGTTTTTTAGTTCTTGATTTCAAAGGGTATGTGATAAACTCCTTTGAATGAACTAATCCTGGTAGTTCTTGCCAGTACTGGAGGATTTTCCCCTCAGTCCAGGAGCAAGATGGTTGTTTCCGCAGTGCTTGCCGATATGCCAAGCACTAGTTTCGGTCCTATAAATTTTGATACCGCACCGACCCGGACTAAGAGTCGCCCAGTATCCAGACCAGAGTTAATTTGTTGTATCTGCCCAATCGGGCTAGAGCCTTTTGGCAGTTCCAGACCAATTTAGAATTGCAGCGATGCGAGCTAAGAACTTTGAGAGCTGCTTGGCTGTCTGAAAAGATTTTTATTGATCTGCGTCTAGGATGCATCTGCTCAAGTTAGGTATTCAAAGCAATCTTCTCCCCAAGGATTAGGTTGCCTCTTCTTCAAGAGTGTAGGATGTCATCGAAGACCTTACCAGGAATAGGGAGGTAAATTTTATGTACATTCAGAGATTCGTTGGTTCCAGGCAACGATAGAGCAGCCGAACTGTCCATACTTAAAGCCAAGGAACTCTGTATTAAACCGAAGTTTATGTTAGAGCAGTAGCTTTTAATCTATGGGCTCATATCAAATGAATCACTGGAGGTTACGAACTGTGGACAGACTCGGAAGTTTCTGTGTTGAAGTGTGATACCAGTCAGTTGTTTTCATTTCAGATAATTTATGTGCCACCCAATTACGTCCTAAAAAAAAAATTGGCTGTACTTTCAAAATGGAGTTCGTTTAAAAAAAATATTGTTTTTGTCATTTAACACAAAAACTAAAAACCAAAAACTAAAAAAGATGGAGAAAAACTTTCTGCACAAAAAACAAGGTGCATACATTTTTCTACAATTTGGTTTCTATACAATATTTTCCAAATAAATGATTTAGCTCTTAAAATAAAATATAAAATTCAGTATAAAACGTAATACTACGGGAGCCCACCCTAACTGTCCGTGCAGCCTCCCCCCCCCCCGATCCTTGGGGACAATGTTTTTCATAAAGGTTAAAGCCTAAGGAACAATTGACGATTTGCACGAAAGAAAGTTTAGTAAAAAGTGTAATGGCGCACAGTATAATGGTATCACTGTAATTCACTGCACATGTTGACCAACTCGTCTAATTTCCAAACTTTGCAACAATTAAATACCTATAATATAATAATCATAACATCGTTTTCATTATCTTTAATGTTAAACCTGCTTCCATTGAATATAAATAGTCTTTATTAGGTTGTTTCGTAGTCTACAATATTTAAAAAATGTCGAATTATGCAATTTGTCAAACACTGTTTCCAACTCTCAGTTTATTAGAAGAGTTGTTGCAAAGTTTGTAAATTAGACGAGTTGGTCAACATGTGCAGTGAATTGCAGTGATACCATTATACTGTGCGCCATGACACTTTTTACCAAACTTTCTTTCGTGCAAATCGTCAATTTAAGACATGTCCTAAAAAAAACTGGTGTACTTTCAAAATGGCGTCCGTTTAAAAAATAATTGCAAATATTCAAAATTCATTTAACACAAAAACTAAAAAAGCGATTGAGGTAGTATATTATCTGCTGAATACCAAAGAGGTTCTCCATTTTCTTGCCATTCATAATCATTCCAAGGCTTTGGAATATTGTGAATAACTTCGTCGGATAAATAATCGTCAAATACGCGTCTGGTAAACACTCCTTGTAATATGCTCGATAAAGCAAGCTCTTGATAGTGGAATCGAAAAAAAATCAACTTTAGGGTCTATTGACAAAGACAAATCTTTGTCACCACATTTCTGTCTAATGGCATTTAGTAAATGAATGAAGGCCCAGCAATGCCGAACATTTTTGAGGTCCATACTTTTCTGCTAATGCGGATATGTTAATAAGCCTTCTTTTATTGCCAAATCCGGTATCAAAGAGTAATTCACATTTAATTTTATTGGAATGAGCCAGCAGAATCCAAAAGATTCCTAATTGTGTTCTTCTTATTATAATATTCACGTTAGAATTAGGTTTAGCTATTTTCTGCTATAAGACAGTGTATCTGGCTGCATGGACTATGTCCTAATGCCAAGAAAAAAAAAAAAAATCCAAAAGATGTCACTATCAACACTTTTAACCCTAATCCGTTTTCGAGATAAATGTCTGCAAATTATAATATTATTATTAATAATTTTTTTCAGTTTATTTTATTTTTTGTTATGTTAATAATATAAAGTTATATTATAGGCCTTACAATAATTGTCACAGTTATTTCCTCTATGTGATTTACCGATATATGAATTTCCATGTTTTCTTAAGTTTGGACTCATTTACCTGGAAAATATTGTATAGGAACAAACTTGTAGAAAATTGTATGCACGTTGTTTTTTTGTCCATCTGTTTTAGTTTTTGCGTTAAATGACAAATACAACATTGGCAACAGTTTTTTTTAACATATGGCCGCCATTTTGAAAGTACAGCCAGTTTTTTTTAGGACATGTCTTAAATTGTTACTTAGGCTTTAATATTTATGAAAGACATTGTCCCCAAGGATCGGGGGGTGCACGTACAGCTCGGGAGGGCTTCCCGACTAAATATTTCATATGAGAACAAGAAACTTGTATAATTTTTTTGTGGCTTGAGTTCTTCTGATACTATACTTTTTATTTATTAATATATGCCCTGAACGAAATTTTGTTGTATTCTTTCTATTTTTATTTTTTATCAATTAACTTTGAACTGTAACAAATCTTTTATTTATGACGTGTTTTGTTATACAATGAAGTATTCACCAGGTAGATTGGTAGTGACTTTATTTCGAGAGTGATGTCATCGATTAGCTGTATTAATATACTGGCGGGATCAGAATTAAAATCCAGAATATTAGATAGGTATTCGGTGCATAAAAGTGATCTGCTAAATACCCAAAATAGCATTTTTCAATAATTATGAAAGTAGAAATAAAATACAAATTTATTAAAACAATATATTCAAAAAAATTGATTGTATAGAAATAATTTTGAGAGACGTATATATCATACCGTCAGTATTTTAAATAAAGGTAATTGGCATATTAAATCGATTTTCCTCACAATTTCCTTTTCCTAATGACGCCATTAAAAAAGTCAATTAAGTCATATCTGGGAAAAGTTGGAATACAAATTTTATGAATATTCATGTCATGAATTCAATTTGTTGGAGAAACCTATCTCATGCTATATCAATATTTATGAAAGACATTATTTTATTTCTTATCACTGAAAAATTTGGAATATTTGGAAGAGCGTTGGAAGCCTTGATGTGAGTTATAATTAATTAAATTGAAAAATATAAGTGCCTCCTTTCTTAATGTGGCACGTCATAAATTGATCTAAGTGTCTATAAAATAATGGCGGTTTATATTAAAGCCTAGTATTATTTTTATTAACTATATATTATTGGTAAATTATTAAATTTTTTACTTTTCGGCTGGTCCTGTATAAAATTGTATTATATTTAAAAACAAAGTAAAGTAATAACTTTTTTGTAAAAATACGGGGCAAGTCGAAAAATTTTAAAATTCGAAATTGTGTGACAAACACTATATATGAAGCATTGAGCTTAAAGTCTGTATTAGGGCATTTGAGGCATATCTGGATCTACTACGTTATCCACTTTTTTTGATAAAATGTTTCCTAATTGTCGATCTTGGTGCAACGAAAAGATAAAAATCTCAAATATTTCTAAAGTAGCAAAATAAAAGGGTGTAGCAGTATTAATTGCTCACAATTGCTGTATACATGATCTGACGAATTGCAATGAAATAACGTATACATGAAGTATGCGATTCCGACAAAAGGTTAGTTAAATAGCAGGCTGTGGTAACCAATTGGCTTAGAGCATATTGCAGCTTCGATAGATTGCAATATCGAAAGTGTAACAAACAAGTTCTGCTCCTGGAATTGCAGTGGCTAATCCAGCTATTACCTCATGAATATAACTTTACATTTTTGAAAGTTTTAACTTCTTAAACAGTATACATGGTAAACAAAATAATAATCACATCCAAAACGATCCACAGAGAGCAGACAACATGGTGTTAAGAGGACAATCTGCAGTAAGACAAAACATATTTTCATTGATATATATGAAAAGGGCATATACGGGTGGGCGTGCACCTTTGACCAATGAAATATGCCGACCAAGTAAAAAGGCGGAGAATAACATATTGTGTAATATATAAGAGAAATAGTTCAAATATATTTCTGTCGTACAGAGTCGAATTTCGCGTTGGGTGCACAAGAATTTTTATTTAAAATAATTTGAGTAGGAAAACTGAATGCGGTTGTAGTGATTCCTTAGGCAGTGGTTTTTAATTAAAAGAAAAAACTATCTGTAGGTACATAATGTATATTTACAGTGTACAGGGTGTCCGAGTTAACGTGTTATGTCCGATTTTCTCGGTAGTTTTTGAGATAAGTATTTTTTTTTTTCGGGGAATCTATGCCGCTAAAAAACATATAATTGAACATCAAAGAAGAATTGATCGGATTATTTATGTTCTTAATTGACTATTAAAGCATTAAAGGAAAGTAAAAAAAGGCATGTAAATTTTAAATATCACTTCCGGTTTACATGGCAATGGCGTTCTTTTTCTTGAAAATAGAATATTGATTACTTCCACATCCAGTGGTAGTATAGTAACAAAAAATTTTTGAATGTTTTTATTGTTCAAATAGGCTTAGACTGTCATGAAAGGTCGACATTTTAAGTTTGAGCAAAAAAAAAATTCTGCCTGTCTGTCTAACTTTTTTGTGCGCACGATTACTCTGGAACCGTTTAAGATATTGACTTGAAATTTGGTACACTTATGTACTTTAACGGGATCTGGAACTAGATTATATTTTCATCTTATTCCATCGAAGGGTTGGGTTGTAAATTGGGGTAAATGGGGAGGTAAACAGGTAAATCAAGCAGGTAAGAGTCCGTAAAATTGGTATTTAGTATATATAAGAGAAGCTAGGGCCTCGAAAAAATTTTTGACATTAGCTACCCCCATTACCACCCCTACCCCACTTTTTAAGGGGACGAAAAAAAAGTGTGATTTAGTGTATGTACAAGAACCAAAAACCTCAAAATATTTTTTTACCATAGGCCAAGAATTTTTATTGAAAAATTACCAAAAATCCTCGTTATGTTGGGGCGATGCCTATTACGAATAACTGGCAAAATAAGGATACATATATTACTTCAACATCCAGTGGAAGTATAGTAACGACAAAAAAATTTTTTAAAAATTTTTATTGTTCAAATAGGCTTAGAATGTCATGAAACGTCGAGATTTTAAGTTTGAGCAAAAAAAATTCTGTCTGTCTGTCGGTCTAACTTTTTTTTTGTGCGCACGTTTACTCTGGAACCGTTTGAGATACTCACTTGAAATTTAGTACACTTATGTACTTTAACGAGATCTAGAACTAGATTATATTTTCATCTTGTTCCGTCGAAGAGTTGGGGGTAAATTGGGGTAAATTTGGGGTAAATAGGTAAATCAAGCAGGTAAGAGTTCATAAAATTGGTATTTACTATATACAAGAGAAGCTAAGGTCTCAAAAAAAATTTTGGCATTAGCCCCCACCCCATTATTAAAGGGGATGAAAAAAAATTTAATTTAGTGTGTGTACAAGAACTAGAAACCTCAAAATATTTTTTTACCTTATCCACCCCCATTACCACCCTCTATCACCACCCTCACCCCATTACCGATGTGGGGTATCGTTTTATGGGTTTTTGAGGTAGAGAATTTCAAATATTATATTATTAAACAATTATTTCCACATACAACATTTTTTCGTTGTGAGTGACTTGGATAGAAAATCTGGATGTGGAAGTTGGGCAGCGGTTTTTTTTATTGTTAAATTAGTGTACAATATCGATAATTCTATCATTCCCAATTGAAATTAAAATTTTGTGGACATGCCTATTGAAAGTCGCATTTCGGAGATATGAACTTTACTTTGCTTTTTTTTAAAGGAACACTCCATATATGTACCATTTGAAACGCCATAAAAAAAGCTTTGTATTTATAATATAATACATGGTACTTATCTTAAACAAATTTTGTCTAATTTACTATAAATTTACAATTTATCAAATTAGCCATGGAAAACAAAAGTATGTAAATTAAAATAAACAATATGTTAGTTCTGTCTAATTTCACTTTATTTTAAATAAAATGGAGAATTTCAATAATTGATACAGTGTGTTTCACTTGAAATGGTAACACCCCAATAACTTTATTTTTTTTCCGATTTGAATCGCATTTTACTTAAGTATAGAACAAACTGGTATCTACTTATGATCAGAAAAACATTCGCCTCCTACGGTACCAAAGCCACCTGCGGTACCAAAATATGTGGAGAAAATCGGAAAATCATATTAGGCATTTTTTTATCGGAAAATTTTGTTAATAAAACTTGTTAAGAATTGTCCAAAATGGCCAAAATTTAATCAAAATTAAAAAATGAAAAACTTGAAATTTAAAAAATTTTGAAAATAATTAGGTATTTAAAAAAAAACTGTTTTACAACTACCTGCAGCTTGGGTTTAATTTCAAACAAAATTGTCATAGTACAGTTTTCTAAACGAAAAAACCCATTCAAATGATATTTTCGGACTTGGACATTATTTTAATAAAAATTTATATATTTTTTTTGATTAAATTTTGGACTTAAGGTTTCTGAACAATTCTTTCATTAACAAAATTTTCCAATAAAAATATGCCTAATATGATTTTTTGATTTTATCCGCATATTTTGGTACCGCAGGTGGCTTTGCATTTGTAGGACGTGAATTTTTTTCTGGTAATAAGTAGATCCTAATTTGTTCCATAAGTAAAATTAGATTCAAATCAGAAAAAAAATTTAAAAAGTGAACAGACTGGGTCATATATCATTGAAAAGATTTTTCTATGGCCTTTCAAATAGTGTAAAAATATATGGGGGTGTTCTATTTAAAAAAACCGCTGCCCAAGGAATCATTACTTCCGCATCCAGATTTTCGATCCAACTCATTCACAACGAAAAAATTTAGTAATGGGGTGGGGGTGGCTAATGCCAAACATTTTTTGAGACCTTAGCTTCTCTTGTATATACTAAATACCAATTTTCTGGACTATTAGCTGCTTGATTTAGCTGGTTACCCCAAATTTACCCCAATTTACCCCCCAACCCTCTGACGGAACAAAATGAAATATAATCTAGTTCCAGATCTCGTTAAAGTACATTTGTGTACCAAATTTCAAGTCAATATCTTAAACGGTTACAGAGTAAACGTGCGCACAAAAAAGTTACAGACCGACAGACAGAAATTTTTTTTTCGCTCAAACTTAAAATCTCGACGTTTCATGACATTCTGAGCCTATTTAAACAATAAAAATTTAAAAAAATTTTTTTGTCGTTACTATACTTCCACTGGATGTGGAAGTAAAACCAAGGTAAAGCTCATATCTCCGAAATTCGACTTGTTTGAATTGTTTTGCTGAAATGATGTTTGGAAAATACATGTGATATCTCATAACTTTTATTTTTGAACGTATTTACGTAACTCCAAAAATAAAGAAGTTAAATGAGGTTTTAACGTTTGCACAACCACCCTGTACTGTTGACTATAATAAGGAACTTTAGTCTAGTTATTATAAAAAACACGTTCTCAAATAAATTAAACATGTTCTGATAGAACATATTAATAATAATAATTTTTTGTTTTTATGTCTTTGGTGTTTTTCAAAAAAATTGCCGCGCTTGGATTTTACCCTATAGCCCCCCCCCCTAAATCCGCCACTGACTGCGCTCCGTCTGAAACCCTAAAATACCTATAAGCATGTTTGGAGCATATTTAATGTCCGATATATCAAAAAATATTACAGCTAGATCCTTATATGTTTGAAATCAAGGATAAAGGATCTAAAAGAATATGTAAAAATATACAGGGTTTTTCATTTAAAAAGCAACCTTCATTGTTATATCACGTGACATATCCAAGCAATTGTTTTTTAATTGCATTTAAAAAAATATGTATACAACCTTACAACTCTTATACGAAACTTTTTTTTGTCTCCAATAATAACATAAATAAAGGGGGTCAAAATATAGTTATAATTCGTCCGCTGTCTTGGATTCCTAAATTTTTACCAAAAATTCGTAACCCGCATCCCGAAAATCCCCAGATATCGATTTTCATTCGAATAGGATCACAGATGACAAAATTCATCCGCCATCTTGGTTTTCTAAATTTTGACCGAAAATTCGTAACCCGCATCCCCGAAAACCCCCAGACATCGATTTTCAGCCAAATAGGACCATAGATGACGAAATTCGTCCGCCATCTTGGAGTCCTAAATTTTGATAAAAAATTCGTAACCCGCATCCCCGAAAACCCCCAGATATCGATTTTCAGCCAAATAGGACCATAGATGACGAAATTCGTCCGCCATCTTGGAGTCCTAAATTTTGATCAAAAATTCGTAACCCGCATCCCCGAAAACCCCCAGATATCGATTTTCAGCCAAATAGGACCATAGATGACGAAATTCGTCCGCCATCTTGGAGTCCTAAATTTTGATCAAAAATTCGTAACCCGCATCCCCGAAAACCCCCAGATATCGATTTTCAGTCGAATAGGACTATAGATCACGAAATTCGTCCGCCATCTTAGATTCCTAAATTTTGACCAAAAATTCGTAACCCGCATCCCCGAAAACCCTCCGATATCGATTTTTAGTCAAATAGGACCATAGATGACGAAATTCGTCCGCCATCTTGGAGTCCTAAATTTTGATCAAAAATTCATAACCCGCATCCCCGAAAACCCCCAGATATCGATTTTCAGTCGAATATGTCCATAGATGACGAAATTCGTCCGCCATCTTGGATTCCTAAATTTTGACCAAAAATTCGTAACCCGCATCCCCGAAAACCATCCGATATCGATTTTTAGTCAAATAGGACCATAGATGACGAAATTCGTCCGCCATCTTGGATTCCTAAATTTTGACCAAAAATTCGTAAACCGCATCCCCGAAAACCCCCAGATATCGATTTTCAGTCGAATAGGATCGTAGATGACGAAATTCGTCCGTCATTTTGGATTCCTAAATATCTTAGCAGTATGAGATTCCTCGGAAAACCTACGTCAGATTGGATTTTGAACCATAAACTTATCTCAGAAACTACCGAGAAAACCCAGCATAGCGCGTTGACTGGGACACCCTGTACATTTTGCTTGGTAATAATTTCGAATAAATTGATTTCTGACCTAACTAAAAACCGCATTCAAATTTTCATAATAAAATTTGTAGGAGTGTTTATACAAAACCGGTCCTCTCTATTTGGCACCTTTTATTAATGTATTAACATTTTCAAGAATTTCATCTATTAAGTAATTCCTGTAAGATAAAATAATTTATAAATAAATTTAAGATATTACCAGAACTCCTAAATGCTTCCCTGGCAAGCATTCATTCGCGTCAGGTCTCCATGACAACAAGTTCCTCCCTAAAGTCTGAGAGCGTGTAAAGCTATGCGAATGCCGAGGCGAGTGCCATCTATTGACGGCAAAATTGGAAACTATTTATTGAATCTATGTTTGAAAATTAAGAGGTTATATTTTATCCACGTAATTAATTATGGACTATCTAGGTCGTCACGATTTCGTTTTTTGTAAATTCCAATTTTTCGACGTCCATTTTTTCGTTGATCACGTGTTTTTGACTAAAACAAAAAAATAAAAACGTGACGAACTAGAATATATATTTTAATACATACGTACAAAATTTGAAGTTTCTATCTTCAAAAATAAGCCGAATAATTCGTTTCTTCATTTCACTGACCGCAGATTATACTCTTAAATGAGCAAAAACATGCGTTTGTGGTATATAATATCACTAGTGACTTGTAGACTGACTTTCGAGTTTTCTTCTGTGCTGAACATTTTGAATGCTTGATGTTTGAATCATCCTATTGTGGACTTCTTCGCTTCAGACGCATAGTAAATATATGTGACAGCAGTCACGCCGATATCATGAGAAATTAATGAAAATCTATGTAGCTTGATCTACATTCGCCTGTTTCTAAAATGTATGGCAGTTAAAACGAAACATTATTATTGGATTATATATTAAATCCTTTCTTTTTCTCATTAAATCCTTAATGTTTATTTTGAGAATAAAATTAAAGCCATTTAGTTGAGCAGAGCGTACTCTCTGAAAGGTTACTATTGAAATATATATTGTACTGTGTATTGATTTAACTTCCTGACTTAGTAACCAGTTGTGATTTGTTTACCCATTTAATTCTTATTTTTAATTTGAGAAGATTAAAAATTAAGTTGAAGCTATTTAGTTAAACAGAGTACACACTGAAACATGTTTAAATAAGTGCGAAGAATTGTAATGTACATTACAGTGCATCGTTTTAATTACCCGAGCACTTAGCTATATTTATATCTGCCCAGAGCGAATGTGTTTAAGTCAAGCTGCCCTCAAGGCTCTTGCAACAGTCAGGACTAAGTCAATACTGGTTTCTTTTAAAACAATCTGTATCATTTCCGGGATGATTTGATTAATTTCTTGCCTTATTATGTTTCTTAAATTATCGACGTTGCTTAATCTGTCAAAGTAGATCTTCGATTTTAAATAAACCCATAAAAAATAATTAGGCTGGCTACTCAATTTCACCTCGTGTACTCATACTCAGTATAGGAAAAAACTTAACTGAAATAGGCTCTTACTTCCAATTCAAAGTATGGTGTAACCACGCTGTGCTGATGCCAAATGTTTCTGTAAACATTAGGGAAAAGTCTTGTGCAAGAAATCCTAGTAACGCGCAACAGTTATTGGGCCATCAAGGAAATATGGTCCGACAATTTGATTATTTATTAAAATTTCACATTTAACTTTCCTGATAGAGAATACACCAAAATAAAAAAACATTATATGGCTAATAGCACAGTACCTAGAGGTTAAAAAATATGCAAAACTTCGGAATAATGTCATATTGAACGGATTTCGTTCATTTTTGGCAGTATAATAGTAAATGCTTCACAGAAAAGTTTCTATATTGTGCGGGGGCTTGCCAATTTATAGGGGGTGGATTCCACCCCTACTCAGGGGGTGGCACTTAAAAAATATATATATTTATTGGAGCTGAAAAAGAATCAAATTTTAAGAAGAAAAGGTTCCATGCAATTTTTCACACAAATTGATAGTTTTTAAGTTATAACGACTTAGAAATTGCGATTTTAGCTTAAAAAAAAGGTATTTCCAAACGGCTTTCGTCAAGTATCTCGAAAGTACAAACTGGGAATTGATTAAGTTGTAAGAACTTAGCTAACAATTTGTGAATTCCAAATACAAAAGTAGGCAGACTGAAATAGTTACAGATGGGCAAAGGTCAGCCTATACAATATTATTGTATATACTATATAATAGCAAGGAGCCATAAACATTGTCGACAGGTGGTGTAGTGAAGAAGGACTATCTAAATCCTCACAAAACTACAGTCGTCACCTTCACACGAAAAAGATTCTTGGGAGGCCTAAAACCCCCGAGGCTCAATGGAGTGGAAATTCCATTTGCCAGCTAAATACCTAGGAGTTAGTTTTGACTGACTGACGGAATGGATGGAATACCCACATCCAAAAAGTCACACAAAAAGCAACGATCGCTCTGGGAAGGTGCAGGCAGATGTGTGGAAAAAACTGGGGCTCGATTCTCGAAATTAGACGAACCCGATTCGTGCACGAATGGCGTTGAAATTCGCACACGAACATATTGTTTCTGTTCTCGAACTGGGGTGCTATTCTCGAATTTATTCGCATACCGAAGTAAGCGACTTTCGCATAGTTTTAACGTGTGTGCATTCTTGAACGGTCGGATCGTATTCGAGCACGAATTTTTCCGTGTGATTACGTCGGGTGGTCTGGGGGTAATCGAATTTTGATTTCCGTATATGAAATGACTGGTGACAGATATTTTTGTTGACATTGATTTAACCGCACAAACTACCCAGAGGCCTTATTAAGCAATACTTTGTGTACTAAGAGGTGATTTAATAAATATAGTGATGGCTCTAAATGAAATAGTTTATTTAGGTGGACTTGCAGCATTAGAAGAAGCTGAAATATGAGCATAGAATGTAACAAATTTACATTTAAAATTGCCCAGGCGCTTTGGATGGATATAACTAATATTTTAAATGCCATGCCAGGTTTTAATAGGCGTAAAAAATGATTAGTGAAAGTCATCATTATTTCCTCAAGAATTTAGTACCTTAGATACATAAGGGCCCAAGTCAATTTTTGATGCAGTAAAGCTATAAACACTGTTGACTTTATCAGCATCGTCTAAACCAGGTAGCGTTATTAGGGCTAATATGTCAAAAAATGGACTTGGACCCTTATGTATCTGAGGTACTTAATTCTTGAGGAAATAATGATAAATTTCACTAATCATCTTACTTTATGCCACTGCTTCCACTCTTTATTAACACCTGGCATGGCATTTAAAATATTAGTTACCTACCTCCATCCAAAGCGCGTGGGCAATTTTAAATGTAAATTGTGCGCAAAACTTTCCATTTTCTAAGCTTGGATGTGTTTCCATGAACTCCACCAGTATCCTCCTCTGCTCCACAGTTATAGTACCATTTCCATTTCCATTTAAAGCTCTTTATTTACTTTTTGTTTTTACATATTATTATTAATTATTTTATCTATCTCATTTTTCTCAGTATACATTCATATATAATTAAAACATAGCAAAACAAACAAACAAAAGTTATATTACCAATAGATTTATTGATCTGCATTATGTAGACATTTAATGTCACAATCTACATAAATTTTAACTAAACTAATGGTGCGGGAGCTAAGTGGCTTTTTCGGACACTCATCGTTACAAGTATTTTCTATGCGCTGATTAATTCTATCGAACTTAAATAGCGACAAAATAGACTTCTGGCAGTCAGCCCGTCGAGTTGGCCATGGTTCAAGATATAAAAATCAGTGAAATGATATCATGGTTACAAAGTCAATTTTTTTTTGTGTGTACACATTTTATGTTTAGAATGAATAAAATAAGATCGCCAGAAAGTGTGGGCCATCAGGGGCGCAACCAGAGAGGTCAAAGAGGTAAAAAAACGGAGTTATGTAACATGATCGTTACAAACTTTTTTAAGGTTGAGCATGTTTATTTAAATGTTTTGAACACAGAAAGAAATTCCCAGAAAGAAACTCCAGTCAGTAAAGCTATCCAGAAAGAAAATGTTTAGGATTCTTGAAGAAAATTTTTTCGCATATTTCATCTCAGAACTCTAAACTCATCGTTACAAGTTCTGGCTCCTTTTTAAAACGTAAATATAAGCTCCTTGAACAACAGAATAGCCTCCTCGTAAAGTTCTTAGTGTCAACAAAAGTACCATAGGCTCTTAAATATACAGGAATTTCAGACTTTCGGCCAACTTGACTCCGTACCGTGCCTCAGATGTATTGTATCATTATTAACTTTCTGGCCGCGCCTCCTGACGGCCCACACTTTCTGGCGATCTTATTTTATTCATTTGAATTTGTTCGTTCCCAAGCCTTAAGACTCGCTTTCCTACGTCAACAATAAATCCGTACTGTTCCATGATATCTAGTCCCAAAATGAAGTCATCCGTGATGTCAGCCACGATGACCCTGTGGTCGAACCTTAATTGTCCAATCTGCAAACCCAGGTCTACTTCTCCATGAACCGTAGCTCTGTCTCCCGTAGCTATCCGGACGATCACTTCATTTTGCCTCTTGGTAATCTTTATGCCCGATATAAATCCTGGCCGTACTATTGATGACGTAGTACCTGTGTCAATGGTAAACATTTTCTTCCATTCACATAGCCTTGTAACAGCAGACTATTCGAAATTTCTCGAAGCTGGGAAATCTTTATTTCTCTGGGGGGCACTGCATTCCCTAGCCAGCACAACTCCCTGGTACTGTTTTCCTGATTTTCTTCAAGATTCACAGCATTTACTCGACTTTCCGAGTTCTGCTGTCGACAGTCTCGTTTCATATGTCCTACCTTGCCGCAGTTGTAACATTTAATACCACCACTCGGCTTTCCTTTGTTTTGCTGTTTTTCCTGCTTTCCGAGGTCATCCAGTTTATTGAATAATTTGGTAAACATTTTCTGCATCTCCGTCAACATAGGGCTCTGGTTCGTTTCTGGTTGTGATTCTTCGAGAGTCACAGCTCACACTTTCGACCTTGGAGTATCTCTCCAGGCGGTTCTACTTCAAGTGCACGCACCAAAGCTTCGCTACTACTTTGGTGCCTCGTCAGCCTCAGAACTCGCCTGGCCTCTTCGTCCCTTATACCATCTAAAAAGGCCCCTACGGCTAATTGTTCCTGAAATTCTCTAGGTGCACTCGGATACGCCAGGTGTGCCAGTCTCTCTATGGCAGCCTCGAATTCTTGTAAACTTTCTCCAGCCTTTTGTGTCCGTGACTTTAGCTGGGTCTGGTATACTTGGGCGAGATGTTGGTCGCCATATCTCAAGTCCAATGAGCTTCCAAGACTTTGAAGTCCTTTGTTTCTCAACTGGGATGGTTTGGAGTAACTCTGTAGCTTGGCCCCTTAGCGCTAGAACTAATGCCACGGCCTTTTCCTCATTATCCCAGTTATTTGCAGATGCCGCTGCCTCGAATTGTCTTTTGTACGTTGTCCATGACCTTTGGCCATCAAACGAGGGAGGTTTTAGTCGAGGGCCTGATGATGCTACTGCTTCTACTTCGACTTCTTCTTCGAACTTGTTTACTTTATCTTCGACCTTATTTATTTTTCCTTCGACCTTACTGACTTCAGTCTTTACTTCAGTGACTTCAGTCTTAACGCTACCCACCTCATCTTTGATTTCTTTTTTTAGTTCCTCAGTGGTGGAAATGATAGCGTCCTGTTGTATTTTCATTTGTTCATTTAGGATTTTTCTTAATTCCTCCTGGCGTTTTTCTTGCTCCTCTTTTTCCTCTTGATGTCGTCTTTCTTGTTCATCTTTCTCCTCTTGCAGTCGTATCTTCAGGTCCTCCATCATTTTTCTCAGTTTGGCTTTTTCTTCTTGGCGTCTTCTTTCCTGCTCTTCTTTTTCTTCTTGGCGTCTTCTTTCCTGCTCTTCTTTTTCTTCTTGACGTCTTCTTTCTTGGTCTTCCATAATTTTTCTCAATTTGTCTTTTTCTTCTTGGCGTCGCTTTTCTTCCTCTTGATGTCTTCTTTCTTGTACTTCTTTGTCTTCATGGCGTTGCTGCGCCATCATCCTTGTAAACTCCGTAAATAGGTCCTTCATTTCTTTCTCTCCTGCCATACTTCTTGTTGTTACGGGAATACGGTGATGTTACAATAAAGTAAATTTAACTGTCACGTCAATATCGGCAATGAAACTTTCCAGAAAGGTCCCGAAATAGCACGAAAAAGTCTTATCCAGAGTCTTGTCACTATCCAGTTCACAGAATTTATTAATCTCCACTAATGTCCAAATAGAAAAGCTCTAGTAATTTTCACGCACTAACACAAATGAGTCTTTTTCAGTGTCTCTATCACTTCTCAGTTTAAAGGGTTTAATTATCACACTAATGTCCTAATAAAATGTTCTACAATGTCTCAAAAATGCATTTAACACTATTTTCCTGTTCGAAAATAAGCCTCGAACAATGTCCAGTAAATTTGTCCTCTGTGTTAGCACTAACCCTCGAGAATACTTCTCGAACACTTCAGCACAACTTCAGAGCTCCTCTTGTCATAAAATTCCGCTTCCTGACACCAATTTGTGACGTGTTTCCACCCCTAGGAAACCGCCCTTGCAAAATCCGTGGGTTCCAAAAATTATAACAAGAGATGTCCACTAACACACTTTATTAATTAACTTACTGGATACTTCACAATTCTATTATTAATTTAAATGAACTTTACTGACTAAAAATAACAATGTTTATCACTTTGTTTTCACCTTAGAGTCTTAACCTCACTTCTCACTTGTCAAATCCAAGACTTCAAAACTTTCTGAACTACCCGCCGAGAATGCGGTCTTTTCTACCTAAAATGACAGATCTCGATTTTTCTGTGATGACGCCACCATTCTCTAGATCACTCCAGATGTCATCACTTTAGAACTTCTGGTAGGTTCTTTCTCGAGTAGGTGCAAATACATCTGAATTAATTGAATTCATTCTAGGGGTTGCAACACATCACAGTATATTATTTCACTCATTAACGTGATGGCCAATGAAATCCCGTTTTTTTGACAACATTGCACCAATTATTATTTGTGGTAAACTAACCTAGATCGGCTTTTGACAGGACCAACACGAAAAATTTATCACTCTAATTTTTTGACTCGTCGACAAATATCGCGATAATATTTTGACACATCATTGTTAAATATGTATGCCTACTTTGTTTTTTACTAGATGAGTCGCTTTGGAAATGCATTTTTATGTGACGTAAACGATGATGAAATTAAAAATAAAGGTTAGTAAACTTTAAAAAATGACAAGAAAACGTCTGAAGGCAAATAATTATAAAACATAATATTAAAGAAATACTTACTGAATTATTTATTCGTGAAATATTCTCCCCAAATATCACTCTATAAATTTTTGCTCAAATTAAGTTGCCGAATTCGTGTAAATTGGCAGTTTATTATCAAAAATTAAATCCCTCGCTAAAGCGCTCGGGATTTAATCACATAATAAGCTGTCAATTTACACTCTTTATATTACTAGGCAACAAAGCTTTCGAAAAAATTAACCGATGACATGTTATTGGTGTAATGATCTCAACAAATTACCTTTTGTTGGATAGGTACCATGTTAATGAGCGAGAAAGATTATACATAATAGCAAAGCAATAGCAGTTTGACAATCTAAGTCATAAATTACATCCTTTTTGGTAAATGTGAGAATCGTAACTTGATCAGTGGTCTAAGCGATTGGAAGAAATTATACAGATACATTGTAAATAAATAACACATTGACCGCTTAATACAGCTTTAAGGGAATAACTACCAATTTCAGTAGTATTTCAGTTTGGATTCTTAAATAGTTAATACTAACAAATGTATGAGTTGAGTAGCATTCCAGACAGTCTGGTGCTTTGCTACAATGAACTTTACAAATTGAATACCTTTCCATCGATATTGAGGAATGATTGTATAGAACTAAAAGAGCAGAGAAATCTGAATTTAATTTATTACCAATAGAATTATCTTGAACTCAATAAATTCCAAAGGTATTGAGAGGGTTATTAATGGGAATAAAAATTTATTTCTTTTCTTGACAACAACTATTGGAAAACATTTAAGTGTTTTAGGTATTCAAAAAGAATATTTTCTTGGTATTAAAAAAACCATTTTCTAAATATTGATAGTTAATAATGTATTTTATGAACACGTCAAGTATTGTATAACACGAAGTATTTAAGTTAGGGTCCAAGAGCATAAATGGTGAAAAGCTTCTTGGCCATGTCAACAATTTGAAACATATTTACGGTCGCCTTTATTTAGGACCCACATATGTAGCTTTAAGTCCCTTGGAAACTCGAAGAAGGACAAATCTAATGTTGGCAGACATACGTTAGATTGATGTAGATAACAAATACGATTTTGAAGATGTGTCGTTCGATTGACGATGGATCCTATTTATTGACAAACCAAATTCAGGGAGATTTAGTTTGAATAAAATGTAATATAATAATTTAAATTCATAATTTTACGTAAAATACTAATAAAAATTTAATTACAAAAAAAAACATATTACTATTTTGCTAAAGATTATTATTTCGCGAAATTGATATCAAATCAGGGAATATTTAGATGATATTAAACTTACCATATGCCTGAAAATCTCAGCATAGTTATGCCGATTGTTGACTAACCAATAGTAAGGATATCTGTTAATGACTTTTTTCCAAAAATATGTACCTACTGTTATTGAGGCGACCAATGAGAGTTAGGTACGTTAATATAATACTGTTAGTATTGTCTCTTCATAGTTGAAATGCCGCCTTTTGTTATGTTAATAACTTAATTATATTACATTCAGTTACGTACGAATTAACCCAATTGATTGTAAACATTAAATATATTGTGCATACTGGTGAATATTACAAAATTATATTTTATATTTGATAAATTATCATCCAATAGTGATTCTAAAATTGAGGTCGAGTAGAAATGAAATGATTTTTATGAATGGCGAATGTGTACCCAAATGGCCTTGTTGCCAATTCTAAAAGGTGGCTCAAATAAATTTGACTTTTATTACAAAATATTGAAAATTAGCATGTGAGTACACACAAATTTCAAAATATAATTATTATGTATTTAATAATTGCTTTTACAAAATAAATGTTATTTTATTTAAATAGGTAGGACTGCGTAGGTTATATATTCGTGGTTGGAACAGAGCCGAGAATTTTGTCAAGTCGCTAATTTAATTTCATACAATTTTGTGGCAAAAAATTCAAAATTGCATTAAAATTGGTAGTTAGATATTTCAGGAGTAGCTGATAACAAATCTGATGTGAAAAATTAAGAATTCAAATGACGAATCCAATATGGCTGTGATAGTTACAATGCAATTTGTGTCGTCATCATAAAATACTAATGCATTGTCTGTGAGGGATGAAGGTATATTATTCCTTCATCCCTCATAGACAGTGCATTAGTATTGTATTGTAGGTTTCGCCAGTAAATAATAACAAGGACTTCCCGCCGCTGCTGTCTACAACTATGAGATCCCAGAGATCTGCCTCTTCCCTCCAAAGCCCCTGTACCTCATGGCTCATCAAGTGGAACAAGATTAGGAGTCGGGGCTTATTCCAAAATTCAGTCCGTTTATAAAAATCTTCAACAAGAAATTAATTTGAAGGATGTATTGAGACAGATGAAGATGCTCACTGACCTATTACCACAACGTAACACAAAAAGATAAAAGTTTGAGGTATTGTTCAACTTTATGAGGGATATCTCAGAGGATGCCGGGTAATTTCATTTTTTTTTCGTGGAACATAAATGATATAGCTAAAAAATTCCTTTTCAGTCAGATATAGCGCACACCCATCGTGCCTTGCAGAACACCTCCGTGAAGAACGTGAGTGTGTATTGTCGCCGCATACAATAGCCCTGTGAACGGCTTTACAGCGGGTTGTCTTGACGATTTAGTTGATGCTGGCCCACGTTGTCTTGTCATAGGCGACTTTAACATCAGGCACCATGCATAGAACGGCCATCGCAATAACGCCAATGCCAACACTCTTTTTGAGTACGTTATAGCGACTATAGCGACTCACTCACTGGAAATCGAGAAGTTCCAAAAGCGAGAAGTTTCCATGGAGTCGCTAAGAAAAATAAAAAACATTCGATATAAAAATATAATATCAATATACTAAAAAATACCAAAATCACATAAAATATGAACATGTATTAATAACAAATATACGTATATTAACTTCGATTTTAATTTTATTTATAGCGATAACGCTATAAATTTGGTGACCCCGACGTGATCATTTTATGTCCAACGTGATAAATATATGCCAGAAGTGAAAATTTTATGTCCAACGTCATAAATATATGCCAGAAGTGAAAATTTTATGTCCAACGTGATAAATATATACAAGAAGAGATTCAATATATCAACTACCGTTATAAATTGACCATTTTATGAAGAGAAGAATTTTCCAAATGAATTTTGAATAGAGGTTCCAAAGTTGAATAGATGTTCCTATAATTTATGGTAATTTCCTAATTCAATCAACTGAAGTTGTACACATTACAAGTACTGTCATCTGTCGGTGAGTGAGTTAAAGTACATTCCCTTTTTATCTAAGAAAACAATCAATCAATCAATCACAATCGATTAGTTATGCCAAGACAACCTTCAGACGAGGATTTTCCTCAAACCCATTATGTCATGTCTGTCAAATTACCCCCATTCTGGAAATCAAAACCAGAAATTTGGTTTACCCAGATTGAATCACAGTTTTCTGTTGCAAAAATTGTCAATGACAAGGAAAAGTATGATCAGGTTATAGCTAATTTGCCATTAGATGTGATAGATAATATATACGATATAATATCTAATCCCCCGGAAACGGATCTCTATATAAATTTAAAGAAAGTTTTAATTTCACGTTTATCATCGAGTGAGGAAAAACGTCTGAATGATCTGTTATCAGGTTCCCAAATGGGCGATCTGAAACCTTCAGATTTCTATAGATCCATGCTGAATATGGTTGGAGGATTCAGCATGGTTAGTCAAGATTTATTGATAAAGCTATGGAAAAGACGTTTACCTCAAACAGTATATATTGCCATTACAGCTTCAGGGAAAACAGACACAAAAGAGATTCTAGATATTGCAGATCAGATCTGGGAGTTCTGTCAAAATTCAATGGTTGCATCGTACTCCAAAAATCCTCTTGACTCTGAGTCAACCCCGTTATCAGATTTAACTACCACTATCAAAAATTTTTCAATCACTTTCCATGATTCAATTAATCAAGTATTACAAAAACAAGAAATTTTTAATTCTCGATTAAACTCTTTAGAATCCAGACTTTCCAATCAATCCTTCGAGCCTCAACCTTCTACTTCATGCTGCAACAATTGCAAAAGTAGAAGCAATTCACAAACTCGTACCACTAATCGCAATCGTTCACCCAGCCGTAATAATGTTTCCAATAAATTTGATCGTACAGACAATACTATTTGTTACTACCATCAACTTTATGGTGCCAATGCCTATCGTTGTGGAGGTGAATGGTGCAAATTCAGTAAGAATTGTAAAAAATCTGATAATTCTCAAAGATGACTGAAGTTTGATAATTCTATGACGTCTGATTTTGACATTTCTAACAGCAAACGTCGTCGACTTTTTATTTACGATAGATCTAACAACCTGAACTTCCTAATTGACACTGGTGCCGATTTATCTGTGGTGCCACGCAATGCTTTCACAGATTTAAAAAAGAATTTCGATACGATATTAACCGCGGCTAACGGTTCAACCATTTTTACATACGGTAAGAAATTGTTAAAAGTCAATCTAAACTTACGTAGATTATTTCCTTTCGTTTTCAATATAGCAGACGTTGACATACCGATAGTCGGAGCAGATTTCTTGTCTCATTTTGGTTTAGTTGTCGATCTTAAAGGAGCTCGAATAATTGATAACAAGACTAATTTGTCAGTTAATTGTTTTATTAAAAATAGTCCTTTAGACAATTGTAGATTAGATTCACTTAAATTATTTCCTTTGACAGATAAATATAACAAATTACTTTTACAATTTCCTAATTTAATTAGTTCCCCAGATTACAATTTACCTATTAAACATTCTATTGTACATCATATAGTTACTGAAGGTCATTTACCTTTTTCACGACCTCGTAGATTAGACAATCTTAAATTTAAAATAGCTCAAACAGAATTGAATAACATGGTAGAATTAGGTATCTGCAAACCATCATCTTCTCAAGTTTCCTCTCCACTCCATCTAGTGGCGAAAAAAGAGAATGACTGGAGACCTTGTGGAGATTATCGACAACTAAATACGATTACCATTCCAGACAGATATCCATTACCTCATATCCACGACTTTAGCTCTCAGTTGCACGGCTGCACTATTTTCTCCAAGGTTGATTTAG
This sequence comes from Rutpela maculata, assembly GCA_936432065.2. Taxonomy (NCBI): domain Eukaryota; kingdom Metazoa; phylum Arthropoda; class Insecta; order Coleoptera; family Cerambycidae; genus Rutpela; species Rutpela maculata. The sequence continues at coordinate 239,224,481 of OW386285.2, forward strand.
TGCGAGCGTACCATCAGATACCTGTCGCTGAAAATGACGTTTATAAGACAGCTATAACAACTCCATTTGGACTGTTTGAATTTTCCCGCATGCCTTTTGGTCTACGCAATGCCGGTCAAACTTTCCAACGTTTTATGAATGAAGTACTTGTCAATTTACCTTTCGTTTTCGTCTATTTGGATGATATATTAATCGCAAGTCAATCAGATGTACAACATTTGGAACATTTGGAAAAGGTTTTCAAGAGATTAGACACATACGGAATTAACATTAAACCATCTAAATGTATCTTAGGAGTTGACAATTTAACCTTTTTAGGTCATCACATCTCTTCATCAGGTATTTTACCATCAACTGAGAGAGTCGAAGTCATTAATAATTTCCCTTTACCGACAACTCTCAAACAACTACAACGTTTCATAGGTATGGTGAATTTTTATCATCGTTTCATACCTCATTTTGCTGAAATATTACTTCCCCTATATTCTCTTTGTAACAGTTTATCTCATGATAAAATTACAAAGATTAATAGTTGGCCTGATCAATGTTTAGACGGATTTTCGAAAGCCAAAGACGCAATAAGTAATGCAGTAGTTTTAGCTCATCCTTGCAATAATGACGATACTATATTATCTCTCTCAGTAGATTGTTCTAACCTTGCCATGGGTGCAGTTTTAGAGCAAAAAGATAATAAGGGATTTCTTGCTCCTTTAGCATTCTTTTCCCGTAAATTAACCACAGCACAAACCAATTATTCGATTTTTGACAAAGAACTTTTAGCATTATATACTGCAATTGAACATTTTAAGTTTATACTTGAAGGTCGAAAGTTTAATTGTTTTACAGATCACAAACCTTTAATCAACGCTTTATTCACAAAAGCAGAAAGATCTCCTCGTCAAATACGTCATTTAGAATACATAGCTCAATTTTCTTGTAAAATACAACATGTTAAAGGAAAACATAATGTAATAGCTGACAGCTTGTCACGTATTTACGACACTTCTTCCTTAAAACAAGATATTTTACCACTTCAACTTAAAAATTCTCCCTTCCTTAATGTTAACTTTGACCTAAAGTTGCTTAGTGAAGCTCAGGAGAAAGATTCAAATCTCAACTATTTATTGTCAGATAAATCATCACTAACTAAAACCAATTTCATTTTAAAAAAGATACAAATTCCAGATTCAAATGATTTTATTTGGTGTGATGTTTCTCGTGCAAAAGTCAGACCTTTTGTCCCACTTGTTTACAGACGAACGATATTCGATATTTTTCACAACTTATCTCATCCTGGTATTAAAGCCACTAGACTTTTGATTTCAAATAACTATTTTTGGCCGAAAATGAATACAGATTGCAATTTATGGTCAAAATCGTGCATTAACTGTCAAGCTGTCAAAGTCAGTCGACATACGCGAAGTGCTCTCGGGAACTTCACCATTCCGAAAATCAGATTCGACCACATCCACATAGATTTGGTAGGACCATTACCTCCATCCAAAGGTAACTCTTACATTCTTACGGTGATTGAACGATTCACTAGGTGGCCGGAAGCATACCCTCTTCGCGACATCACAGCAGAAACAGTTGCACGTACTTTATTTCAAAACTTTGTTTGTCGTTTCGGTGTTCCCTTTTCAGTAACGACTGATCAAGGAGTACAATTCGAGTCAAGATTATTTAATGAATTTGCAAAGTTTTTAGGTTTTCATAGAATACGTACAACTCCATATCACCCAGAAGGCAACTCTTTAATTGAAAGATTTCATCGCTCACTTAAAACTTCCTTGTTAGCTAGAGCCAATACATCACATTGGACAGATGAATTACCCATCATTTTATTAGCATTTAGGACAGCTCCCAAGGAAGATCTGCAATGTTCACCTGCTGAACTCATATATGGTCAAACCCTTCGTTTACCTGGCGAATTTTTCGTTGAATCGTATAATTCCCCAGATATTCCTTATTTCATTGACAAATTACGCATTTATTTTAATAATTTAAAATTTGTTCCTCCAACTTCGCATGGCAATTACAAAACTTTTGTTAGTTCAGATCTTGCCTCTTGCGATTTTATTTTCGTTCGCATTGAACGTTTAAAACGTTCATTTACTCCTTTATATGAAGGACCGTTTAAAGTTTTATCTCGTTCAGATAAGTTATTTACCTTTAAGAAAGGAGCCAAAGTCATAACTGTCAATATTGATAGGGTTAAACCGGCTTTTGTATTAGTTGACAGATGTGACACTTTGCCTACCCCGATTAAAAAAGTACGTTTTGCAATCGACACGTTGATTGATTGACTATTTTCTTTTTTAACGAGGGGGTGTATATAGCGACTATAGCGACTCACTCACTGGAAATCGAGAAGTTCCAAAAGCGAGAAGTTTCCATGGAGTCGCTAAGAAAAATAAAAAACATTCGATTAAAAATATAATATCAATATACTAAAAAATACTAATATCACATAAAATATGAACATGTATTAATAACAAATATACGTATATTAACTTCGATTTTAATTTTATTTATAGCGATAACGCTATATACGTCAATAACAACAATGTCGTTCTGCCGTACACAGATGAGCCCATATACTTTCCAGACAACGGTGGTACTCCAACAACCCTCGATGTGGTGATCAATAAGGGCGTGATGAACGCCACGTTACCGGTTGCGCTGGAAGAACTAACGTCCGATCACAATCCAATTCTCTTAGAATTACAAAACATGTCGAGGGAGGATAACACGATTAAGGTTACATCATACAAAAACACTAACTGTAGGGCATACAAGCAGTACATAAATGATAAATAATAACATTAACACCGTCTCTCAACTGGAAAGTGAAGTGGACAAGTTTATCAAGGTGCTACAGAATGCCAAAAGAAGGGTTGCACAAACTGTATCCATAGTTTGGCAGCGAAATCATAATGTCAACGCTGAGGCTAAGATGACAAGACTACAAGGGCAGATTAGAGTCGCTATCAGTACCTCAAAAATCTGAAAATGGGGCGATAAGCTAGTAGTTTTAAATCCTCACGATAATTCACTCTAGAAGTTGGCCGGAACCTTAAAATGTGCATTGCCCGGAGCAATCAAAATCACACATGAACATTATTGACCGACACATAAAAGACGAACCACCTAGCAGATAATTTTGAACGAAAACATATCACCAACGGACTCAATAATCCTGAGCATGACCGCATTTAAAATCTGACACAATAGATTATTGGTCACGATATCGGAAAATTCGAACAAAAGAATCCGTGAAGTATCTAGGAGTTCATTTAGACACCAGGCTGACTTACAACAAACACAAACGAAACTATATGCATGGTCTATTCCCTGTCTGATGACAGGGCATAGTAGAATAAACAGAAATAACAAGACATTGATATAAACGACCATCGTGAGGCCAGCCCTTACATACGCAACGCCGGCGTGGTGCAGCGCGTCGGCCACGACAAATAAAAAACTCTCTGCTTTAGAAAGAAAGTTCTTTCGCCTCATATCAAATTCAGGCAGATACACTTCCCTCAGAGTCCTGTACGCCCGTTGTAACTACACTGTGCCATTAGCGGACTACATCAAACCATATCACAAAAATTATATCAATTTAAACTAGATGGTAGTCAGCTAACAAACAACATTACTCGAATAAGAGAGTATAATGCACAGTTTGGGATTAAACGCAAATTACCATACCTGGCGCCTCACATTTTTCGGCAGTCCTCGTAGCCACTCATTCTTTTACTAAACCTAAACGTATTACTCAACCTTTCCCACTGTCTCTTTTTCTTCTTTCCTTTATGTAATTTTTGTTTTTATTGCCTATTTATTTCTGATTCTAAATTATTATTCAAAATTTAAAACTTAAAAAACATTTGGTACTAAAAACTTATAATTAAAAAAAGTCCAACAGCTTGGCATAGCCTTCCTCACGCGTTTCATTGTCTTCAGCAGGTATTTTCAGTGGGTTGATTGCATGTCTCAACAATCCAAATTTAAAATAGTGCATGTGCTTCTTTTTTTTGTTGAATTTTTCAGTTGTGTTAAGTTGTAAGACTTACTTCCTTCTCTAATGAAACTACTAGGTAGGTAGGAGTAGGGTAATTGTGATAATTTATTTTATTCTGCCTCGACCTCGTTTCTGCCCAGTCCTTGAACTGCCGTGGGCACGGTAACGAGTGTCGAGAAGAAATTGTATTTTTTAAATATGAAATAAATGTGATTTAATTTGATATGATTTGGTCATGGCCAGAGATTTGTTATCTATTATGGTGACACCAACTTCATTTGAAAGGCATTCTCATCATCGGAAAATATCTAAACGATGACTCCTCCTGCCTGATCTCTTAGATAAGCCATGATTTCTTTAAATTCATGTTTTCTTACGATTTTATTACTTTTCATATATTCCATTGAATTTACTTTGTACTCTTTTTAATAAGCACAGTTTCACATTCTACGAAATTATCAAGAAATCGTATAAATCTGATTAGAAATCTTGATTCTTGACTCAGAGACCCTTGTCATGCCTTAATTTTTCAACTTCTACTCTTCATTTTTTTTTTTATTTCAAGGCGATATCAGGACAAGATCAACAATCAGTCCTCATACAGTGAAACAAAACAACTAATAAGATTTCTGCTGCTGTTTCATTTTATATTAGTTGCTATCTTTAAATTAAAATTAAATCAAAGTTCTATGACTACTTATAATAATGTATAACACTTGTTAGAAACGTAAGTTTAATATAATAGCAGGAAAAAAGTGTAAGGTGTTCTAATTGCTTCAAAATATTTCATGACTCATATATGTCATATTAAGAGCAAGTGATAATTTTTTCAATGAAAATAAAAGAGAAATTGACTTGCCAGAACTATTCCAAGTTACTGAATCGGTCAAGAAATAACTGAGAATCACTTTCCTTCGATCCATAGTCGAAATTTAAAGTACTTTTATCCTAAAGTTCTCTGCTTTAGGATGAAAGTACTTTAAAGCCATTAAACACTAAGTGTTTAAAGGAGGTGGTTGCTACGAATTCTCTGGACAACCGATCTTACTAATAGTTCGATTCTCCAAGAAATACATTCCCAAAAGAGACTGTCCCAAAACCTCTCATTTTTTGCCACACAACTGGAGAGAGGACAATATGAAACGGTTAATAATTCAGAGAAAATAGATAGCAAAAGGCGAAAAAGATGCCCTCCAAAACGTTGGGCTGATGTCACCACGGAACGGATGTGAAAGAGCTTTGGTGAGACTGTACGTGTAATAGACAATCACGACAGTTGGCATGTTTTCGTCAGACGTGTCATACAGTAAACAGAGGCCAACTAGAATACTCCACGTCAGAATAATGCACGGCACGTCTAACAAGAGTGAATAAGAAGAATGTGTAATAACGTTGGTGTTGGTGCTTTGATATCTTCGCTCATCACGTGTAAATATATCACTGTATGTGTGTGTATATATTTTACGTGTTTCTTTCATTCTCATATTTTCATGCTAGTGCAGTCAACGAAAGAGTTGCAGTGGACATGGAGGAGGGGAGAATTTTCCTCTTTAGGAATGTGTTGGAGATAGTTACGAAGTAAACTCACTAAAAGTCCCTGCCCCTAGCCCCACCACTTCAGGGGGGGGAAGCTGGTGGAAAGGTTCCTTTCTTCGATTCTTCGCTTATAATTTGGAAAAGATGCGTCGTACAGAAAAGGTAATCTATGCAAAATTAAACATAATTAAATTTCCTACAAGAATGTTTATATTCATTTTTTTCCAATGTGTAATAATTTACGAAATATTCTCCAGCCAAAACAGATAATTAATAAAAAAAATAAATTAATTAGGTTCCTTGAATATTTCTATCAAAGCGCTTTACCGTGGTCTGCTAATAAATCACAGTCACAAAACAATCTTTATTTTATAACATTCGACACATTTACTAACGTAATCTTTTGTAGAAATCTATACAATTTCCTAAATATACAGTGTGACTCACTTAAAATGAAGACACCCTTATAATCTTTTTATTTTGTTTTCGATTTGAATCAAATTTTACTCAAATATAGAACAAATTAGGGTCTACTTATGACCAGAAAAACATTCGCCTGCTACAAAGGCAAAGCCACCTGCGGTATCAAAATATGTGGAAAAAAATTAAAAATCATATTACTGGGTCTTGACGAATTTCACGTATCCACCACAAATTTCAGAAACTGAGGATCCCCTTTGCCAGATGAGCTTATATATGCGAAGTCCCCCATCAATAACCAAATCAGATTTTGGTGTATGTACGTTTGTGGCGCTGATCCGATGCATTTTTTAGAATTTTTAAAATTCAAAATGTTTTTATTTTTTTCCACATATTTTGGCACTGTAGATTGTCTTGTGACTGTGATTTATTAGCAGACCACGATAAACCGTGGTAAATATGTATGTATCATTAAATAAATAGATCTTTGACTTGCTTTTCAATGCTATAAAAAAACGTAAGAATCCGAAATATTCTAGGTTATTGGAAAGACAGATGTTTAAAATATAAAAAAATACATATTTTCACTCCACTTTATCTATAGGTTAATTTACAAGAGTGTCCTCATAGCGGCAATCCTGGACGGTTTTACCAACATGACTTTTATTGCTTAAAGTCTCTGTACAGATGCATTATTTTCACTTAGTACGGCAAATTAAAATTTACAGCCAAATTACAAGGTTTTGTTATTGCCTCTTCACCGACATTATCACTAGGGAGTTTCTCCGAGAGAATTGCAAGACTTTGCTACGTGGTCCAGTACAAATTAGTTTAGTGGTGGTTCCCGTGGTTAAAAAAACATTTTTTTTATGTAAAACAGCTGCTTATTTCATAATATTTTATAAAACATCTTGTTTAAATAAATGGAAATATCCAATATTTTCACTCCATAATAAAATGTAATAAATTATATTTAAGGTGCCGCAGATGGCAACTGTTTATTTAAATTAAGGCTTTAGAAATAATCATTTGATTTTAAGCGAAACTACAACAAGATTTCCGAACTTCGCAAAAAATAATTTTTATCGAATTTTATTGAAAATGCAATATTTTAGCTACATAAATCTAAAAGGTTTTCTCTAATCCAATTGTACTCTGAGAAATGAGTATTTAAAATAGCTTATTTTTTAAGATGTTCAAGAAAAAACAAGTTTTTTCTTCACTACGAATATTTCGTAAACACTTAAGTATTTCTGAGGAAACTGTCAAGGGAGATAATTAAAGTTGAAAATTACCATTAATATGATTATTTCTTTCCTCTTTTAATGCGATGCTAAGTTGTCCTAGAATTTAACAATTTTTGTAGTTAAAAAATTGCTTAACTTTAAAAAGAGAAAAAGTATAAGCAAATGAGTTATTAAAAATGTCTGTCTGTATTTATGTGTGCATGTATGTATGTGGACGCGACAGCACTGAAACTAGCTAACCAATTTTGATGATATTTGACACAAGAGTAATATTGATGATATAGTTCCTCTCCATTTTTATACTGCACATAATAGTCCAGTCAACGGTGGGTTTCACCTCTAACTTGAGTGCTAATAAATAGATTTTGATGAAACCTTGTGCAATGTGTCATTAAGTTTCTACCGAAAACGCGAGTACGGTCCTGTAGTACTCTTGTCACTATATAATAGCGCCTACTTTGAATATTTGTATGGCAGGTTTTTATGGTCTTTTTTATTTGCACAAAATATTTGTGGACAACTATACTATACATGAGCTGGTGCAAATCAAATGTCGTTTAGTGACTTTTCAAACTTCACTCTTTTCCGTTCATATTCCGTCTAAAAAGAATTGTCCTAGTTCCGCGACAATGGATCGTTGAGTATAAGTTCTAAAATCCGCGGAACGGAGGCCTGTAATGAGTCCGATTATTATTTAAAAGCTTCTAATTTACAACGTCCTCGTAGACGTTTGTGTGATCCAAGAACTATTCTAGTTGGCCTCACTTAGCTAAATGGCCCATCTGACAGCATACCGCCATCTATCGCAGTTACCTGTTAGGCGCACAGCCTCGCCAAAACTTCTTCCCATCAGCTCCTTGGTGATATCGGCTCAACGTTCGCCTTTTGCCATCTGGTTTTCCGTAAACTATCAACCGTTCCACATTGTCCTCTTTCCGGTTGATGTGACCAAAAAATGAGAGGATTTGGGAGAGTACGTTGCTGGAGAGTCGCTTTGGGGGACGTATTTCTTCGAGAATGCAGATGTTGGTATGCTGTGCTGTCCAGGGAATTCGTAACAAACTTCTCCAAATTCACGCATTGATACGTCGTCTGCCCGCCGCCCGGTCCATGTCTCAGAGGCGTAAAGAAAGAAGGAGAAAACTAAGGCGTTAGCAAGTCTGATCTTTGTGCGCTTCGTGATATTTCTGTCACGCCAAACTTTGTTCAGCTGGTAAGTTGCAGATCTTGCAATTTGTATTGTTAATTAAATTAAAAATGTTATAAACATTTGGTAGCGATATTCCGTCCGTTTCCAGTAACTGTCAATTTTTTGTTATACTAATTGCTCTTCTCATTGGAAATGCAAATGCAAATGTTATTAGTTATTAGAGAATATTGTTTAGGTATTAAGCAAATCACAACTTACACGCTTCTTTATTCAATATGAAATTACCTACTTTCTGTATATTGTTGCCCTAATCTGGGCATGCTAATATACTAGTTAGATAAATATCTTAAAACACTCTTTATTGGAGAACGAAACAAAACAACTATTCTTCTAGCTAATACTGACGAAGTATTGAATTACGCTATATTTTTTTGCCTTAAAATGCTAGGAATCCTATAATGTAATTCAATACTTCGTCACTATTAGCTAGAAGATTAATTGTTTTGATTGGTTCTCCAATGATGAGTGTTTTTTAAAGTATTTTCCTAAGTAGTATATTAACGTGATCAGATTAAGGTACCAATATACGCAAAGTAGATAATTTCATATTAAATAAAAAGGTGTGAATGACTGAATTTAAATAAATGATTTTTAAGTATTTTCAATATATTTTTTTGGATTAAAATGGTAGGAATACTATCATGTAATTCAATACTTCGTCAGTATTAGCTAGAAGAGTAGTTGTTTTGATTGATTCTCCAATAAAGATTGTTTTAAAGTATTTACCTAACTGGTGTATTAGCGTGCCCAGATTAGGGCAATAATATACAGAAAGTAGTTAATTTCATAATAAATAAAAAAGTGTGTCAATTGTGATTTGCTTAATGCCTAAATAATATTCTCTAATCATGACGAAAGCAAATAAATAATAAATAATTAATTATCATTAGTTATATACTATTTCATCTCTATGATGGTGCATGGCTTGTCAATACGTACATTAGACTTTCGGTAACTCTAGATAGTAGACGGCGCGTCGCCGGGTGCCGTTAAATCAGAGGACCAACTTTAACTTTTTTCAAACATAGAATTTCGAAAAATGTATTTTAGATGTTAAGTTGAAATTGAGTAAAATCCTGTTTTGTTTTGTATTGGGTATCGAACCATCCAAGAGTCGTTGGACTAATTTCACTTTCACCACATTTAAATTCTTCGAATGAACTACTGCACTATGGATTTTTTGCATTCTTTAAAATTCGGCGAGTGTTCAAAATCAGAACTATTTAATTTTATTTCCATTGGGAAAAACTTAAAAAACAATTTAAGTAATGTTTTTTTAGACTTAAGTCTTTTGAAATTTAAGAATAACAAAAGGTACTGTATATCATCAAAGTAAATATAGAAGATTTAATTTAAAAGCTCTCCACTTTATATTTTTTCATAAGATACCATTACATGAAAAAGCAATAAAACGGCAGATAGTGTTAGAAAGGTTATTTTCGTCTTATTCCATCCTCTACAAATCTGGATAATCCTCTTCTGAATTACTTGTCCGGATTTCTGTAACTTCAGGAGATACCTAATACTTTGTCTGCTTTTCTCATACATTTTTTCACGTAAGACTTATTTTATAAAAATATATCTATATATAGCGTGTATACATAATTTATTTGTCACTATTGAATTATAAGATTCAAATGGCGAATTATAGACGGAAATAAATTGATCGGATTTCGAATTTATAAGCATCTTTTAAAGAGTTACATTGATTTGTTTAGCATAGTAAATCTGACTGACTATGGAAGGGTGAGATAGAAAAAAATAGTAACAGTATAATCTCAGCAGGAATATTTGACAATAACGTATTTTTTAACCTGCCCAAAGTTCCATTCGCTCCCCGTGGGGAAAGCTCGAAAAAAATGGAAGCCATCTTTCTTTTGTCTTACCAAACACCAACAAATTTATTTTTACCTATTCTGGCGCTGTAAATCGTAAAATATTAATCCTATGGAAGCAAGTAAAAGCGAAATTATAAAGAATTTCAAGCGCTACAAAACTATGACTGTAGTTTTTTCATTAATTTGACAGGATATATTTCAGAAAACCATGTTCAACCATTTTTTAAGATGGCGGCGTTTCCACCAGTAAAACAGAGGTCAGAAACTTGCATATATACCCCCCTCCCCACAAAACGGATGTCAAATTTATTTTCATTTTCGTATTCTGCATGCTTATTTCATTTTTTAATACAACTGAACATCTTTTAGTCCAATACCCTGAATTAATTAGTGGTAACTATTCTCCACACATGGTCTAATGAAAATGGAAGCATACTAAAAAACCTAGAACACATGTTTGACTTGACGTGGAGCAAAAGTCAAACCTGTCTTGAAACTTGAAGTAATGGAAGCTCAACCTCACAAATATATTATATCCTGGTAGGTAGAGAGATAAGAAAAAGGATGAAGAACATTAAAGCAAAAAGGACAGCAGAAGTCAATACAGTCAATAAAATCCTGTACGGAAAATTGGAAATAAAACAAGAGAAAAGATATAAAGGAAACAACAAAACAACACACAGCACATATAATAGCTCCCTACTACAGCAAAAAGTCTTCCAGAAGAAATACTGCGAAGAAATAGAACAACAGCTGACATGAGAACTAGACTGAACATTAATGAAAATAAAAATTACGCCAAGAAAAACGCTAAAAATGCCCGACAAGAATAGAAAAAAACAAGTACGAACTGCTAAAAAAAGATGAAGGCTACAGACAAACAATAACGACATGGAACATAAACGAAAAACTAAAAGAAGCATTGAGAGAAAAATGAGAGGCGGAGAGAAATCACGACGTGGAAAAATGTAAAGCATTTTTTGAAAACATAGATACACTTCCAACAGAACAACGACTAAACCAAACCTTCAGATATCTGAAAAAGTATACAAGAAATAATGTGCTTTATGTGCCGACTGTCGGTGAAGGTCTTAAATAGGCCGATCTAGATATGAATGTGTGCTTTCAACCCAATTATTGTTCCTATCTGTATTTTCCAGATCCTTTTTGTTGTTACGCTACGCTGATGGGGAACAATAATTCCGAAACACGTGTCCGTAGCTGCTTCGTGTTTCCTCTTTGGGGTGTAAGGCGCTATTTTCCTCACTATTTGTTTTTGACCCTACTAATTCCTTCCTATAAGAAATAATAACACCCACAAGAGAAGATACATGCCACTGCAACGTTGGAACAAGAAGCTGGAGGAAGAAGGGAATGCAACGCAAGAACGAACAAATCTACTAAAAGAAACAAACCACTGACCCCTGGACAAGCCACCATCAAAGGACCAACTACTAGAAATAATAGCTGGAGCTAAATGAAACTGCACCTGGAGTAGACAAAGTAAATAACGAACTAATATACTACGGACCGGAAAGGCTAAAGGAGCAAACCCTAGAAATCATCACCAGATAATTTACAGAAATCACACCTCTGCCTATGGAATGGAGCATTATTACAAATACCCCACACCAAAACCAACTCGTCACAGAGTATAGATGATTACAGAAGAATAACACTCTGCAGCATGGAATACAAATACTATGTACAATTCATGCTCGAGCAACTAGAGAAGTGCATCGGAAGACCACCTCTACCTACGAAATGCAGCATGACCATACAAATACTCCTCCCCAAAATCAACTCGCCACAGAATATAGATGATTACAGAAGAATAACATTCTGCAGCATAGGATACACATACTGTGCACAATTCCTGCTCAAATAACTAGAAAAGTGCATCGGAAGACCACCAGACTACCAAACAGCATTCATCAAAGGCAGATCAACGGACGATCATATATACACCACTAGAAGAATCCTAGAAGAAAAATGGAGAGAATTAACAAAATTATACATAGTCGCTGTAGTCCTCCAGAGGGCATTTGATACCATCAGGCATGAGGCCATTGTCAACACCCTATATAACAAAGGAGTACCACACTATCTAATAAACAAGATAATGAAAGCCTGCCTTCACGATAACACTACCATACAATGGTTCGGACAAATGACGGAAACCAAGCAAAAGAACATAGGAGTCAAGCAAGGATACTCCCTATCACCCCGATTGTTCACCACGGTCCTAGACTAAGTGTGACAAAGTACAATAAACGAAACGCCAAATTTCAACGAAGACACAGAAACACTAAGAACCATAATCGTACTAGCATACGCTGATGATCTCCTAATCGTTGCAGAAGAAGAACAACACATTCTCAACTTCCTAGAAAACATGAAACCGCATCTGGACACATCTGGACTGAAAATAAACTTCAAGAGAAGTCTAATAATGGAGTGAGACCCGTCGACAAAAGAGAGTCGGACCAGCGGAGAGGAACACAAAATAGGTGAATACTCCCTAAGAACAACAAATAAATTGAAGAACATATCTGACGAACCAACTGAAACGGAGAGAAACTGTAAAGGAGATAATCAAAACGGCATACAGAGTCACAAGGGCAATCATACATACTTAGAAAAATAAACTATCAGACGGATATACATAGCCATCATATTGCCAACGATGACATATGGAATCAAAAACGCGGCAACAACAAAAGTCAATAGAAGAAGTGTGAGAAGAGCTGAAAGGGACATCGTCCAGATACTCGCAAAAACAACAAAATGAAAGCAGAGGAGGAAAGACAATTACAAAAAGCACTCAATGAAGACATATCCAAAGAAGGGACACAACACATCTATTGAAGACAGCGCTAGTACTGAACAGGAACAAACTAAAAATAGGGACCATGCTACACGTGGAGAAAAACAATTGAGAGGATCATGAACAAATTAGGAAGCACCAAGCATGCTAGAAAAAAAAAAGCGAGGAAAAAAGCGAATACCACAAAGAAATCGCAACGATATATACTCTACCACAATTGGAAATCGAGGAATCAGAAGAAGAAGATTCGTAGAAGTAGAACTACAAAAAGAGGAGCATAAACACTCCATATCACGACACTATGCGGCAACACATTTCACAGGAAGACCAGAAGAGACAGAAGTCTAAAATCAAAAACACACAAAAAAAGGGAGCTTAACCGCTTCCTCATGACACAATGCGGTAACGCATCTTACAAATACCTACACCTCCCTCCTACATTTCTTTACTATGCGTCATGTGGCTCTCGCTGCTGGCAACAAGCATGACCCTAATCCAATCCAAGTAGCCGGTCGGTCCAGCGGTATATCCTGAGTGTGGCAGCAATGTCTACCGCACGCTGGTAAATTAAATCAAAATCAAATAACATAAAACATAAACATAAACACACCACAGATAGTAGACAACCCCCAAATCTATAGCCAAGGCTGTGCGGAAGGGGGTTACACATTTGGAAAAACGCAGACATACCTTAACCGATTGAGCTACCGCGCCGGCAAATCAATCAATATTTAGAGTTTCAAAGGCGGAAAGGACCGTGAGGTCATATGGTCTGAAAGAGAGTGAGCACTGCAGCTTAGGTTAAGTGTAGGTTAAGTGTACTGATGAAGTATTCAAAATATCTATACGGTTACCAGAAAATCAGAGTCGTTGACTAGTTTTGGGTAGTGTCTGACTCATTGCCAGAGCTGTTCCGAAGGAGATTACATTTTGAAAGAAAAATTTTGGAGAATTAACTATTATATTGGACATTACTATCTATCAAAGTTATGATTCGAACTTAGAAAAGATATACCTACTAATCACGTTTTGCAACATAACTTGTGTCATCATGTCCGGTGGCCAGAGATACATTAAAAGGAAAACAGAAAATGGAAACTTTATTTTGGACCGATTAACTTGCCCACCCATTTTTATGGACGGGGAGGTTGATAATGGTCACAGTGATGATAGTAATAAATACAGGAGTAAAATATGTTTGTGGTAGATTAACTTGAAATACTTTATAAAAGGAGTAGAAGTTGCAATCGGACGTGGTCATCTGCAGATATCTATTTGATTTACATTTTGATCGAATATGCTGCAATTCACTTTTACTACGTTTTAGTTTGTTTGTTTAGGTCGAATCTTGCAAGCTGAATTTCGACTAGTTTTAATTAAGCTAGAGCTTTGAAATTTGGCACGCGTGTATGAGTTCGGTGACAATGTAACTTAGTATATCCATTATCGGTCTAAATCCAATATGGCGGACGTCCCAAGATGGCGGATCGCCTTTCTATTCCCAACCTCCTTGATATGGGTATAAAATGAAAGGGTTTGACGAGTAAAATACGATAAACTATGTGACGTCATTCTAAATTCAATATGGCATACATGCTAAGATGGCGGATCGCATTTTTCTTCACAACCCCCTTGATATGGGTATCAAATGAAAGGGTTTGACGAGTAAAATACGATAAACTACGTGACGTCATTATAAATTCAATATGGAGGACGTGGGAGAGGTGGGAAGAGGTGCGGAGAGGTGGGGAAGGAATGGGAAGGGGGAGGGGAAGAGGTGGGAAAGGGGAGGAAGGAAGTGGGGATGGGGTGGGAAGATGTGGGAAAGGGGTGGAAAGAAGTGGGAAGTAGTGTTAGAGGGGTGAGAAGACGGGAGAGGGAAGATGTGGATGGCGGTGGCAAATAAAGGGTTTTGTCTGTCTGTCTGTCTGTAAAATAAGTAGACTAAAAAGTAAAAATAAAATTATATAAAAAAATATTTTTAAGAAAAAGCTTTTATTTGAAAAACTGTACTAAAAAGTAAAAATATTTTTTTTTAAATTCATACACCGGGAAACCAAAAGCTTTGAGGGCGGTCAATTGAGCAAAGTAACTATGCAATAGCACTATATGACCGTCCCCAAAGCTTTTGGTTTCCCGGTGTATGAATTTAAAAAAAAGTATTTTTACTTTTTAGTACAGTTTTTTTAAATAAAAGCTGTTTTCTAAAAATATTTATTTTATAAAATTTTTTTCGATTCAATTCAAAGTAAAAATATACATGCCTAGCCGGAAACCTGGCCCAGAGCCAACCAAACAACCACAGCGCGTAGCGCCGTGGTGAGTAAGGTTGGACGGGGCAGGTCCGGTTCGGCTAAGAACGATGATGGGATGGTAAGCTGGAACTCCCATTCACCTGGGGCGAATTTAAAACAACAACAACAATGTCCTTAACCACACTGCCCACAAGGGCCTAAAACTAATTAAAATTACATTTGAAGGTATTGCACTGTGCGCGCACAGATCACTGTAAAATTTTGATTACCGCCACGGGAAAACAGAACACAACAAAAAAAAACCCGTTCGAAGTAATCTCCACCCTGGTGGTCTTCCTGCCTCCAGGAAAATAGGGGAAGAATAAAAGTTATGGTTTTTAAAGTTATAATTTCTAAAAGGTTATCGGCCGAGAGGTAAATTTCGGGACAAAAAGAGGACAAAAGAACAAGGGTAAAAAAGGGTAAAGCAATGAACAAACAGAAAACAAATAGAAGGGGGTTAAAATTGTAAAGTTGATAGGTAAATATAAAGATATAGTAAAGATAGATTATATTAGGGAAGAAGTTAGCTAAGGTAGAAGTTGCCTGAAAATAGGCAACGTCTGGTATGGTAATGGGTGTTTCAGATTAAACAGAATTGCATTATGCTGTGTGATGTGTGTTATGCTGCGGGTTAACGGACTATCGCCCAGTTTGAATACATAGAATTTTTGCGAAATCTCTTGGACGTACTCCGCTAGTGGGATTGTGTCGTTACAGCGGGCGTACAGATCTCTGAGTGAGGTGTACCTGCCCGAATCAGAAATGAGGCGCCATAAATTTGTGTTCTAGAATACGGAGTTTTTTCATTGTCGTGGCCGGGATGCTGCATCACATTGGCGCCGCATATGTGATGGCCGGCCTGATCACTATCGTATATAGCAATTTTTTATTCATCCTGTTTAGTCCGCTACCCCTGGCCAGGAGCGGATACAGACTCCTGGACATGGAGTAAACTTTTCGTATGGTCTCGTTGATGTGCGTGCTGTACGTCAGTCTCTATCTAAATTAACTTCAAGGTACTTCAAGCACCGTTTAATAGGAATTTAGCGACCTCCCACCGAAATAGGCGTTAGAATGCGGTTCAAAGTGAACCGGCGCGTGAAGAGTATAGATTCCGACTTTTCGGGGTTGATCCAATTCTTCCACTTGTCGTAATACGCCGTGGCACGAGCCATGTGCGCCTTCAGCATATAAACTAAAAAACTCAGGAATAATTTTAAATGATCAAAAATATACGAACAATTCACCTTTGTTAAATTTATTTTTAAATTGAATTTCTTCCCTACACTAAAAAGTTTTAGAAATACTTATTAATCAGTTATTATGAGTTCTCAGTAATAATTTATACCTATAATCCTTTGTTAAATTATCGTATTAGTTATATAAACCCGTATACATTGTAATGCTAGTTTAATACTCACATCCGAAGAAGCCACTATGTGGCGAAACAATTGTCATGTACTTATATATTTGTTAAAAAAATATATAATATAGTTTTGTGAAAAAAGTTTTATTTATTCGTCGTTAATGTGGATTTTCATCAAGTAAAGGTCGAATCAATCAACTATTTATATTTACTGTTCAAATATGTATTCACAGCCAGCAAAATCCTGCTGCGACTCTCACTTATTTCATAATAGCCTTATTAAAAATAATTTAGGATAAAACTGGTATATGATCTAATCTACTAAAGTTCGTTCGAATCTGAAAGACAGTTATATTTTGCAGTTTAGATATCTTGTACATCCTTGTACGTACTTGTTTTGAATTATCACACTGTACATTTTTCTACTCACTAACACTATATGTCTATGGTTCCTTTCCTAAGCAAATCTATCAATTACATTCTAAATACTATTTTCCTCCATCGCTTTCTAAATTAAATACTTTTTTAGAGTAACTCCTCTGCAGGTTTTTATCAAGATTACTATAGCAAGTTTATTATTGACAATTGTGTTAGCTATGTGCCAAATACCATTGGTTCTTCAATACATTTTTTCATTATTTTATTAAAGTGTTCGCCCTGTAATTTCTTTACTAAAAATATATTCCATTTCTTCATTGGCAATAACATCAATTACGTAGGTACCAAATATTATTTTTCTTCATGAAATAGTTTTCTATATAGCGCCAACAGACAGGCAGACTGACACTAGATCAGGTTGATCGACAGACAGTTAGACAGAAAGACCGACTGACGAACTTGAAAGACCTTTAACTTCGTAATATAAAAATGGAAATCCAAAGAAACCTCGGAGAGTACTTTTTTCACGATACTGCCTTCGGCATGCGAGGAAAGTAAAAACCCCAGGCGGGTTTGGCTCTAAAATTATAATAAAATATAGTTAATAATTTTTTATTTTCATCATGATTAGAGAATATTATTTTGGTAAAAAGAAGTGTGTAAGTTGTGATTTGCTTAATACCTATATAATATTCTCTAATAAAATAAGTACATATAAAATGTCAAAAATATATATGGAAGTATTCTGCCATGCTATTTTATAACATATCCTCCAAATTTGAAATAGAAATTTTAAGTCTAACAGAAGTTACATCTTTTAATAGGTATTTGATAACGGCATCGTAAGTCTTATAAAAAACCTCAATAATATTTTAAACTAAAATTGATTCATAATCTAATATATGTAAAATTCGTTTGAATCCGAGAGAGACTATGTAAGTGTTGCAGCTCCGATAAACATAAACATAAACACACCACATATAGTAGACAACCCCCAAATCCAAAGCCAAGGCTGTGCGGAAGGGGGGCACACATTTGGAAAAACGCAGACATACATCCATACCCACCGGTGTTGTCAATACCGAGCTACCGAGGCTGGGGCTCGAATCCAGGACGCGATAGACAGTTTAATTTTTATAATATAAAACAGAAATTCTAAGTTCTAAGACTAACTATAACAGGTATTTTCATTCGGCAACGCCCGACTGCAACTTTAATTCGTTTAGTAAGGGCTTTGTTAAAGATACATCAACAACATTTTAAAGTTAAATTGATATATCCCCTAATCTACGTAAATTTATTTCGAAAGAATATAAAGAAATACTTTCTGTCAACGTTAAACTTTAACCGTCTGCCAAATCATTGAAAGTACAATTGTTTCCATGGTAACTGAATTGGTTTGACCCCCGATAATGTTTAATCGGGACCGAAAGTAACGGCCCTTAGTCAAAAACATTAGTAACATTTTGCACTAAAATTATAGTATAACAGTTTATACAAAACATGAAAGATTTTATGTCCTGACGATCGCCCTGTATGATAGATATGGGCCAATTTCAGTAGTGAGCATACTATTTTACATAAAAATATTGCAAGTTGGACAAAAATTGAAACGGGCTGAGTTTTTGCATGCATCTTACTATTAGGATTCATAATAATGTGTGAGAGTTCCTTATCGATTTGATCGCCGCGAAGGTGCATGCAAAAATTCAGCCCGTTACAGTTTCTTCCCATGTTGGATATCGATTTGTCTTGGATTATACGTACAAAATTTTAAACAAAAATTTTGAGTCTAAAAGAAGTTATCAAGAAACTACACATACGTACAGACAAAAAGACATATTTTATGTGATATTTAAGTTAAGCTTGTTATGAGACGGATTTCTGTAGAATTTTTTTTTACCATGATTATTAAAAATTATTGTCCAATTATAATATACATATTTGATTAACATGAAATAGGCATAATACGTATAAGATATGTTATGGGTGGATCAACTTGACATGCTTTATAAAATGAATAACTTTCCTTTAAAATATGAATATATCAGGATCTTGTATGAGATATTTATTATATCGAAATAACGCTGAAATTAGGTTAGCAGTCACAGTTCTGTCTAATAAAAAGAAATTTAATATAAGTATAATCTAATTTTTAAAAGAACGAAACACAGAACAGGGCGACCTGTGTAAGAATCTGTGTATAAAGTAGGTAGTAATTTTTGGCACCATACAAGAATCTAAAGTTTTTGGCATCGGTTTCAGTTATATTATCACCAGTAAGCCAGAATGTGCTTTTACAGATTACTGCAGTTAATCTGAACGAAAATAAGAAACGTTTTCTTAGTAACTGTCTGGACTTATTTCGGCTGGATTAAAGTCAACAACATTTATTTATCATTACTTATTTAAGTATTTGTGTACACAATTATATTAGATAACAACATTATTCAGATATATATTATTATAGGTATTAAGAGATAAATTAATGACTAAAATATATAAAAAAAGATTTAAAAAAATTGAATCGTCTTGAAAAAGGGTCGCTAAAAATTATGAAAGAAAACTTTTCTTAAGGAAAATGGCTTTCTGTCAAATTGTTTGAAACTTTGGAATTTGCTACTTCCTATCACGCTGATCAAAAGTCGTTGAGGATACAACCTGATTCTACGGTGCATTTTATAGCGTTGATGACTTCCTGAATAGATACATTTATGTTTACCAAGCGCGGATCTAGAAATTTCAATAATTTTTTTCTCATCTGTGGCGCATGGGACCCATACGAAATATGGGAAATAACATCTCGAGAAGCACTTCTCTAACGACCCCTAAAAAATTTTGAAAAAGCGGTTTGCGAAAATTTTTTCAAAATTCGGTTAGGGACACCTGTTTAAAATTATTTTTTTTTGTCATATGCATTTTACTTTTCATAAAAATACAGCAATGCGGTTTGAAGTGTATGAAAATATTTTCATTACTAACTGAGATACAACGAATTGAAATTTTGTGATTTGTTAAATTGTAAATCACAAAATTTCAATTCGTTGTATCTCAGTTAGTAATGAAAATATTTTCATAAACTTCAAAACATATTGTTGTACTTTTATGAAAAGTAAAATGTACATGAAAAAAAAAATTTTAAACAGGAGTCCCTAGACCTGGGGGTAACTGGATTTTTAAAAAAATTTTCGCAAATTGCTTTTTAAAAATTTTTTAGGGGTCGTTAGAAAAGTGCTTCTCGAGATGTTATTTCCCATATTTCGTATGGGTCCCATGCGCCACAGACGAGACAAAAATTATTGAAATTTCTAGATCTGCGCTTGATGTTTACTAGTGTTATTCTTCATATTTCGTGTACTTGTACTTTTATGTTTTACATATGTAGACTATTTACAATGTGTGTAGGTATATTTACACAAAAAATGTTAACTTTTACCGATTTAT
The DNA here is from genome assembly GCA_936432065.2 of Rutpela maculata. Classification (NCBI taxonomy): domain Eukaryota; kingdom Metazoa; phylum Arthropoda; class Insecta; order Coleoptera; family Cerambycidae; genus Rutpela; species Rutpela maculata. Next base: position 239,245,071 of record OW386285.2, read on the forward strand.
TCTATTTTGTTTTTCTCAATGTATTATTGGTTACTATTCCATTTACGTGATTGACGTATTAAATACATATTTTTGTCCAACTGACTTATCCTATATCATGTATAATGATCTAAAGAATTAATAAAGTATTATTATTATTACGTTCCATTTTTGCTGCAGAAGGTTTTAAAAGTCTATTCTTGATTTTAGTAAAAAGTTAAATTACTACATGTACATACACATAGTTATTTTTTTGTTTGTTTAATTTTACTTCCACATCCAGTGGAAGTATAGTAACGACAAAAAAATTTTTAAAAATTTTTATTGTTCAAATAGGCTTAGAATGTCATGAAACGTCGAGATTTTAAGTTTGACCGAAAAAAAAATTTCTGTCTGTCGGTCTGTCGGTCTGTCGGTCTGTAACTTTTTTTTGTGCGCACGTTTACTCTGGAACCGTTTAAGATATTGACTTGAAATTTGGTACACGTATGTATTTTAACGTGATCTGGAACTAGATTATATTTTCATCTTGTTCCATCGAAGGGTTGGGGGTAAATTGGGGTAAATTTGGGGTAAATAGGTAAATTAAGCAGGTAAGAGTCCAGAAAATTGGTATTTAGTATATTAAAGAGAGGCTAAGGTCTTAAAAAAATTTTTGGCATTAGCCACCCCCATTACCACCCCCACCCCATTATTAAAGGGGATGAAAAAAATTGTGATTTAGTGTGTGTGTACAAGAACCAGAAACCTCAAAATATTTTTTTACTTCATCCACCCCCACTACCACCCCCTAGCACCACCCCACTACCGACGTGGGGTATCGTTTAATAGGTTTTTGGGGTAGAGGATTTCAAATATTATATTATTAAAGTTCCATAAGCAATTATTTCCACATACAAAATTTTTTCGTTGTGAGTGACTTGGATAGAAAATCTGGATGTGGAAGTAGTGATTCCTTGGGCAGCGGTTTTTACTTCCACATCCAGTGGAAGTATAGTAACGACAAAAAAATTTTTATTGTCCAAATAGCCTTAAAATGTTATGAAACGTCGAGATTTTAAGTTTGAGCGAAAAAAAAATTCTGTCTGTCTGTCGGTCTGTCTGTAACTTTTTTTGTGCGCACGTTTACTCTGGAACCGTTCAAGATATTGACTTGAAATTTGGTACACGTATGTACTTTAACGAGATCTGGAACTAGATTATATTTTCATCTTGTTCCGTCAAAGGGTTGGGGGGTAAATTGGGGTAAATGGGGGTAAATAGGTAAATCAAGCCGGTAAGAGTCCATAAAATTGGTATTTAGTATATATAAAAGAGCTTAAAGTCACAAAAATTTTTTTGGCATTAGCCACCCCCATTACTACCCCCACCTCATTATTAAAGGGGGTGAAAAAAAATAAAATTGTAATTTAGCGTGTATACAAGAACCTAAGCCTCAAAATTTTTTTTACTTAATCCACCGCCACCCTCACCCCCCCACCCCACTCTGCCACCGCCCCCAACCCCCACTACCGATGTGGCATATCGTTTTATAGGTTTTTGGGGGAGGCGATTTCAAATATCATGTTATTAAAGTTTCTTCGAGTAGTATGGATGCGCAGTGGCTTTCCTCGAGTACCATCGATGCGCAGTAGGTTACCTCTAGTAGTATGGATGCACAGTAAGTTTCCTCGAGTATTTTGGATGCGCAGCGGCTTTTCTAGAGTACTATAGTTATTAAAGTTCCTTCGAGTATCATGGATGCGCAGTGGCTTTCCTCGAGTACCATTGATGCGCAGTGGGTTACCTCTAGTAGTATGGATGCGCAGTAAGTTTCCTCGAGTATTTTGGATGCGCAGTGGCTTTTATAAAGTACTATAGTTATTAAAGTTCCTTCGAGTAGCATGGATGCGCAGTGGCTTTCCTCGAGTACCATCGATGCGCAGTAGCTTGCCTCTAGTAGTTTGGATGCGCAGTAGGTTTCCTCGAGTATTTTGGATGCGCAGTGGCTTTTCTAGAGTACCATAGATGCGCAGTAGGTTACTTCAAGTAGTATGTATGCGCAGTGGGTTTCCTCGAGTCAAATGGATGCGCAGTGGGTTATATCAAGTAGTATGGATGCGCAGTAGGTTTCCCCGAGTATTATGGATGCGCAGTGGCTTTTGCTTGAGTACCATTGATGCGCAGTAGGTTACCACGAGTAGTATAGATGCGCAGTAGGTTACCTCAAGTGATATGGATGCGCAGTGGGTTTCCTCGAGTAAAATGGATGCACAGTGGGTTATTTCAAGTAGTATGGATGCGCAGTAGGTTTCCCCGAATGTTATGGATGCGTAGTGGCTTTTCTTGAGTACCATTGATGCGCAGTAGGTTACCACGAGTATTATAGATGCGCAGTAGGTTACCTCAAGTGATATGGATGCGCAGTGGGTTTCCTCAAGTAAAATGGATGCGCACTGGATTTCTTCAAGAAGTATGACTGCGTAGTGGCTTTCCTCTAGTAAATTAGGTACCCAGTGAGTTACCTCGAGTAATATGGATGCATAGTAGGTTTTATTGAAGAAAATGCTTGAAGTAAAGGCTTTACTTCTCTCGTGTAGTCCACGGCACAGAATGATGTTTTATACCTTTGTCATGCTATTTTCTGCGTATTACTTGCACATCCAGTTGAAGATACTAACGCAAGAAAAATTTTTGAAAATTTTCATTGTACAAATAGACTTAGAATGTCATGAAACGTCAATATGTTAAGATTGAAAAAAATAAATTTGTCTGTCGCGTCGGTCTGTCTGTTAGTCTGGTATATGTTTGATGCTCACGATTACTCTGGAACCGTTTAAAATATTGACTTAAATATGGCACACGTATGTATTTTAACGAGATCTGGAACTAGATTATATATTGATCTTATTCCGTTGCAGAGTTGAAGGGTAAATTGAGATAAATAGGTAAATCAAGCAATTAAGAGTGCATGAAATTGGTATTTAGTAAATATAAGAGGACCTAAGGTCTCAAAAACATTTTTGGCAATAGCCACCTCTATTACCACTCCCACTCCATTATTAAAGGGGGTGAAAAAATATTGTGATTTAGTGTGTGTACAAGAACCAGTCATCAAGACTTTTTTTCACTTCATTCACTCCCACCACCACCATCACCTCTACTACTGATGGGGCATATCATTTTATGAGTTTTTCTGGTACACGATTTCAAATACTATACCATTAAAGTTCCATAAACAATTATCTCCACTTAGTGGAGTGCATTTTAGTATTTTCGTTGTAAGATATTTAGATAGGAAGTCTGGATGTGGAAGTGGTGATTCCTTAGGCAGCGGTTTATTGTACTTATTTTATTCATTTTCTTTAGTTAGCAATAATAAATAGGTGTCACTGTGTTGTATTCTAAGATTTCGCGTGGAATATATAGAGAGCGCTAGTAAGTCAGCCTTCCTGCGCAAGAAACAAAAAATTACCTTCCAAGTGGGATTCGCATCGAGGCTTTCGATAGATACATTCAGTTTTGTTTTTTTCGCTACTGTATATTAAACAATTCGCTGCTTTCTCTATTTTTATGTGTTGTGTGTTATATATTTGATGGTACTACGAGTAGAGTAATCTGGCAAGATCAAGAACATCCGATCTAATAACCATCCGGCTCGAATGAAAAGATAAAGGTAAGACTGCTCAGTTTCTCTATATATAACTATAACAAAATCGCTAGAACCTGATGTTGGACGTAAAGTTCAAACATTCTATTTAAAGTCAAATACATTGTTCATTCAAAATAATGATTTCAATATCAAGTGGCTTTCAGATATATTCCACGTTGACAACTAATATTTTATTTTAATTATTCTTGTCACCAACTAAAATAAACATGAAAAAATTCTACGACATTAAAATCCTCTTCTTATTCCACTGTTGTTTGTGTTACTATCTATCCCATTATTATATTGTTTCTATATTATTATTGTTTGTTTATAGTCAAGATAGATAAATCTTCCGGTTGCGGAAGTTTGAGAAGTTTTCAGGCAAAGGACTAATCGCCTTAATTTTTTCCGCAAATTATTTATTGAAGTCTAAGGAACCTTGGTAAAAAGAAAAGACAGGCCACTGGGTCTTTTTTTCATTTTGTTATTAATAAACTAACAATTTTATGCACTATTAAGCACATTTTAAGCATAAAACAGAAATATGTAGAGAAGAACAGCAACCATGAAGAAATATTTTAATATTCTGTAATGTGATGTTAATATATTTATCGTTAATAAATAACGATAAAATTGACTAAATCGAAGATTCGCTATTTAATTTAAACGAGTGATTATAGAAAGGCGAGAGAAAATAAAGAATACACAGAAATATACGAGGGCGTATTGCAACCGAAAGGTATAATAGCCTGAGGGTAGACAGGGTATTACGCCTTTCGGTTGCGATACCCCTTGTATATTATCCAGAAAAATAAAGCGAATGGTATGACATTCCTAAAGGAACAGCTATCTTTCAGAAAAGTTGGTAAAATTCAATCAGTCCAATGTAAACAAGAAATGTTTGTTTGAAGTAGGTCGAAATTGTTGCCTTTGTTTGTATTAGCTGAAAGTGGGGTCAAAAGTCAACCACCAAAAATATCTACAACAAAACTATAGCTAAACAGACTTTAATTTAGCTAGAATTTACCATCAAGTGAGAAATCTGTTTTGAGGTAAATAAATACCTCTAAACGAATCCAGTATAACTATTCATTATTTTGTTTCAATTTCTACGATTTATCAGATTATGGGTGGAAAGTGATTGGCACTAAATTATTGCCAAAAAAATGTAAATGTATTGCTACTGGACTGTGCTCTACACTTTGTTTGAATTGTTACGGCATTAATTTCAAATTTTCTAGTTTCGTAGGAAGGATTTGAATTTAGAATTATTGTATTCTGTTTATTTCTTTATCCTTATAGCCACCCTTCACACAATTTGTCGAAAAGAAGGAGAAGTGATTTATTGAAATTTTATCATGCAAACGGTTCATTGTGTGATGGGGGTGCCATACCATTCATTTTTCTGTTCGGAAAATATACGAGGTTGTATCGCAACCGGAAGGCGTAACACTTTGTTTACACTAATTTTAGATTCTGTGTGTATGTGCCACGATTTTTTTGTCTCCTGTATTCACGGATTTAAAATGAAAAATCAATTGAATCCTAATCTTCGATTTAATCAATTTTGCCGATATTTATTAACGATTATTTCACTCATTAATGCGATAGCCAATGAGAGCCCGTGTTTGGACAACATTGCACCAATCAAATGTCATCATTAGTGGTAATCCAATCTAGATCGGCTTTTGACAGTACCAACACAAAAAAATTATAGCTCTAATTTTTGTGTCGACGCGTCGACAAATATTGCGATAATTTTTTGACATATATGTCATGTATTGTTTTGTGAAATATTTTCCGCTTGCTTTTAAATTTTATCTATACATTTTTCTCCAACTTATTGCTAATTGTTATCGTAAATGGCATTATATACGTAGTAATATAATAATATAATCATAAATGGGGCTCTGTGGAATATATATAGGCTAAGGACAAGTTATATACAATAATTCATAACCATAACACTTATTCCAATTCAACTCTCACTGTATAGACACCCTGTGCTTACCTAAACAACCGTAACTTAATGTTTACCCTCCTTAAATTGAAAAAAGAATTAAATAAGTAAATATATGCCAATAAACACTTTATATAATAATTCTTGTATATTACACTGTCTGCCGATTCTCTGTATATAGCGATTAGCGTTACTTTTACTAGATGGCGGCACCAGAACCATATTTCATTTCTCTTCGATCAATTTAAAATAAAATATAAGGCGAAACATTGGTAATTCCCTCTCTTAGTGGAGTTGCTAAGCATAACAATCGTTCACTTTGTGATACAAACATGAAATTTGGCACAGTTTTTCTTGGCGAACAAAATGTGATATAGTGCCAAGCGGAAATATTTCTTTTTGGCGGCCATCTTGAAAAAAATAAGTTTGAGGGCAGTTTTTTGGGATTATCTTGAAAACCGTGTATTTATAGCAAAAAAACTCCTAAGTAAAATTGAAGAACGCAAAATTCACCTTTTATACTTTTCTTCATAGACCAAACGGTTTTCCTACAATTAGGCCAAATAATCAGAGGTGCGATTGTCAATCATTATTTAATGTGATGTCGCGCAGATCGTTTAGTACGTTATCGATAGTATTATTGTTATGAGCAATATCATACATAAGAATAAGACATTAGTAACAATAATAATAATATTAATAATAATAATAATAATTCCTTCTTGGGTGGTTGAAGGGCGGACAGTGCTGATCCCCAAGAACGGAGACTTCTCCAACCCAAAGAACTACCGACCTGTTTAAACGCATGTTACAAAATGTTTACGCGCATTTTGTACATGCGTATGCTCCACGCAGTTGAACCGGTTTACGAACGGATATATGAGCAACGAGGGTCGAAGAGAGGTGTCGCTGGCTGCAAGGAGAACCTGCTGATTGCCAAAAGTGTCACGCAGAACTCCGTGCAGTATAAGCGGAACCTCCCCATGGCCTGGATCGACTACCGCAAGGTATTTGACATGATATCGCACGAGCTTAATAAATTTTCTAGTTTCGAAAGGCTGACCTTTGCCTTCTTAAGGTCAGTCGGGCTGAAGGCTGAGACCGAGGGATTCATAATGGCTTGCCAGGATGGTGTATTCAATACCCTCGTCTATCGTAGTCGTGTCATGGGTATCGAGTCCTTGATGTTAGCTGCAGGGCCTGCCGCAGGGCGCCAGAGACTCGAACGCATTTGCTGTCGGCTTTTCCGACATATGCAGTCTCAGCCTATATCCAGAAGCACGACGGAGCATTACGAGTGCTTTATTATCACTTAACGCACTCGTATGGGATAGACGAGACACCAGTGCTGCCTTACGCTCCGAGGGATATTGAGTCCGTTGTGGGAAATGAGAAGTGTCTAATTTATTGGGACTACTCGTTTCCCACCGCCAGGCAAATACAAGCCAATGTTTGTCGTGAAGGTCTCGGTCCTCGCGGAGAACAACATTGTCTTGAAGGAGGAGGAAAAACAGACGAAATATCGAGATTTGCTCTTCGAACTCTGTAGATTCTATCCAGACCATACTGTTAAGATAGTGGTACTGATTATAGGAGCCCTCGGTGGAACGAGACACACTGCTTTCAGAACTTAAGATCGTACCGGCGTGCCGAAATTCGGCAGAGGTTTTAGTCGGCAAAATGCAGAAGGCCGTCATCCTCGGTTCATTACGTCTGCTCAGGGCACACGATTCTTAGTAGTCACTCACCCCACGGTGCACAGTGGGAAAAATATGCCGTTTTTTGGACAAACATCTGCCGACAGTAGAGATTTCAATCAAATTAAATAAAAAAAAATGGCAAGTACCTTTAAGATATTGTACTTTAGAGTAGTGCTGGGGCAAAGTGACTAACCTAAAAATTATTCCTCGTTTTCCTCCTTGGTCGAGAGTCACAAACAAACGAAATAGTGTTCATGTATATTGGGTACCAAATTCATTTTTATGGGATCATAAGTTAATTGACAATGCAACATAGGCCATAGTACATCATCAAAAATTCAAAATGGCGGCTGTCGCCAAGATGGCGGACTACTTTTTTCTTTATAACCTCCTTGATATATAAGGTATGAGGTATCAGATAAAAGGCGAGTAAAATACAATAAGCTATGTAGCGTTCCTGTATATATACAGGGTGTTTCATCTAAAACGCACATACCCACTTCTTGGTAAGTTAGAGGTTTGAAATTTTGCATACGCCTGTAAGTCAGGTGACAATGCAACATAGACTATATTACGTCATCAAAAATTCAAAATGGCGTCTGCCGCCAAGATTAAGGACTACTTTTTTTCTTTATAACCTCCTTGATATAGGTAAAACTCTAAGTTTATTTAAGACTAAAAGGTTACAAAATAAAATTAATAGTTTAAAAAACTAAAAAAACACGCTTTTATTGTTGACATGCTGGGCCAATTCTGAGGGCAGATTCAGATTCCGCGCGAAAAATTACTTCGGAAATGATCCTTAGCTGCCCAATAACATTCATGATCCATTTATTCGAAGATAATTCGGTTTATGACTGTTATTTAATACATACAATTTTTCACTTATAGGTTATATTAGGTTTAAAGCTGTTAATTAGGTTAGTCTGAATCTATAGGAATAAAACCATATGGATAAAAAAACTATCCTTATTTTTACCTGTGTGATGAAATAAAAAAAAAATTGAAGCCTTTGGTTCTTGTACACATACTAAATCACAATTTTTTTCACCCCCTTTTATAATAGCGTGGGGGGTAGTAATGGGGTGGCTAATGCCAAAATTTCTTTTGGCTCCTCTGGCTTCTCTTGTGTATACTATATAACAATTTTATGGACTCTTACCTGCTTAATTTACCTATTTACCTCCGTTTACCCCAATTTACCCTCTAACCCTTCAACGGAATTACATGAATATATAATCTAGTTCCAGATTTCGTTAAAATACATACGTGTACCATGTACCAAATTTCAAGTCGATATCTTAAACGGTAATCGTGCGCACAAAAAAAAGTTACAGACCGACAGACAGACAGACATTTTTCTTTGCTCAATTTTCAAATCTCGACGTTTCTTGACATTCTAAGCCTATTTGAACAATAAAAAATTTAAAAAAAATTTTTTGTCGTTTCTATGCTTCCACTGGATGTGGAAGTAATATCTGCGATTTCTAGGTTATCTTAACCCAAATCCACTTTGCCGCAGCACTACTCTAAAGTACAATGTCTTAAAGGTATTTGCCATTTTTTTAATTTAATTTGATTGAAATCTCTACTGTCGGCAGATTTTTGTCCAAAAAAGGGTATATTTTTCCCACTGTGCGGCGTGGAGAGTGGCTGCCGGTACTACCAGCTCTCCTCTGTGATGGTCGGAGCCACAGAGAAGGGTGACTGGTTTTTAGCTAACTAAAAAAAATAAATAATAATATTCATCCAGATCCTGATTCTTGGTGGAGTTTACCATCCTCTTTGGACCACATCTCCAGAAGCTACTTCAGCTTGTCGGGAGCTGGTTTCTTGTAAATGTCGAGTTATATGTAGTAAAAATGTTCATGTGCTCGTGTAGAGTTAAAATTAACTGTGCTTATATGATGGAGACTGCTGTGAAGCCGACAGTGACTGAAAATTTTAACTTTTAGGCATGCGTTTCTTTGCGATTTTATAAAAAATCACTAGAGTAGAAATATTTAGTTAAAATAAAGCTAAAATTTATTTAGGTACTTTTTATTAAAAATAGAATTATATTACAGCTACCTATACTTAAATATATAATTTCCCCGCCACTGAGAAAACTAACAAAAAACTCATTACACGATTTTTGTAGAAAATTTACTTTATTTTAATTTGTGTAATCACAAAAATATTGATACAATTCCCCGTTTTCGAGATAATGTCGAAAGTACTGATTTTTCTGACGATTTTCAGGTTATAACGGCAGAACCAATTTTTTTCTGAGTGGCACTATATCCAACGTTTGTCTCAAAAAACTGTCTATGCTCACCTAATTTCAGGTTAGTATCACAATCTGAACGATTTTTAAGAAAATTCGAATTAAGTAACTCCACTATCTGTCTTTATGCATAATGTGATCGATTGAAACATGACTAAGAACTGTTTACAATGAAGACTCTCAGAGTTTCAGCAGTTTTGGACCAGCCACCAATCTATGCATTATAATACCTTCAAGGTATATTGGTTTATTGATTATCATTACATTTAAAATATGGCAAATTCCGTGGACTTTTAAGTTTTTACAGCTGCGATTGTTAAATAATTATACCTACTTTGTTCTTTATAGGACGAGTCGGTTTGGAAATGCATTTTTATGTGACGTAAATAATAAAATTTAAACTAAAGGCCAGTAAACACTGAAAAATTATAAAAAAATGTTTGGACACGGTTAATGGCAAAACTTAATATTAAAGTTGTTTTATGTACTTTATTTATTCGTGAAATATTCTCCCCAAATACCACTCGTGAAATTTTATCTATAAATTTTTTCTCAAGCTAAGTTGCCAAAAGGTAATTCAATTCGTGTAAATCTCTCCCGCTAAAGCGCTCGGGATTTAATCAGATAATAAAGTGTCAATTTACACTCTTTATATCACCAGGCAACAACGCTTTCGAAAAAATTTTGCTGATAAAATTCTAAGCACTAGTGATATTACATACGATAAATACGATAAATAATATATTATAACATGAGAATATATTAAGTAATAATATTAAAATATGTTTTCATGCTTGCTGTTCTTCCCTACGCATTTCAGTTTTAGTTGCCCACCAAATTCAATTGCAGTAACATCCCTTATTGTTATCGGGCATTACCGGCGTATTTTTCATCCTTCGTTCTGTTAGCTCTTTCACAACAAGAAACGTTATTTGTATAAATTAAAGGAAGTATTTCTTGATACTGTAGATAACTACAACATTGCATCCCTGGAGATATAGGGTTCTAAATTTGCCGCCTCCTTTTTGAGATCTTTTTCCCACGTACACACTTTGTTGCAATTTTCATGTACTACTACTTCCGTCGCGTTTCTTATAATATTAGTCAGTAATTATTTTTTTCGCATTATACGCGCATTGATAAGGATATTTAGTTCATGTCCTACGGTCTGCCCCTAACTTTTTTGTATTTCTTGGCAAATTGCATAATTCTCCATCACATACTAAACGGATGTCTCTTGAACATAAACTACAGAAACGAATGTGGTTATGACCACATCAGATTGTCTTTGATATGAGTATGCTAATAACAAGAAAGCTACGGCAGATATTTGAAAACAGATGATCAGATGTACCTATCTAGTTTTGATGGAATAATCACCAATTGTATTTTTATTAATTTAAAGTTTCTTAATTAACAAATTATCTAAAACTGCTTCTGAAATACTGAAATTGTGCAAATCTCGTTTTTATTTTCAGCACTTTAGGAGCTTTCGATAAAATATGTTGTGAAATATAAGCCGTTGTCTCAATCCCCGATTTCTGCCATTTTTTCAATATGGTCAGATACTTATACACGGGATTAAGTGGGAACTTTGGTATTTGATAGAGGATGGAAATAACTTTCCACTGATGGATAGAAACCTTAGTTAGCACAAACTTTGAGCACTTTTTCTCATTTGCCTGATGTAAAATTATTACTAGCGATTTCGCCAAGTTCTCGACAAAAAAAATCTTGTTTCCAATTCTTGCTCGCCTTGTACTAGACGAAGCTTGGTAATATTATTATGGATTCAGTAATTTGAGAAAGATTTCATGAAAATCGCTTAAGTCAATCCCGAGTAATATTTGTAAAAATATATAAAAAAAGAAAAACACGGGTCGAAATGAGAACTTCATCCTTTTGCAAATTTTATGAAGTCGGTTAATTATTATAAAAGCACATAAAACATAATACTTCTAGGAAAGTTTCTTGGTTTCCGCACGAACTTTTATTAAAATTTCCTTTTTAAACAATGCATATCGCCGACTTTATATTTAGCTCCAAGTTGTTAAATTGTTAGTGGATTGAATTAATAAGGTTTATATTTTAGAGCAAGTGCAAAGTAAACTGTGACAATTTTTACTGGAAGTATATTTCCGTCCATTTCTAAATTATGGCGTTTAGTGCTAGAAAATGTCATTTAAGTGCAAGTTTTTTTTCTCTAATTTGAACGAAAAACATCCCGGTTTTCAATGCTTTGGTTTTTATGGTCTATACTTCCATACGCGTTGTGTATATTTGACATTTGTCAGTTGTACGTTTTACAACAACCAGGTATGTTCTGGAAATGTGCAGGAGAGTCGGAGACGAAGGTGAATATTTTTATCGTGATCAGCGCCTGCGACAAACGGGGAGGGTGTATTGACGATCCAAAGTGTAGTTAATGAATTTTACACCCCTTGGAAGGGTTGAAGCAACCCTCGAGGTAGCTACCACCTTTTCTTCCGTGAAAACTGAATAGATATGCACAGGAATAACGATCATGTGTCGAAAAACCTGTAAATCCTGGCTAGCATGCTTTCTGGTGAGTGAGGGGTAGTTTCTGCCCGTTTGAGGGATGAGCTACAAACCAATATTTTCTCACCGATCAACGACCCCGAAAACGGGAGCATACGCGTTTGAACAGAATCATTTGAAAAGAAATGTTTTTCCATCTTTCGGGGGGTTTTAATCAATCCTCTAGGCCTGCTGTCTGGATTCCACTTACTCTATAACCCCCTTCAATAATATTTCAAGTATAACCCGTCGATAAATCACACCCCAGACCTGTTTATTTATGAAAACATAAAGGGATCCATAAAAGGGGTTGTTTCTGGCCGTTTCAGGGGTTGCGGCGGTCAAAAACTTCTCCCACCATTTACATCGTATTCAGCACCCTCGCAAACGTCTTTGCACGAAACATTTACAAAAAAGTCATCTTATAATGCTTCATTACATAGACTACAACCTGTCCCCTTAAAAATAAACCAATGTGAAAATTATACTATAAGCGTAAAAAGTGTTTAATGTAAACAAAACATTACTCAAAACAAAAGTAAATAGGTTAAATTGTTTGTTAGGAAATGCCCTATAAATAAATTAATAGTTTAAAAAACTAAAAAAGGATGCTTTTATAAATACTGCACTAAAAAGCAAAAAATAATCATCGAACCTGTTCTCTCTGTCTGCCCCGTAAGAGCTTTAGTGTAAGCCGTGCCTGTAATTAAGTATATTTGAGTATAAAAGCATGCGGCGCTTTTCTGAAGACATCATTAGATTAAATGAAAAACGCCCCACGCTTTTATACTCAAATATTATACTTAATTAAAAATACGAAGGCCCTTACGGGGTAGACAGAGAGAACAGGTTCGATGATTATTTTTTGCTTTTTAGTGCAGTATTTATGAAAGCATGTTTTTTTAGTTTTTTAAACTATTAATTTATTTTTTTACTTTTTAGTCTCATATTTAAGGAGATAATTTTGGTACTTTCGAAAAAACAAACAATTTGTTAAATTTAGATGGGATAATTGTAATCTGCAACCTCGATAACCCACAGATACCGATTATCAGTCGAATCCGACGATAATTGATAAAACCTATCCGCCATGTTGACGCCACTATTTTGAATTTTTAAGTTTTGATCACATATTTGTTTTCTACTTGTCAAGCCCTTTCTTTTCATACCCATATCAAGGGGGTTGTAAAAAAATGATAATCCGCCATATTGGGGCGGCGGCCATTTTGAACATATTATAATATTGAGTATACTATATTGTATTGTCATCAGAGCTACACACAATTGCCAAATTTCATGATGATACAACAATTAGAAGTGGGTGAAATTCAGTTCCTTAGATTTTTTTACTTACATAGTGAACCTAATAAAAGTATGTTAAAAAGCTAAAAATTGTTATTGAATGGTTGAAAATAAAAAGTTATCTCATACCAAAGTTTATCCTAAGCCCCAATTTTTCATCTTTTTCTGCTCATAACTTTTTTATTATTTATGTTTCGAAAACTTAATAATACAATTTGTAGGTAATTGCATTATTCATAAAAATGTTCTATAAAAATATTTTGTCAGACTCGCGATTAAGGAGATAAATTAGGAAAACTAAATGTATCCTCATTTTGAATATAGTAACCGAATGACGACTCTGCTGGGCGCAAAAACTCAATTTTACACAAAACCCTGCAAAACCAGAAAAAAATCGCTACCTAGTCAAAATGATCAGTTTCATGCCGGATTGTTTGTGGTACAAATATGTTTAAATTATAACAGTTTAACGTGTGTAGGAGCTATGACTACCATTAATATGTCTCTGTCTCCTACTCACTTTAACTTAACTTCTTTCTGCTCCTTGTAAATGGCAGCGACATCTGCAAAATGCCTCACACGTAGCAAATGCATACATTTTAAAATAAAATCTCAATTAATCAAATTATTAATGCCCAAATAACAAAAATTTAAAAAACTAATCTATACGTAGAAAAAAAATGTAACAATATTTTTTTCTACTCCCTTATGTAAATTTGCTGTTTTCTGTACAGTTTGTAGAATGGATAAGTAGGCCATTCCAGTTAACTGAACGGATATATTTCATATCAATCCTAGGATGGATATGAAATGAAACCGACCAATCACAGTTCGTGTATTAAGTACATAGACAACTATTCGTTTTAAAATCAAATTAGTGCGTAAGCTGTCAAAGTAACCGTCAGTGTCTACTGTCAGTGTGTATTTGTATAATATATTAATGTTTAATAAGTTTTGTAGTTTTTTTAAGCGGGTCGTAGAAAAAGTATAGAACTCGAGTGGATTATCCATATCGCACTCAAAAGATTTGAAGCACTCCGCCTACGGCGTCGTGCTCAAACTTCTTTATCGTGCGATATGGATATCATATCCACTCTTGTTGCACAAACTTCTATTACCTACATTTACCTACATTTCACATATATAGAAAATAATAATCATGTACGCCAAAAACTTGAACAACGATACACAACGTTAATTCCTTATGTACATGGATTATCTGAAAAGCTACACCGTATAGGTAATAGATTTAATATTAGGACGATATTTCAAAAGGACAATACATTGAGATCTATTTTAACCAAAACAAAACCGCTAAATCATGAGCAAAATTCAAAAAACTGCAATTATAGTATTCCGTGTGAGTGTAATAAACATTATGTGGGTGAGTCATCTAGACCATTCAGTGTTAGATTGGGTGAACACGGGGGTTACATTATTTGTGAACACGCTTGGGAGAACGAACATAGAATAAACTGGGACTCGGCAAAAATTTTAACAAAAGAGACAGATAGCAAGAAAAGAAAAATTAAAGAAGCGGCTATAATACTATTGAATGAGGATAAATGCGTGTCGAATTGTTCCGTAAATATTTGCACAAACTGGCTGCCGATGTTAAAAGAAGAACTTAACAAACTCAACATTGTTTAAAATAAAACTATCAACTAGATATATCAACAGTTTTGTGTAAGCAGTAAGTATCTATGGATACTGAATATAACAAATACATTTTTAAAGCTATGTATTTAATATACACAGCACACAAATATTATAATACGCTTTGAGAAAGGAAACAGATTCGTTTTCCGGAACATCAGCAAAATACGTCATTTTTATATTTTTGTTCTTATTCTTTATTTGTGACGTAAAGGCGTAGAGGTTATTTTCCAGTAAAATACTGGTTAATTGTATTATTTTGTAGACTTCAGACATTGAAGAAAATACATGTGGCAGAGCATCCCAATAAGAAACAGAGAAGAATACATACAGGGTGACAATCGGGAACCGGATGTTTTTGGAATGCATAGTACGGAGTACAGAGCGGTTGGAGGAGGGCAAATGCGAAACTACTACCTTTGTAATGTTGTGCCATTTCAGTAACATAGGTGCAGTGGGCAGTAAAGCATCGAATATTTGCATACGACACGTTTATTCGAAATGGCGAGTCAGTGATAATTACAAAGCAGCTTTGTTCCTCCCCCCAAAAAAACGGAAAAAAAATAAAATGAAATAAAAAAAATTGTATATATATATATAAAAAATGTGAATGAATGAAAGAACGGATGAATGTGTGCAAAGATATCAAAAATAATTAATTAATTAATAAGTGGCAATGTATCGAACCGCAAGGGAACGAAAAATGATAAGAGATAAATTTACATTAACAGTAATTCAATTCTAATAAATAATCTCTAAATTAACAAGTTTTTTTTTGAGGGGAAAAAGAACAAAAATTTATAGGCCTGGCTAAGCTCAGTTAAGGTGGGGTGGATACGTGGTCGCAGTGATACGTCGGTCATATGAAAGCAAACTACAAAAATGTTTCAACAATTGTATATTTAATAACAGTAACAAGTAAACAATGGTAGGACACGATGCTTATCTATACTCAACAACCAAATGTTTGGTAATAGTGGTAAACGTCTAGCAGTAATTCGCTCGTTTATCCCCAACAAACGCCTATTTAATGATAACAAAAAGCGTCTAATAACAACGCAAGACACTTGTTCAGGTGAAATGTAACTTAAACAACAGTAAATATCTATCAGTAATAATATCCGGTGACCCTTGTCCACCTGGGGGTCTCTCTCGGGGACTATTAAATGGTTTTTAACTAGGAGAATTTAAAAGATAAACAGTACCTGGAGTCAACTGACTCTCAATCTATCTGCCCCAAAATAACGCAGAAAAGGCCTTTCTCTTGTTGTACAGGAAGGGAGCGAGCAAAACTATATCGTACAAAATATGTCAAGTATTTAAATATGGCACGCGAATGCAATCGCTACACTATTATCATTCATAAATGGCCCTCGTTCAAGGGTACATAGATATTTGCAGATAGTTGCTAAGAGAACTTATGTCAGCACAACTTACTTTGGCTATATAACAATAAAAAATATTAAAACGTGATTCTAAAACCTACCTAACCTACTTTACTTTACACGCGGGGTTTGATATGAGCAAGCATAAATTAACACAAAACGAGTTAAAATTTGTACATTAAAAAAAAGGGAGGTGACCTATCTATACCACACAAACATAAATATAACTAATAAACGTATCTCGGTCGACCTATCTTGAATTTGTAATTATACAAAAAGAAACAGTTACGAAGAAACACAGGGAGTGGTCGGTGGCTAGATGTCCGGCTCCGACTTCCACGAGACAGCGAGGGTAAATGAGTACAAAGATTATTTACAGTCGTTGCTTTCTCAGACGTACGTACACTCCGTGGTTCTCGATTTCCTGTCTAGGCCACAAAGTGGGTCAAGCGATAAGGGTCGCTGACAATGGGGTAGCAGGGCCCCAGCTCCGTCACTATAGCGCTGTTCCACGACCTACTCCTGGCTACCTGGGTCCATCCGTTCCATGGAACCATAAGCCTCAGACACCAAGGTGATAAGGAGAAGCTCCTAAGGCACCGAGAGGGAACATCCACAAACCTCCAAACAAAAACCTCTCAGGGCACACTGATGTCCTGCACAGCATCCAAGGGACACCACCTGATGCTGGGAAACCTCGCTCGTTACCGGGAATCTTCACACACCAACCGAAAAGGGTCTCCACACGTCAAGAAAGGGCACTCCATGCATCAAATGGTGGAGGGAAGGAAGTGAAAGAAAAGACAAGAAAAGAAAAGAACCCTAAAATATAACAAGAATAGGACTTAGCCCTTCGTCAAGATAGTAAGCTGTTAAATAATACTCACGGTCGCCGCCGGTTCTTTCCACAAAAAATCTTAAGCCAAGATGGCGGGTGACGCCGCTGAAATCCCACATTAAAAATGGTCTCGCCAGGGGTTTTCATACCAATATAATATCCTCCAAATCCAGACAAATAACACACACTAATCAATTAGGAAAACTCCTGCGAAGAGAGGTGAGCTGTTTAAATCCGTGCCACCACATTTTTCTCACATTCACTTCACCGCTCAAAGCACCCAAACAGCTGACGTCCCCAACTTCAACAACCGAACCAACGATTCTCTGCGGCCCTCTTACGGCGCGTTCTTCGAAGATCGAAGCCAAATCGATAACAATGCAACCCTATATACACATAAAACCTAGTAGCGATGTCGCATGCTTCCCTATATAACATTGAAGTTGATTTAATAGGGATTCGTTGCGGAAAGCTAATATCCTACAATCGTTTTACTAAAAATTTGTTACAGGGAGCCTGGAGACCGCAACAGCTTTTTCGCATTCACTTTAATATTGGCCGACGGGGAGCTGTTCCGTCTCGCAACATCATCATAAGATGGGTCAATAATTTGACCCATCTGGTCTGGCAGTATAATGAAGAAAAAGTCACAAGGTCCACAACGTACCGTAAGAACCTCTGAAAACATAGAGCAAGAGAGAGGCGCTCACCAGAAGTCCTTCACGATCCGCCCGAAAACATGCAATTGAGTTGAATATGAATCGGGAATCGGTTAGGAAATTCTTGCATAAGGATTTAAAATTCCACCCCTACTTTTGAAACTCGTGAGGATTTCGTTACGAAAATGCAAGTGATTTTTGGAAGACAATTTAGGTCTGCAGCTTCTAATGAGCGACGAAGCTCATTTTCATATCGATGGAGCAGTTAATAAACAGAACTTCAGGTACTGGGCTCTTGAAAATCCACGAAATATCCATGAACCACCTCTGAAAAAGTCGCAGTGTGGTGTGCCATTGGCTCTACTTGCATTATTGGTCCCTATTTTTTTGATGAGGCCGGGCGTACCGTCACCGTTAATTCTAACCGCTACGTTCAGGTGATCTAAATTTTTTATGCCAGAACTACGCAGAAAACGGATAAATCCAACGAATGTGTGGTTTCAGCAAGATGGTGCCACGGCACATACTGCCTAAGCATCAATGAATGTTGTCCGCAACATGTTCCCAGGAAAACTCATTTCACGTTTTGGAGATGTGCCGTGTGCCGTGGCCCCCAAGGTATTTGAAGAGTCGTGTATATGCTTACAGGCTCCGTAATTTGGCCGTATTGAAGAATGCCATTCGTCAGGAAATCATAACTAATGATAAAGAATGTCGAAAACTGCATCCAATGCGACGGACACTATCTTGATGACATTATTTTCCATACTTGATACACATCGTAAATGGCATTGTGTAAGCTTCATGCTGGTGTTAATAAAACCTTATTATCTTGCAAATTCTTTGTGTAACACTTATTTCAAAATCGTTCCGGTTCCCGATTGTCACCCATTATATACTGCCACTCAATTTATTATGTGAAATTTTATTCGCAACAATTTTGTTCCTATAGTTTATTTCACAGCTCTTACCATTTTGGCAGCATCTTTATTTTAATCCATCTATTATCTGTCAGTTGTACTGGTTTCATTAATTTCTTTCTTATTAGTTAAACACGTTGTGTATTCTGATGCACACATTAATTGGTCACGCCATAAAAATTGAATAAAAATTAAACAATAAACTTGTTATTATTATTACCATCAAGTAATATCTGCTATCTACAAAGCCGTCTTCTGCCACATTGATTCATTAAATGAAAAACCGCTTCTTTAAGACATTTAATTCGCGATCGACTTCCTCTTCTATGCATTATTACTGGAGAAGCAAGCAAAGAGAAATGAAATTCTGACTCATACAGATTTAAAATTTAGATGTCTAGTATAGAACGTATCTTAATTGCACTTTCATTGTTAGAAACAGGAAGTTGAGCATGAAAGTCGACGACCATTGTTATAAAGCTAAGACTTGGAAAAATTGCAATGCTGTCTGATAAAATTCTGTTGATGCTCTGGCTGTTGCCCAGTCATTGGAAGAAGTGTAGTGGAACAGTTCATTTTCTTTTCCTAAAGTTGTTAGCTCGGCAACAATATCGTACGTAAACATAGTTTTTAAAGCAATATTTATTAATGAGTTTTCATGGTTCAGCGCTAGATCCTTCGCTAGATATTATTTATCAAATACTCCATAGAGACTATTTTATCATCTACGTATACACAAATAGGGCGAGCGATAAATATATACATCCATGAACATATAAAACATACGTTGTTAATTTTTAATAAATGTGTAATTCATATAAGAGGTAATATTTCTTATAGAGATTATGTCAAAAAATATAATAATACAAATTATAACTCAATGAATAAAAAGAAATTTTGGAAAAAAAATTGAGCCGCCTTCAAAAAATGTCGTTAAAATTTATGAAATAAAATTTGACCGTCGCGCGTCGCCCAGTTAATTGAACTTTGTTATTAATATCGATATTGAAGTCAGTTAGAAATACGTTGGAATTCGTTATTTGTTTATTTTTACACTGACTTCAATATCGATATTAGGTAATAAACTTCAATTAACTAGGCGACGCGACAATGAAATTTATTTAATAATTTTTTACATTCTTTTAAATTTTTCTTTGCCCTTTTTAGTGGCCTTTTTATTTAGCTTCTATACAGTAAAATATCCGTCGTTTTGACTTTTGAAGCTTTCCTATCAAGCTCGTTATTAGAGAATCTTGAAATAACTATTGTTATAGCTTTGTACCCTATATTCTATAGGAAATCCCTCTAAATTCTATGTATAAGTAACAGAAAATTAAGTTAGTTAGTTAGTTAGTTTGACAATCGTTCCAGAGATGTCGCGCGCAGTGCCATAATCTAGAAACGTCGAGGAAAGTGCTGACATCTTTTGGAGGAAAATTGTAGATGTGGAAAGATCCAGAATCAATTACCCAGAAGTATAAATAGAGGGCAAGTCGCCGCACAAGGCAGTTCAGTTCAAATAGTAAGTTCATAAAGATAAAAGAAGTAAGCAAAGTGATCAAGTGACTGAATCATTCAACTATTGTACTCAGTGTAATATTAGTGAAGTAATTATTTGTTGTTATTTGTTGTCTGGTGTTATATGGTGTTAAAATTTCCGAATCCACGATACAGGGTGTTTACAAAAGGGGTGGGGTGTAAATGCAGAACCTACCTGACGCGACACCAATAATTTATTTATTAAGGGCGTCAGTCGCATTCTCGCTTGTTCGTGTGTGATCTTCCACTCCCAGGCGGGCTCAAGAAGATGTAAGAGATACTTCATAGCTAAGAAATAGGCGAAGGCTGCACTACCGTGGATTATTAACGACGATCTTTCTAAAAATTTCTTTCTCTCTATGCAATTTTTCTTATTTACCTAATGGCGATGGATTTTATGCTTAAAAATCTCTGAATTGTTTTGATAAAAAAATTCCTCTCGAGCTTCCGTAATGTGACTGGGGTATTGAGATTCAATCTTGTGGGACCCTCTGAGACACCCGATTAACTCAACTTCGGCCTATGAAACGAAAACCCTCGAGGGATGAGACTTATGACAAGTCATTCGATCAATAAAATATAAAAGTTCAAAGAATATCATTTATTAATTAGGTTTAAAATAAGTACAAATCAATTATGCGATATTCTATCTAATAAATTATATAATATGAATAGAATCGTCTTCCTCAAGTAATATTAAAATATTTTACTTTTAAAGTTTTGGGTCGCTTATGATTAGCTTTAAAGATCTTTATCGCGATTATATCATTCATAAGAACGGAGTTCCATATGAGTTCAACTATATATGGGTTTATAACTTTCTTTCAGTCTCACGACGCGACGTACCGGTCCTCATATAAGTTCAATATAGGGGACTTTTTGGCAAAGGGGCTTTTTGTCTTATTTATGCACAAGGCGGTTTTCTCTATAACTTTGTCATTTGGAGAAAACTGCATTTGGTTTTCCTACTATTGCTTTCTACTGATTATCCAATTGACGAGCCGCTGGATGAAGCCAAATTTGTTTTATTCGAAAAACTGGCCTTGTCCATTTTTACTCATTTTTGCCAAATAATTGCCTATAGACGTTACGCGCCTTTGCCACATTTGCCGGTTTCACCTTTTTTAGTACGTTGCATCGTTAAAATTTTATACTCATTCTTTTGAATGATATTCACAATGACTGAATTTCCACTTTCATTGTATTTCGTGGAGCGATTAAAAAGTTAAAAATATTAATAAATATCTTCAAAGTACATTTTTGGCATACTTCGTAAGAAGTATATTGTTTTTTTTTCCTTGTCCATAAAAAAATTTTTAAAGTTCAACTTTGATGCACTTTTGAAAAAGTATAATGTATTTTTGTCTTTGACCAAAATTATACTTTTATTTCCAGTATACTTTCCCATGACCATAATATACTTTTACCTGAACATAAATAGTGAAAATTCGGTGTTTCTTCGAATTTTTTCCTAGTAGTGCCTTATGTCTCTGCGAACGTATATGAGTTCTTTTGTGCTAGTTTTCGGTGCTGATACCTTTCAATCTTGTATATTATGCCCAAAAATGCCTTTAAATGAATTTTTACCTGAGTCGAAATTTTTATTTAGTCTTCGACTTAGGTCGATCTGGGATGTTCTATAACAAACACGTAACACTATGTATTAAATTTCATATAAATCTACAAAAATATTTCAATTATTGCAGCCATATTGGATTCGACATTTTGAATTCTTGACGTTTAACATCGGATTCGTTAGCAGCTATTCCTAAAGTACCTAACTACCAATTTTAATGGAATATGGCGCAATCTGAATTTTTTATCACAAAATTAAATTTAATTAAATTAAATTTTTACTAGCGACTTTGCCAAATTTTCGACTAAAATTACATTTTTGCTCGCCTTACACTAGGCGTAGGTAGCTTGATGAAATTAATAGTGGTGCACCGCCGAGCCATGTACCTTGTAATTTCAGAAATATTTCATAGAAATTGCTTAGGCCAATTCTGAGTAATGATTGAAAAAATATATTAAAAAAATACAATCGAATCGAGAACCTTCTCTCTTTTTTAAATTTTATGAAGTTGGTTAAAAACTTCCGACCTACTCATTTATTTGTTTGATTGTATATCTGACTAGCTGAATTTTCCGGCGTTTTTGTAAGGCTAACCAGTAACTAAAAGGCGTTTAAAAAATTATTGCCAAAAAATTTAAAGTATTTTTTCTCTCAATAATATGACCATAGATTACAGATAGATAGTAAAAGTAAATATAAAACTGGGATTATAAAAATATTCCAAAACAAATAAATAAGAACTGCATTGTGTATTAGTTAAATTAAGTACTGCTACTAAGCTGGGGCTTCTTTGAAGATAATACTGGCTACTTCGTCCCTTGAAGCCACTATAATCTATGAAGCTGACATGCTGATCCTTGAGCATGCCGCATGTCAAGGTTTGGAAGAGCCAAATTTTTTCTATATTTTAACACTTGATTTTACTCCCTTGCAATTAAATTTAAAAAAAAATAATTTAGTCCCAGTGGAAAGGTTTGGAGGAAACAATTAACCTAAGATCATTCCCTTAGAGAGAGTTTTTGAAAAAAATCCTTCGTTTTAGTGGACGGTTTGGATAACTAAGTTATATGGTGAAATGTGATTTGAGCTAGGCGTTCACATCTGCCATATTCAGGTTTTCGCCGACAGTGGCCTACTACTGCATCTCGTTAGAAGCACTTCCTTACTCCTCTTTTTTTTGAGTTCTTTCTTTTCCAGCAGCAGCTATGTACAATTTCTCACGGAAAACAAATTTAAGGTTTACAAAATCATTTAAGTATCAAGTATATGTTACGATATGTGTTAAAAGTTATGTTAAATGTTACAGCGTTATTTCGATTTTTAAAATAATATATAGTAGAATGCAAGCTTCAATGGATATTGTCCAATGAAGAGGTTTCTTCCAGGTGTTGCCGAAGAAACCACTTCATCAAAATAATGTATGTTGAAAATATTAATATATTTAAATAAAGATTTAATATTCAGAATATGTACTTAAATACGAAAGGTGTATTGTTAATAAATAAAAAAAACCTGATGGTAAATCTATCGTTTTCATTTAAGTAGAATAACAGGGCAAGCCCATGCTGGATTATAATTGTTTGCATCGTTCTCCATATTCGGAGTATTCTGTTCAAGCCACATTCTTTAAAAGACATTTTCATCTATTAGTATCATAGGTTGTATATATGCACTGTACAACTAGTTCAGTGGGCATCAAGTTAGCACATAGCTCAGGCTTTAAGATACTATTTGGTGACTTGTATCATCCAAAGTCTGTTGGGTTAAGAGGTTCATCAGTGAAGTTCCCTCTGCAAAAAGTTAGGCGTTCTCGAAGAACAAAAAAGAATCTTTCAAATGTTCATTTCTAATACAGAAAGATGAAGGTTGAAGTTCTGAAATATGTTAGTGTATATGTAGTGAAATCGAAGGCCATTAAACGACTTGCATATTGTAGAAGAATGTAAAATCTTAACGAGGTATTCTGCCCATCGAGCATTTTCTCGGGCAAGGAGTTGTCTTCGGCAAAACCTAGTAGATATTCTGGTGATCCTTTTAAGGCGGATGGTTTTGTTCCCATCCTGTTTGCCTTTATTAAAACCCTGGACAATGGAGCCCCATGCACGTTATAAGTTTTTTAATAGGTAGGTATACAGAGCACTTCATCTTCCACTCCTACCTTTTCCACATTTCTTCCAAACCATTTATAAATAACTGAAATAAGTAAGAGTACAACAATGTCGATGTCATTTGATGGCACTATGAGACATTTATTCCCTGAATGCATAGAGTGAAATAAATGAATCACCATTCTAGCATTTGCTTTTTCTACAATAACTTGAAGATTAAAGCAGACTTTGCATTTGACAGTTATACTGAACAGTTTTTTAAAAAAGGAGAAGGAGAGTGAAAAAATTGACGATTAATTGAAATGATGACAATTGAATGTGATAACTCTAGTTACTGTGTTAAGTGGGACCATGACACGAAGTAATAATAATAATAGAGATGCTCTTGTGGTAACATCAGTAACGCTGCTCTGATCTACATATCACTGTAGAAGAACCTGACCTTTTAACAAATACCGATGGTTGAATATGATACGTTAATAATAAACAAAATTTGACTATTTTTTATGATTTATGTTAATTCTATTATGATAAATCAATTTCTTCAGAACTATTGGCTGGAAAACTAGTTTTACAGATTGACGTACGTTGCGTCGGTGCTACCGTGCTGAATGCATGTTTTGTTAAATAAATTGCTTATAGCAATTAAACAACAATGACGTCAACGAAGAATTTTAGTAGGATTAAATTCTGAAGGGTCGAAAAGAAATCAGATGAATTCTTCAAGAATTGCGACCTGTAAGTAAAGTTTCCCCGTGTATACATACTTACGTACATACACAGGCAATAGCGAGTGACGAAATTCAATTCAAATTAAAATTCAAGCTCGATTTTGAAACGTAATGTAAACTATCTTGATATTATTCGTTCAAATCAACAGGACAGTATCCGCAAAGAGGTGTGAACAACAATTATTTATTAAGCACATTTAATTTTGAGAGCCTCGAATTTAGAAGAATTTGTTATTTTTTGGTATTCTTATATAAAACCATTCGTAATAAAATTGACTGCCCAGAAATTCTTTTTCAGTTAAATATTTACGTTTCAAGGTTGCATTCTCGTCGAAATATAATGTTTTATTGTGAAAGTGCTAATACAAATGTGATGTTAAAATCACCTGTACACTGTATGTGTAATTACTATAATAAAATAAGTGAATTTTGTGATATAAACACGTGTTCTCAAAATGAAGTGATAAATTGTGCAAGACAGATTTTTAGTATATAAGTTTTTTTTGTCTCCACTAAGAAATTATAAGTATATGTGTGTTTAAGTATACAATTAATGTGTAGATATAAATATGTTTTTCTACAATTAGCTTTTATTTTTAAGTTTCATTTTGTTCTATTTTCCTCTCTAAAAAAAAATCATACAAATCTTTAACTTAAATTAATTGATAATTTTTGTTAATTAAACTTTGAATATAACTTTTGCCCTGTAATTGGGTTGTACCTGTTGGGCAAATAAAGTGTTTATTTATTTATTTATTTATTTATTTATTTATTATGGAATGAAAATGCCCCGTTATGATAACATATACACTGTGTCAGTCTGTAACAGTCAGTGAGAAAACTCCATCAAGGAAAGTTATAAAATGGAATTGAAGGGAAAAAAATAGTATCAATTTAGTCGGAGAGCCCTCCTTAGCTGTACGTGCACCCCCCCCTCCGATCCTTTGGGACAATGTTTTTCATAAAGATTAAAACCTAAGGAATAATTTTAGATATGTCCTCCCAAAAAACTTGGCTGTACTTTCAAAATGGCGGCCACCACATGTTAAAAAAACTGTTGTTAATGTTGTTTTTGTCATTTAACACAAAAACTACAAAAGATGGGCGGAAACTTTTTCACGAAAAACAACGTGCATAAAACTTTCTACAATTTTGTTCCTATACAATATTTTGATAGGAGTTGCCATTTTCCAAATAAATGAGTCCAAAATTAAGAAAACATGGAAATTCATATATCGGTAAATAATTTAGCGAAAATAACTGTGACAGTTATTGTAAGGCTTATATTTATATTATTAACATAGCAAAAAATAAAATAAACTGAAAAAAATTAATAATAATAATATTGTAATACATTTATTTACTGGATGTGACTCAGTCAGCGCCTTTAAGGGAAAAGGAAAGATAAAAACTCTAAAAATGTTACTTTCTCCCTAATGTACCAAACATATCCGAACATTTCAAGATTTGGGGAGCAGCTGAAATATTGATGATAAATTAGTCGCATCATTAGAGGAGTTTACATGTGCCATATATGGATCAAAGAAATGCGCTAGCGTGGACGAACTTCGCCTAACTGCCATTAGACAGAAATGTGGTGACAAAGATTTGTCTTTAACAGTTGAAACTAAAGTTAATTTTTCTTCGATTCCATCATCAAGAGCTTGTCTTATCGAGCATATTAATAGGAGTGTTTACCAAACGCGTATTTGGCGATTAGCCGACGAAAGTATTCACAATATTCCAAAGCCTTGGAATGATTACACAGCCCCACAAAAAAAAGTTCAAAGTAACGAACCAGACCCATGTATTCCTATGTATTTTCAGTCGCTGAATCCGAATCCGGGGTCAAAAAAAGTCGTACACCCCCAAAATCATTAGCTTCAGCCAAAAACACCCCTGAAATGGTAAAAAGAATATCAAGCTACGAGAATAGTTGTTACATCTTAATCAATCGAATTTTACAAATCAAGGTTAAACAGCAGCGTACATACAATAGATATGAAACACACTCCCAGGGATGGGCGAAAATTAACCTCCATATATAAAAAAATCGATTCAAAACAGAAATGACTGCTGAAAAAGCTCAAAATGTCTAAGTTTTCTTAAAGGGATAAGAAACTGCATCAGGTCCGACGTAATCTTCATAAACTGCCCCTATAAAGTTGAGAACAACCACCTCTCAAGTTCAAAGGACACGAGAAAAACAAGAAAAAACGTAAAATGCAACAGGATTTCTATTTTCATGGATGCTATGATTGGCTGAAATTGCGTAGTACTCTAAAATAAAATTAGAAACTTACGTACTATCAACATTCTACACTGTCAACCTTCAGAGGGTGTGAAAACTACCCCCTATGTAAGGTTTGACTATAAAAAGTTACAGTGACTTCTATAAAAATTCGACCACCGCTATAAAAAAAAAACTATGGAAATGAAACGAATAAGCAACAGTATAGCTTTTTCGTTACATCTTGAATTACGGTAGTTTACATCCTTTATGGGAAAATAATAACATTTATAGGACATGGGTTTCAAACTCTAAGTGTGCAACACGATTTTTGCCAATCATGGCATCCATAAAAATGTAAATCCGGTTAGTTTCTCTGTTTTCCAGCATCCTACAGATATAGGGTTAGTATCTCGCAACCCCGTGAGTGTTTTCAAGCACATCTTCGAACATAATCTAGTTTCTTCTCTCTTCCACACAACGCAGGTGTTTCGAATTTTTATAGAAGTCACTATAACTTTTTATAGTTAAATCTTACATAGGGGGTAGTTTTCACACCCGGTTGAAAGTGTAGGATGTTGATGGTACGTAAGTTTCTGGTTCTATTTTAGAGTACTACGCAATTTCAGCCAATCATAGCATCCATGAAAATAGAAATCCTGTTGGATTTTACGTTTTTTCTTGTTTTTCTCGTATCCTTTGAACTTGAAGGTGGTTGTTCTCAACCCTATAGGGGCAGTTTATGAATGAAGATTACGTCGGACCTGATGTAGTTTCTTAACACTTTAACCAAACTTAGACATTTCGAGCTTTTTCAGCAGTCATTGCAGTTTTGGATCGATTTTTTTATACATGGGGGCTAGGTTTCACCCCTCCCTGGGGGTGTGTTTCATATCTATTGTATATACGCTGCCGTTTAACCATAATTTGTATAATTCGATTGATTAAGAAGTAACAACTATTCTGGTAGCTTAATCTTCTTTTTATCCCATTTCAGGGGTGTTTTTTGGCTCTAGCTAATGATTTTTTTTGACCCCGGATTCGGATTCAGCGACCGAAAATACATGGGGATACATAGGTCTGGTTCGCTGCTTTGAACTTTTATTTTTTTTTGTGGGGCTGTGTTATGGATGGCAAGAAAATGGAGAACCTCTCTGATGTTCAGCAGATAAAATAGTGCCTCAATCGCTTACTGAAATTCTTCCGGAGATGATTCTAAATCAAATCATAATAGATGAAAGTGAGGATGATAACGATATCATAAATGAAGCAATAGAGGACGATGAATTGGAAGAAATATTCGATGTATCGGGAGACAGCGATAGTGAATCTGAAAGCGAATGAGATGTTACTTACGTTTTATATCGAATTTTATATTTTATTTTAAGAGTTGAATCATTTATCTGGAAAATGGCAACTCCTATCAAAATATTGTATAGGAACAAAATTGTAGAAAATTTTATGCACTTTATTTTTTTTGTGTTAAATGACAAAAACAATATTTACAAAGTTTTTTTTATAAACATGAACGCCATTTTGAAAGTACAGCCAGTTTCTTTTTTTGGGGACATGTCTAAAATTGTTTCTTAGGTTTTAATCTTTATGAAAATCATTGTCCCCAAGGATCGGGGGGGGGGGGGTGCATGTACAGTTAGGGTGGGCTCCCGTAGTAATTACAAATTTATTTTATTAAAATGAATATTCAAAGTGACCACCGTATTCAATTTGACAATAGCCAATTTGGTTTATGTATGTGATCAGGCAATACCGAAGGATTACGAGAATGATTAGAGAAGTTCAGAACCAGATATTATTTCAAATATAATTTATGGATTTAACACCAAACTGGTCACTGCCAAATTGTTAACGGTGATCAATTCGAAATGACGAATTTACGTTTTTCTGAAAACCATACAGGAGAAAAAATATAAATCTTATTCCTTACTTTTGAGACGCAATGTATATGATATGGATTCCTTGGATAATGACAAGAAAAACTAATTTTATCAACACAACGATTCTAACGTGACCATAGCCTCACGGCCTATGTTTGGCTTAGTCATAAATGTACAATAACTTTATTGGTATATTATATTATTGTTTAATTCGTCCATTATATTTATGGTAATTATCTATTATTGTTTTCAATGACAAGAAGTTGATGTTATAATTAAAATAAATAATCTTTTACTTCACTCACCTGAAGGACGAGAGTTTGGTTGCTGACGATTACTCCAGCCGTGGCATTACTGAGCAGCCTTTCTCCATCACGTAGCCACCACACCCGGTGCACCTGGAATCAGTTCGCAACTCAATTAAAACAGCTCAACAGACACCGTTCGTCAGTTATGCAAATGGGAATCGAGGATGCATGCCGGCGAACGTCGCCGCAAGGCACCAGACCAAATTAATGCTCGCGTATAAAGTATCTCGGCAGCGTAAACATAAAATGGGGAAAAAACAAAAACAATTTCTGAATTCTCTATTTAGAAATAAATAACAAAACTAATAAATAAAATAGTTTTATAACTTCATTTACGCTAATGTTTTCATTGAATGCATAAACTTGCACCATATTAAAAAGCATAGTCGTAAAATTTATATAATTTGTTAATAAAATATATGGAATTAGTGCGTTTAAATCATGCCCAAGTATTAATTTTAGTTTTAAGATACTTCATAAGATATTCTAAACGCTTATTTCTAAGACTACTTATAAGCGTAGATGGTCCGGAAGAACTCTATAAAACTAATTTAAAATCCTTATAAGAGTACAGGGGCCCATCTAGAGACAAGCCCATATGCTCCTTTTTAAAACTACTATTAAAGCCAAGTTTTAATGAACTATATAAATACTTGGGTTATGATCAGTAGGTACTATATTAAAAAAACCGCTGCCCATGGAATCGCTACTTCTACATCCAGATTTTCTATCCAAGTCTCTCACAACGAAAAAAAAAAAAATTATAAATACAAATCTTTTAAGAATTTTATGAATATTAGCGAGGCGGCTTAGACCGCAAGATCAAGTGAAAGTTTCATCACAAACATTACATGTAAACATGTTTACCCTTTCACAGTATGACAACCAATATTAATAAGTATTTATCTTAATCTTGTTTTATTCCCACCTCGTCCCACCTCTTCCCACTTTGTCATCCCCTGTCCCACTTTGTCCCATCTTGTCCCAACTTGTCCCACCCTCCATTAAGTAATTACCTTCGATTACCCGCTAATTACCTTTAATTACCATTGACTATTCTTAATTAACCCCTTAATTACCCCCAATATTCTTAAAAATTCGTGCGGTCTCTAAAAATACTTTAAAAAAATATATGGATAATTAATATTTCTTTTTGGTGACTTAAAAATAAATAAGTCGGTAGAATCCGCCCATAATATGCTTCAACGTTAGTAAATTGTTTTTAGAAAACATTTTTATCAGATGCAAATTATATTTATTGTTCCATCTGGAATATACCCAATATACATATTGTTTGACCGCTAGATAATGATGTATGCATAAACCTCACTAGCTGTGAATAAATCTACTCAAACATGATTTGTCTTAAAATGTCTAATAGATTACCAGCTGCTCTTTAAGTACCTACGCTGACTTATTCTTGTAGAAGTATAATTTAAGTCGAATTGGTCAATGTATTTCTTAAAACTTGTAGCCTTTTTTAAAACCTATTCTAATCTCTTTGGGCAATTGATACAACCACTTTAAGACTTATGGGGTTTATGGCGCCTGTATACCTAACCTAAAAATTCGGTTTTATTTTAATATTTTGCCTCTCTTGAAAAAAGTTATTGGTAGTACCGCTTGCCATTATTATAAACTATGGAGAGCTGACACGGTACCTTAACGGATTAAAGCGTGTTAGTGGTGAGCACGTTGATTACACTGTCTATCGTACCCTGGGTTTCATACCCACCTCCGACACTGGCAATGTCGGTGGGTAATGGATTGTGTCCGTGATTTTGCAAATGTGCAACTCGTTTTCGAACAGCTTTAGCTTTGGATTTGGAGGTTGTCTACTATGTGTGTTGTGTTTATGTTTATTCGTATATTAGCGTGGCCAGACTAAGGTACCAATATATAGAAAGTAGATAATTTCAAATTAAATAAGAAAATGTAAATGACTGAATTTATATA
The DNA here is from genome assembly GCA_936432065.2 of Rutpela maculata. Lineage (NCBI taxonomy): Eukaryota > Metazoa > Arthropoda > Insecta > Coleoptera > Cerambycidae > Rutpela > Rutpela maculata. Next base: position 239,276,248 of record OW386285.2, read on the forward strand.
AATGATTTAGTTATTTTCAATAATTTTTGCTTTAAAATGCTAGGAATTCTATCATGCAATTCAATCATTCGTCAGTATTAGCTAAAAGAATCCTGAACATGCCATCACTTGCTAACAGCGTTCTTGGGGAGATATATCGCTTTCAAACTTATATTTGCTTGATAAAATACCACACTACCACACTAATTCCCTTTTAACTGTATCCGCTTTCATTTATAATTTTTTCCCTTTTTACAAAAGGGGGGTGGAGAAGGTGGTTTTACTATTTATTCGTTCGCGGGAAATATACCAAAATATCTAAGCTCGCTCACCAGACTTGACCAGGGTATCCTGGGATTTTTGGGGTCACTGATTTCGAACCCGAAGTTCGTTAACCTGTATCACATCAAGTTTATAAGGTCATTTGAAGGTAAAATTGAAAAAGAAGGTGACAAAAAAATCCAGAACAATAGTTAAATACGTTTTTGGCGCCTCTGAAGTGATGGCGTATTCAGGTTTAGGGTAAAATCGAATTATTATTGTTAGTAGACATTAAAAAAAAACGTTTTCTGATTTTTTCATCTAATTTGAGGCAAAAACCGCCCAAATTGACCCTCTTCCTTTATTTTTAATTTATAAATAATTTCTGCATAATTAAATTATCCGATAAACCTAACAATATCAAAAAATTACGCTTTATAGTATGACGATTTTGAGCAGCAATTCTATACACCTTTGCTACCTGTTACCTGTCAAAGCCACCGCGACCGACTGTTCATAGTAGCCAATTCTTCTTACCTGTAGTAGTGTACTTCCGTAGGAAAACTTTCAGATTTTATAAAATAACGTAGGTCTGGCGTTCACGGGATCTTGCTCTATTATCTTTATAATATTTCGAATATAACTGAAAATAAATTTATCGATTAGGATTTTTTTTTGGAGTATTTTTAAGTTGATCTTACTGCTAGCGCCTTAAGTTGAGCACCTTACCTATCGTCGCATGAGCAATAGTTTTAAAACGACGGACAGCTGGCACACTGTGTCCTTGTCTGATGGGCGGTGTATGTGCTAACTCTCTCTCGCTTTAATGTATCTTTAACACCTGTTTACACCTGGTTGGCAAGAGGTTGCGGCCAAGTGAGAAGCGGCAACCAAAACTTTTTAAGTTCTTTACATACCTCTCTTTGAAATGAATTATATTATATCATCAAAACAAATGAACGAAATTGTTTAAAACAAAATCAGTTAATGAAATTTTAATTAAAAGTACTTGCGGCCATATTTTGGTAGGCAACCCGGCAAAACCGTATTTCTCTATTAATAATAATCTATAAAAATTGTATTTTGATTAAATAACAGATGGGCGTAGTAATCACGCGGTCGGATCTCGTACTACTACATATTTTCTAATCGGGATCAAAGCAAATAAACAAAAAAATAATTAACTGTGAAAATAAATCAAGAATAGGATTGTAAATAATGAATGAATGTTTCTATACTCTTCTGATGAGAACTAACGAGTTCGAAAAAAAACTTTTCTAGGGTTGAAATAGAATGTAAGATTCAATAATAGTTCTGAATTACTGAATGATTTTAGTATTTTCAATATATTTTTACTAGGAATCCTATCATGTAATTCAATACTTCGTCAGTATTAACTAGAAGAGTAGTTGTCTGGTTTTCCAATAACACACAGGTCGACAAAAAAAAATTCTGCTGCAAGGACTAAACCTATCACGCATCAAGTATTTTTGTGTGCTGAATCCGAATTTTCAATTAAAAAATTTTCTACCGCGTAGATTTCGAGTAAACGTCAAAAATTGTCAAAAAAACGTATATTGACGATAAAACCGGGATTTACTCGAAATCTACGCGGCAATAAATATTCTAAATTGAAAATTCGGATTCAGCACACAAAAATACATAAGAAATTATAGGTTTAGTTCTTGGAACAGAATTTTTTTTTTGTAGACCTATGCGGCACCTGTGCACAGATCTACAAGAAAAAATCTGTTCCAAGGATGAAACCTATCATTCCTTATGTATTTTTGTGTGCTGAATCCGAATTTTCAATTTAAAAAAAAATTTTACCGCGTAGATTTCGAGTAAATTCCGGTTTTTATCGCCAAAATGCGTTTTTTTGACAATTTTTGACGTTTACTCGAAATCTACGCGGTAAAAAATTTTTTTGATTGAAAATTCGGATATAGCACACAAAAATGCTTAAGGCATGATAGGTTTAGTCGTTGGAGCAGAATTTTTTTTTTGTCGAAATGTGTAATGAATGTTTTAAATAGTTTACCTAAGTAATATATTTGCGTGACCAGATTAGCAAAATATATAGGTAATAAATATCTTATTAAATAAAAAAGTGACTAAGTTGTGATTTGCTTAATATCTAAATAATATTTTCTAAAACATTTATTAACTCGATTAAAAAATGCTATTAATAATAATAATAATAATAATAATAATAATAATAATAATAATGATAATAATAATAACAATAATAATAATAATAAGCCTGACATAGTCCTCCTCGACCATCAGAACAAAGTGATGTTTGTCATCGAATTCTCAGCACCTGCTGAGACAAACATCGCTTTGAAGGAGGGGGAAAAACGGACCAAATATCGTGATCTCCGGTATGAGCTCCAAGTGCTGTACCCAGACTACTCGGTCAAGATGGTCGTCCTAATAATCGGCGTACTCGGAGGGATGAAGCCTTCGCTGCTCTCAGAATTAAAGATCATACCGGCCTGTCAGAATTCGGCAGAATGGTTGGCAGGTCAGATGCAGAAGGCGGTTATCTTGGGGTCCCTTCGTCTGCTTAGGGCACATGATTCAGGTGTTTACAGTCACTAACTCCACAGGTCGTGGAGAGTGGCTGTAATGAATTAGCCGGCGCGGCTACCGTGTGGTGTCGGAGGCCACGGAAGCCCTGTCCGGCAGCGGGGAACCGAAAAAAAAAAAAAAAAAAAAAAATAATAATAAATAAGCAGGAGGGGCTGTCTTTCATCTATCAAGCCTTTGGTGAGTAGCGCCACCACTTACTCCAGCTGGGGGTGCAAAACCGAACCGGCAGCCCTAGTGCACCCGGGAAGGGAAAGCTCATTCCCCTCTGGTGTCGGTCGTGGGCTTGTTGGGCTAACCACCCACAAGCTCTAACTTCTGGTTCCTGCAAACAGAAGACAGGGCCCCCACAATCGACCCCGTCCGGATAGGGGTCAAGGGCAAGGTGGTGGGGCCCAACCGGATGGAGCGCCCGTTGATAACGAACGCTATGAACAAGGACGCTTTGAGTGGACGGATGAGCTAAGGGACGACCTTCTGCATTGCTATGAAAGCAGTGAGCCCGCGCGAAGGGGATACATGGGGCGAATGCATGTTCTGTGGTGTGCAAGGCACCCAGAGCACAACGCCTTCACGCCACAAAACCTGCGTGATTATGTGTCCCACCTTCGTCGCAGGGGCTACGTGAGAACTGCCCCTCAACCAGTGAATGAAGTGGCCGAAGGTCCACCGAATGAACCGGTTGAGGATGCAATCCATGCCGTTCCACCAGTACCAGAGGGCCTCAGTACCAGACGGGGGCTACACCACATAAAAGCCCCCGGGCCACAAGATCTGGCCAGAGTGGATGAAGAACTTCGTGAAGCGCTACCAGAACGGGCTGACATCTGGCACATAAACTGTGCCGTGTATGACGCTGCTCAACGCTTTTCTCGGTTGGAGAGGCGTAATACTGCCTCCCCACAAGAGAGGGCGGAGCGGCGCATACAAAAGATGGAAGCCAAGATCCGGTCGGCGAGGCAACACGCATCCCGTATCCAATGTGTGATGGACTATATGGCGGCCAATAGGCCGTTCACGCCTAAAATGCGTCGAATAGCCGCCAACTTAAGACGCGTCCATCACACACTTAATGAGGCAGTGCTGCGAACCACCAAACAGCACTGTCTCGACCGGATACGGATGATTGTGGTTTGTAAAAAATCACTAGTGAGGCGGGCGAGGGGGCTGGCGGAAAATAAACTCTTCCGCCAAAAGCCCTCGTGCCTTTTCGAACCGCCTCCGCGTGTTTCAAAGAATCCGCCGACTGTAGATCAGGTGGAAAATTTCTGGAAAACGCTTTACGGGGAGAAGCTTCCACTCAACCGAGACTCTCCAGCCCTTGCACACTTTGAAGCCTTTTGTCAAAGGTTTCAGCAACCACAGGAAGTGTGCCAACCAATAACCCCAGAAGAAGTTCGAAGAGCTCTCGAGGGCTCTAAGAACTTTGCTGCTCCAGGTCCCGATGGGATAAATAACTTTTGGTGGAAAAAGTTATCGAGCACCCACCACCATTTGGCCAGAATTTTTAATGCCTGGCTAAATGGGGAGCAGCAAATTCCTTCTTGGGTGGTTGAAGGGCGGACAGTGCTGATCCCCAAGAACGGAGATTTGTCCAACCCAAGGAACTACCGACCGATAACCTGTTTAAACGCATGTTACAAGGTGTTTACGCGCATCTTGTACATGCGAGTGCTCCACGCAGTTGAACCGGTTTACGAACGGATATATGAGCAACGAGGGTCGAAGAGAGGTGTCGCTGGCTGCAAGGAGAACCTGCTGATCGACAGATGTGTCACGCAGGACTCCGTGCAGTATAAGCGGAACCTCTCCATGGCCTGGATCGACTACCGCAAGGCATTTGATATGACATCGCATGAGCTTATTGTTCACTTGCTCCGATGTCTTGCGGTACCCGGTCCCGTAGTGAGATGCATCGAAGAACTGATGCCGCTCTGGAGGACTCGCTTTACCATTACATCGGGTAACGATAGAGTCCAGACGGAGTCGGTAACATTCAGAAGGGGAGTATTTCAGGGAGACTCCCTCAGCCCCCTTCTGTTCTGCATCTCACTACTGCCATTATCCGTTTCGCTCCGGAAAACCCGTGGCTACAACTGCGGTACCCCCGGCGATAGGAGGCATAAGGTCACCCATCTGTTTTACATGGATGACCTTAAACTTTATGCCTCTGGAGAGAGGGACCTACACCAGACCCTCAGGGTGGTACAGGAGTACACGCAGGCTGTCGGTATGGAGTTCGGGTTGGACAAATGTGCACTGGTCCATCTCAAGAGAGGACGATGCGGGAACTACGGAGAAGACGCGCAGCTCGTGGACGGAAGCATCTTACATCATCTAGATGCCGGAGAGTCGTACACTTACTTGGGTGTCGAGCAACGCTCCACCCAAGAAGTGAGTGTAGTGAAAAACGCTCTCCGCGGCAAGTATCAGCACCGACTCCGACAGATCTGGTCTTCAGAACTGTCGGGTAAGAACAAAGTGTCTGCTACCAACATGCTTGCCGTTCCGATCCTACTCTACTCCTTTGGAGTAGTGAAATGGACTCGAGAGGAGTTGCGTCAACTCGACGTAGGAACCCGCAAGAAGATGCATCTCAATAGGAGTTTGCATCCTAAATCGTCCGTTCCACGACTATACCTCCCACGACATCGGGGAGGCCGTGGACTCTTGAGTTTGGAGAGTCTCCATAACAGGATGGTTCTGGATGGAGCCTGTAAGGTCATCAGGAGTTCGGATCCCCTCCTCTGCATGGTCCGGGACCATGAAAATGCAGGGGTAGGAGCCTTTTTGTTTAAGGCAGCACAGAGAGCAGCCGATGAACTTGGTCTCTTCTTCGACGTCGAGCGGGTAAATCCCGACTCTGTCACCGAGTTGGAACCTGTTCGACGAAAAGCCCAAATTAAAGCTGCAGAACACAACATCTTTCTGCAGCTTCACACGGATAAGCCAATGCATGGAGTTTTCTATAAAAATATAGAGAACCTTGGCTTATCCGAAAGGCTGAACTTTGCCTTCTTAAGGTCAGCCGGGCTGAAGTCTGAGACCGAGGGATTCATAATGGCCTGCCAGGATGGTGTATTTAATACCCTCGTCTATCGTAGTCGTGTCATGGGTATAGAGGTCCCTGATGTCAGCTGCAGGGCCTGCCGCAGGGCGCCAGAGACTTTAATGCACCTGTTGTCGGCTTGTCCGACATATGCAGTCTCGGCCTATGTCCAGAGACACGACGGAGCATTACGAGTGCTTTATTATCACCTAAGGCACTCGTATGGGATAGACGAGACACCAGTGCTGCCTTACGCTCCGGGGGATATTGAGTCCGTTGTGGGAAATGAGAAGTGTCTAATTTATGGGAACTACTCGTTTCCCACCGTCAGGCAAATACAAGCCAACAAGCCTGACGTAGTACTCCTCGACCATCAACTCAAGACAATGTTCGTTGTGGAGTTCTCGGCTCCCGCGGAAAACAACATTGTCTTGAAGGAGGAGGAAAAACGGACAAAATATCGAGATTTGCTCTTCGAACTCCGCAGACTCTATCCAGACCATACTGTTAAGATAGTGGTACTGATTATAGGAGCCCTCGGTGGAACGAGACACACACTGCTTTCGGAACTGAAGATCATACCGGCATGCCGAAATTCGGCAGAGGTCTTAGCCGGCAGAATGCAGAAGGCCGTCATCCTCGGTTCATTACGTCTACTCAGGGCACACGATTCTCGGACCCAGTAGTCACTTACCCCACGGGCGTGGGGAGTGGCTACCGGTACTACCAGCTCCCCTCTGTGAGGATCGGAGCCACAGAGAAGGGTGACTGGTTTTTAGCTAGCTAAATTTAAAAAAAAAAATAAAAATAATAATAATAATAATAATAATAACTAGCGTACCCTCTCTGGTATCGGAGGCAGAGAGAAGGGCGACTGGATTGGGAAAAAAAAAAAAATAATAATAAAGGGGTCCAAAAGGTTAGAATAATACCTATTGTTATATCGGCGAACGGAATAGTACACAAAAACCTAAAAAGACATCTAGAGGAATTAAGTGTATGTGCGGCCCACCTTACGCAGATGCAAAAAGCTGTAATTTTGGGCACAACATCTATTGTAAGAAGAGCTCTTTCCATGTCGAAGCCAAACACATGTGCTTTGGTCTCAGGATCCAGCAGTGTGTATATACCAGAAAATTCTGTGAAGATTAAAAAAAAAAAATAAATAAATAATAATAATAATAATAATAAATAATAATAATAATAATAAATAAGCAGGAGGGGCTGACTTTCATCTATCAAGCCTTTGGTGAGTATCGCCACCACTTACTCCAGCTGGGGGTGCAAAACCGAACCGGCAACCTTGGTGCACCCGGGAGAAGAAAGCTCATTCCCCTCTGGTGTCGGTCGTGGGCTTGTTGGGCTAACCACCCACAAGCTCTAACTTCTGGTTCCTGCAAACAGAAGACAGGGCCCCCACAATCGACCCCGTCCGGATAGGGGTCAAGGGCAAGGTGGTGGGGCCCAACCGGATGGAGCGCCCGTTGATGACGAACGCTATGAACAAGGACGCTTTGAGTGGACGGATGAGCTAAGGGACGACCTTCTGCATTGCTATGAAAGCAGTGAGCCCGCGCGAAGGGGATACATGGGGCGAATGCATGTTCTGTGGTGTGCAAGGCACCCAGAGCACAACGCCTTCACGCCACAAAACCTGCGTGATTATGTGTCCCACCTTCGTCGCAGGGGCTATGTGAGAACTGCCCCTCAACCAGTGAATGAAGTGGCCGAAGGTCCACCGAATGAACCGGTTGAGGATGCAGTCCCTGCCGTTCCACCAGTACCAGAGGGCCTCAGTACCAGACGGGGGCTACACCACATAAAAGCCCGCGGGCCACAAGATCTGGCCAGAGTGGATGAAGAACTTCGTGAAGCGCTACCAGAACGGGCTGACATCTGGCACATAAACTGTGCCGTGTATGACGCTGCTCAACGCTTTTCTCGGTTGGAGAGGCGTAATACTGCCTCCCCACAAGAGAGGGCGGAGCGGCGCATACAAAAGATGGAAGCCAAGATCCGGTCGGCGAGGCAACACGCATCCCATATCCAATGTGTGATGGACTATATGGCGGCCAATAGGCCGTTCACGCCTAAAGTGCGTCGAATAGCCGCCAACTTAAGACGCGTCCATCACACACTTAATGAGGCAGTGCTGCGAACCACCAAACAGCACTGCCTCGACAGGATACGGATGCTAGTGGTTTGTAAAAAATCACTAGTGAGGCGGGCGAGGGGGCTGGCGGAAAATAAACTCTTCCGCCAAAAGCCCTCGCGCCTTTTCGAACCGCCTCCGCGTGTTGCAGAGAATCCGCCGACTGTAGATTAGGTGAAAAATTTCTGGAAAACGCTTTACGAGGAGAAGCTTCCACTCAACCGAGACTCTCCAGCCCTTGCACACTTTGAAGCCTTTTGTCAAAGGTTTCAGCAACCACAGGAAGTGTGCCAACCAATAACCCCAGAAGAGGTTCGAAGAGCTCTCGAGGGCTCTAAGAACTTTGCTGCTCCAGGTCCCGATGGGATAAATAACTTTTGGTGGAAAAAGTTATCGAGCATCCACCACCATTTGGCCAGAATTTTTAATGCCTGGCTAAATGGGGAGCAGCAAATTCCTTCTTGGGTGGTTGAAGGGCGGACAGTGCTGATCCCTAAGAACGGAGATTTGTCCAACCCAAGGAACTACCGACCGATAACCTGTTTAAACACATGTTACAAGGTGTTTACGCGCATCTTGTACATGCGAGTGCTTCACGCAGTTGAACCGGTTTACGAACGGATATATGAGCAACGAGGGTCGAAGAGAGGTGTCGCTGGCTGCAAGGAGAACCTGCTGATTGACAGATGTGTCACGCAGGACTCCGTGCAGTATAAGCGGAACCTCTCCATGGCCTGGATCGACTACCGCAAGGCATTTGATATGACATCACATGAGCTTATTGTTCACTTGCTCCGATGTCTTGCGGTACCAGGTCCCGTAGTGAGATGCATCGAAGAACTGATGCCGCTCTGGAGGACTCGCTTTACCATTACATCGGGTAACTTTAGAGTCCAGACGGAGTCGGTAACATTCAGAAGGGGAGTATTTCAGGGAGACTCCCTCAGCCCCCTTCTGTTTTGCATCTCACTACTGCCATTATCCGTTTCGCTCCGGAAAACCCGTGGATACAACTGCGGTACCCCCGGCGATAGGAGGCATAAGGTCACCCATCTGTTTTACATGGATGACCTTAAACTTTATGCCTCCGGAGAGAGGGACCTACACCAGTCCCTCAGGGTGGTACAGGAGTACACGCAGGCTGTCGGTATGGAATTCGGGTTGGACAAATGTGCACTGGTCCATCTCAAGAGAGGACGATGCGGGAACTACGGAGAGGACGCGCAGCTCGTGGACGGAAGCATCTTACATCATCTAGATGCCGGAGAGTCGTACACTTACTTGGGTGTCGAGCAACGCTCCACCCAAGAAGTGGGTGTAGTGAAAAACGCTCTCCGCGGCAAGTATCAGCACCGACTCCGACAGATCTGATCCTCAGAACTGTCGGGGAAGAACAAGGTGTCTGCTACCAACATGCTTGCCGTTCCGATCCTACTCTACTCCTTTGGAGTAGTGAAATGGACTCGAGAGGAGATGCGTCAACTCGACGTAGGAACCCGCAAGAAGATGCATCTCAATAGAAGTTTGCATCCTAAATCGTCCGTTCCACGGCTATACCTCCCACGACATAGGGGAGGCCGTGGACTCTTGAGTTTGGAGAGTCTCCATAATAGGATGGTTCTGGATGGAGCCTGTAAGATCATCAGGAGTTCGGATCCCCTCCTCTGCATGGTCCGGGACCATGAAAGTGCAGGAATAGGAGCCTTTTTGTTTAAGGCAGCACAAAGAGCAGCCGATGAACTTGGTCTCTCCTTCGACGTCGAGCGGGTAAATCCCGAGTTGGAACCTGCTCGACGAAAAGCCCAAATTAAAGCTGCAGAACACAACATCTTTCTGCAGCTTCACACGGATAAGCCAATGCATGGAGTTTTCTATAAAAATATAGAGAACCTTGGCTTATCCGAAAGGCTGAACTTTGCCTTCTTAAGGTCAGCCGGGCTGAAGTCTGAGACCGAGGGATTCATAATGGCCTGCCAGGATGGTGTATTTAATACCCTCGTCTATCGTAGTCGTGTCATGGGTATAGAGGTCCCTGATGTCAGCTGCAGGGCCTGCCGCAGGGCGCCAGAGACTTTAATGCACCTGTTGTCGGCTTGTCCGACATATGCAGTCTCGGCCTATGTCCAGAGGCACGACGGAGCATTACGAGTGCTTTATTATCACCTAAGGCACTCGTATGGGATAGACGAGACACCAGTGCTGCCTTACGCTCTGGGGGATATTGAGTCCGTTGTGGGAAATGAGAAGTGTCTAATTTATGGGAACTACTCGTTTCCCACCGTCAGGCAAATAAAGCCAACAAGCCTGACGTAGTACTCCTCGACCACCAACTCAAGACAATGTTTGTCGTGGAGTTCTGGGCTCCCGCGGAGAACAACATTGTCTTGAAGGAGGAGGAAAAACAGACAAAATATCGAGATTTGCTCTTCGAACTCCGCAGACTCTACCCGGACCATACTGTTAAGATAGTGGTACTGATTATAGGAGCCCTCGGTGGAACGAGACACACACCGCTTTCAGAACTTAAGATCATACCGGGATGCCGAAATTCGGCAGAGGTCTTAGCCGGCAGAATGCAGAAGGCCGCCATCCTCGGTTCATTACGTCTGCTCAGGGCACACGATTCGCGGACCCAGTAGTCACTCACCCCACGGGCGTGGGGAGTGGCTACCGATATTACCAGCTCCCCTCTGTGAGTGTCGGAGCCACAGAGTTTAAAGGTGACTCGATTTTAGAGAAAATAATAATAATAATAATAATAAATTGCCTTTATTTCAGTATTATACATTAATACAATACCTATGGCGAAGTATAGCCGAAGCTACTCTACTGTTGTTGTTACTGAAACTTTGCATACTTGTGAAATCCTACCATTAAAACCGAGAAACGGTAAAATAGCTCAAATTGTAGCTTCTTTGGAGAACTTTAAGATGAATGTGAGAAAAATTTTTATTTTCCCATTTAAACCGTTTTCCCTGCAATTGTTTATAATCTTGTGGTGGATTTTTTAATAAGTAAAAAAATAGTAAACAAATTATCAAAGTAGATAAAAAATAGTCAACGTTAAATAAAATGTGCTCTACTTGCATTTGCAGCCGAGAGAATTTTTGCATTTCGTTCGTTAATGAATAAACAAGTTAATATTTCATATTGAAATTTGGACTGGTTGCTCTCCAGTGCTTATATATTTTTGTAACAACTGATAAAAAACAATCCAAAAGTATAAATTTCAAAATTGCATCAATGAAGCGTTTTTAAGAACATAATAAGTGGTTGAAAATTATTCTCGTCCCCCACTCTTAGAATTTTGGAACTAGACATGATATGACACAATTTGAATAGAGTATTGTATTATGCTAATTTATAGAACTTCTCGTCTTTACAAGAAATCGTCTACACACATACAGTCACACCTACATACAAATATGCATATAGACTCACAGTATACATAGACTTTTTTATTTGATATTTGAGTTCAGCATAAGTATTATGAAATAGATTTTTGTATAAATTTTTTTCCTACAATGATTATAATAAAATTTTGTCGGGTTATAATATACCTATATGGTTAAATCAAATGGGAATAATAAACTGTCTCCTTAATGATTAAATATACGTCTTAAAAATAATTTGAACCAGAATATTTCTTTTATAATTGGAAGATTGAAAATAATAGGTATTTACAATTTAAAACAATTCTGTCACAAAGATAAAGTAAACTACTAAGACTTTATAAAGTATATTGTAACTAGAAAGAAGGCATTATTTTTCTACGGAAATATGTTTCTACCCTCGAGAATATATTTCGTATATTCTTGTTATATAAATAAAAATACTATAATCCAATTTCTATTCAGGATATTGTATCGAAAGGCAATTTGTAAACCAGTGAAAGCAAAATAATCATTTCAAGGTAAGATCTACGCTGTAGGATTTGTTAAGCTGCCCCCATATAGAAAAACTTTCGAAAGCGTAATCCTTCGGTGATGAGAACTTTTTGAAGGGCGTTTTGGAGCCAACTCAATGTATACTTCGTAAATGTTACAATAAATATGGTAAAAGGAAAATCGTTGAAATAACAAAAAACTATACAAAGAAATGTCTGTTGTAAACAAGTGGTATGGAAAAAATTTATTAAAAAAAATTAGGGGGACAATGAAACTTTGGAGATTTGTAGTTTTCATCCTTAATATTAAGAAACCGATGCATCTCTAACCTATGTATGATGAAAATTGACTGAGATACAGGGAGTTGAAGGTGGAGGTACTTTTACATTCCCATTACCAACCAAACTCAAGGTATGTGGCTCAAGACAAAATAAGAGAACTTTTTTAAAAACTAAAAGTTGTAAAAAAATGGATGGATAACTTTATCGTAGGTGATTTAATAGTTGGCATCTTGTGTGGTAGAACAAAGGGGAATCAGGAATCGCAAACTCCAACATTTTGAAATAAGTATCCTGTGTCTTATATTAATAGTTTTCAGAAGAATACTAAATTTTAATAAGTGTAAATGTTACGATACCTTGTAGCTTGGAGAAGTATTTTTCTATTAAATGGAAAACACTTTGGATAGAGAATTAAATGGTTAAACAAACATTTTTTTTAATTTGCAGTAAATACCTATATGCCTGCTATGGTCATCTATACTAGATATGTCCAAAAGTTTGGCGCAATTATAGGCTCTGGGGCCCCAGTAAAAATAATATTAATGGCAAGATTATCCTATATTCCAAGCCGTATGCACTATGCAAAGCTCTTGTTTATTAGAAGATGATAATCACTGGAATGAAACACTCAATGAAGTAGCGTTGTCAAAATCAGTAACAATGTTAAGAGATCTGTTTGTGGACAGGACTCTGATCATTGGTTTCTCACATAAACTTAACCGAACTCCACTAAGAGAGATAAGAGTTGATAAACCATCCTACGTTGGAGAAGAAGCGACTTGGCGACCTTGGGAAAAATAAATGTAGTCACATCCTTTAGATGAGTAGTGGTAAGTATATCTACAATTACACCTACATTTTAGAAATGGCTTTATCAACAAATTCTTAGCAATGACTCATATTTGACTCTGTTTACAGAAGACGGTATACAGAAGCGCCATCACAGGATCCTGTCCAATACATTCTACCATGTTTATATCCTGAAGTGGCCAATGCTAACGGTGTTAGACTTGTGAGCACGGAGTCACGGGTCCCAATTCTGGCTAGGAGTTTAGTGGAGTTTTTAAGGTGTTACCGATAGGATAGCAGTGGGCTAGTCCTCTGTTCAGTAAGACACCATGGATAGCCCCATTCTAAGTTCGAGTCTCAGCTGTTGTAGATGGTAATGCCGCAGATAATGATTGTTGTGTTGTTGTCTGTGTGCGTTTGTGTATGTTCTGGTTGAGTGGTGGAATAGCTATATCTAAAATTTCCCAGGACGTCAATGTAAATAAGACATTGGAATGAAAAAAAAACACATTATATTCTGGAAGTTTCATTATAAGTTGGTGCAAGAAGATGAAAGTTGAGAGTTTTAACAAGGCGTCATGATAATTCCTCACAAGAAAAATCACGTTGGTGATAATAGCCAGTAGTAGTTCGGTTAAAATTTTGCACACTGACGTAATATTGAGTGGACAATTATTGTTACCTAATTTAATTATCAAGTTAAGGGTCTAGTGTAGTAATGTATAAATTACTAAATTGAAAATTGTCGGTGTATTATCATTGTGTCTTGACATGAGGGTTGTTTGAAGTTGTTCTGTGGATCGCGTTAAGTGAATTATCCAGCTACGAGAGCACAGGAAATTACTAATAATTTTCTTTGGTAATACATGACAGCACAGAAACTGAGGAAGATTAATTTATTTTAATAATGAAGTAAGAATACATGAATTCATTTTCTAAACGCTGATATATCTACTTTCATAACGATGATAAACAATGGAACAACGACACACATTACAATGATTGCTATAATGTCTAGCCTTCGTATAAATGCTCGTGGAGGTGAAAAAATTAATTCTAGAAATAACAAGCTTCAACGAGAGGATTCTCATGGGTATTTGTGAAATTTCTACACGGGAAAAATATCAAACATTTTACTGTTACAGTAGGTTACTTTTATCCCTTAATTTAAAAAATATATGTAACGAGTATGAATTGACACAAATTGCTTTTACGTGGTGCCAGTGAGATTAAGCAGTCAATACATTTTTCATTTTTCAAATAGGTATTCGGCAACGCCAGGTTTTATAGAATAGAGGATTTTTTAATATCGGAATTTCTAGAAGCTTGAAATGTAACAATTGAATATCTGACAGTTTTCCTCAATTTCAACTCTGCTGATTATGAATATGATTGATTCCAGATCAATTCTTTTACCAAAAACGTATTTATTAAAAAAAATGGCGCCATTTTTGCTCTTTTTTTTCAAAAAATGCTCGTAACTCGACAAATACAATAGATATGAAAAAAATACAAGACAAAATCTCTAGAGCATAAAATGATACATCGAAACTTGTTTTAACTCAAAAAATCATACTACTTGTAGGCGTACTGTAAAGGAACAAAAATGACAATCTTTCAACTAATTGTATAATTACCCGTTTCCTTTGTTAAACTTTCATATTTTGGTACGTTTTGAAGTAGTTTCATTGGAATTTAAATTAGTATACTTTTTTATCTATTGGATATCCCCCAAATATTACTATTCTTTCAAGTATTATATCTGTAATCGTTTTTTCTTCTACTTTTAAAATTACCTATGGGTTCCTCATTTAGAGGTGATAAATCGGAGAAATTTTAGATCATATAGTGATATAAAACTCCAAAATTGAATATTAGTTGGAAATTTTATTCATAAAATATGCTCATGTTGACCATATCACTTTCAAGATATAAATTTAGGATTTTTCTTGAAACGCACCAGGCTTTCAACTCGCACCTAGCTGAACTAAAATCAATCAAATTTAAATCTTTATTTGGCCTGTCATTAAAGAACCCTCGCGCACCACTTATGGAAATCCGGTATCCGTTAAATTTCTCCAATTTTTGATATGTTGTTCTAGTAATCCAGTAAATCTAAAGTCTCAATATCCCAAAACACACTGTTCTACTCTTGTTTACCCTGTAGGGGGTTGAAAAGCGCTGGATTATATTTAACAACTACATTTCTATAAAAAATATTTGTATCTTTCAGCACGGTAAAAAACCTCAGTCGAAGGATCTGACTTACGTTTAAATGCTGTTCCACCCTTTTCCACCCCTCCCATGGGATGAAAATCTCTTTCACGACTGTATAGCGGTATCTCTGTTCCAAAAAAATTACGAAACTGCTCCGTTGAGCAAAAAACTTTAAAAGATGGTGCAGAAATCACTCTGAAGTACCCTCTATGTTTATCCTTTAGGGGGTGATTCTCAATAAAGCGGTTGCACAGCGGTATCTTTGTTCCAAAAAATTATGGAACCACTCAGATAAGTAGTTCATCTCAAAAAAAGGTACAAGCTAATCCCTGGCCATTTTCCAACCCTCCCGGGTGTGAAATCAATTAAAGAGCTGATACAAAAGTACAAAGCATCTAGACACTCTTATATTTATTGACTATAGCCTAATAAAATAGAGTATTGCCTTATACAAAAAATGATAAGTATATCAACTGACGTACTGAGGACAGAAAAAAGTATAAATCCGACTATGCTACCTCCACGTCGTAAACTCTGGTTAACACTGAAACAAGCGGCCCTTTATATGCATAGAATTAAGGTATGGTTTAAATGCGGTATTTATTAAATGTCATGACAAATTGTACCTTTCAGAATTTTTAACCCCCAAGTTTGACGCGTATGTTTGTATGTTTGTTTGGTCTCCCTGTCTGTCTGTCTATCTGTCTGTGGCTTCATATCTCTTCAACGGGTGATCCGATTTTGATGTATTTTTTTTATTTGAAAGAGTATTTTGTCGAAAAGGTTATAGGCCATATTAGATTTTGATGTTTGGTCCCCATCTTGAATTCGCCATGTTGAACTTCTCTAGAAATTGTCCGCTTGAAGTAAAATTGAAAATGTGCAGACAATTATGGTAGCCGAACATGATTTAGGCCTCATTTTGATTCGGTCATATGAAACTGGTACGATTAGATACATTGATCGGGGGTTTTTAAAAATTTTCAATTTTACTTGTTATTCTTGTAGGGATGCAAAAAGATAAACATCCTAGGAAATATAAGAAAGATATCTAAACTGTGTTATTGAAACGTTTATAATTATTTTTAATGAAACAATGCTATACCTTTTTTAATTGCTCTTGTCACTCCCTGGAAGTGGCAATTTTTAAAAATTAAAGTACCTTTATTTTATATGTTTTCTTCTCACTTCTACGAACAGGGAAAAATATTAGAAGTGTGATTGAGCACAAGTACGACTGTTCTGCGATGTATAGGTACAACGGTGAAAAAATATCTGAATAGACGTTATTCTAGTTACTTTTACCCCCGCAAAAGTGTTACGGGGTGGCTCAGAGTAATTGCTACCCTTTTTTTTGAGATGTAGTACTCATCCGAGTGGTTCCATCTCTTTTTTGCCAGAAATATACCGCTCTGCAGAGGTGAAAACCATTTTCATCCCACGTAAGGGGTGGAAAAGCGTTATGGGGTGGTTCATAATTACACCATTATTACACCATATTTCGAGGCCTTCAGCTCAATTAAGCAGTTCCATAACTTTTTTACAGAAAGATACCACTCTGCAGCAGTGAAAGTGATTTTCATCCCTCGGTACGTATTATTTTATGAAAGCTGGTGGTACACAGTTTGAACATCTAATTTACTAATAAAATTTCTTCTTGACAGTTGTACTATCTGAACTTTTTTATCTGATTATAAAAGAGCGCTTTTGCAACTTGAATTTTGAATATCTTGAGAACGAATTGATAGAATTTAATTTCTTTTTGTGTGATATTCAGGAGAGGAAGACCTTTCAAATGAGCCCACTTGCCCCATCATGCCATTTAAAATTTTAGACGTTGTGGTTACAGCTCGAAGAGATGAAGCGATTTGTAGGTGAGTTATATTGTAAATAGATCCCCTTGAAAATGAAGTTGAAGTGTCTGCATCTGTTTTAAAAAATCATTTGAACTACTCGAAAATTCACCTGTTTCGTTTTCAATAATCCTCCCTTATAATTCTTAATAGCGGATTATTCTGAAACAGATCCTGTTGAAAATCAAATACGAACATTATCATCATCTCTCATATTAGAGTTAATTTAATCTATGATACAGTTTAATAGACCATCTTCACCTTAAATCAGTTGATCAAAAGCTGATCTGATGAATGATGACATCCCCCTTATTTAAATTAGGTTGGAACAAGAAAATGAATAGCTTGTAATCCTCCAAGATGGTGGATATATTGCAGTTAATGGTATTTTACTTTAATTACAAAAAATATTTACATATTGAAACAGATAATACGCGAATCTCGAACGGTTTGTTTATTTATGCTCTTTTCATGAAAATAATGAATTAGTATGCATTTATTAATAATTGAGGGATTACATTTTGAAACAATTTACCTACCTACATTTGTGGTCAAGTTAGTGCTTTTTTGGTGATTAAAACGTTAATTGCAATTTCAAATTGTAACAGCTACCACCTCCGATCACGTATTTATTGAATTTCTGGTGAACAATTTAAATGTTTAATATGGCGTGTCGTTAGAGGTCGATTTTCTGCTGAAAATATCCTGTACTGGTATAAAGATTTATTTTCTCTGCATAAAATATATTGTAGACAGTACACAACATTATCTTGTGATCATAAAACATAACGGCCACCAAAGGAGATACTAACATGTATCTTGTCTTTTTCAATGATCAAACCAGCATCTATAAAGATTATCAATGGCTTGTTTCTTGTAATATCGATTCATAATTTCCCTCATTTTTACTTTGAATACCGGGCCATATGTTCTTCATTTTCACCATTAGAGAAACTTGTTTCATTTGACGGTATTAAAACTTCTTGTTCAGTCCTTTGTGCTTGTATTCAGCAAATATTCTTCTTTTGCTGTATCTATGACAGTATGCCGTATTTTTGACCTGTCTTTTATGTCCAAGCACATCTAGCAAGTCAGTATGTCTAAGTGCGATTTGTACTAATTAAGTTCAGCCGAGTTCAGCTTGATTCAAGATCAAAAGCCAAAGTTACGATTGTTACGTCAACCGTAACCATGGATTTTAATCTTGGATTAAGCTGAACTTGGGTTGAACTTAGTTGGTACAACTCACCCTCATACAACCAGTTTTTCCTTTCTGACATTTAATGAAAGCGAGTCCCTTCACCTTCCTTTATCTCTATAGAGTAACTATAGTTAACGTGAACTTCCTTTTTGCAATCAGCATTTGCACAGTTATTAAATTCAGAGCAGAGAACAATTTTACACTTGCAGTTCAGGATGTCAATGGAATATGTTTTTTGGCCTGTTCCCAGTTCTGTTGAATTTGTTTTGACAATTATGAACCGCGAAGCTACACTGTTCAAACACTTTAGGATAAATAACGCCCTATGTAAGATAGACTGCTGATCAGTTTCTGATATGCTGCTTTCCTAGCAGAAGCCCATACCTCATAATGTTTCGCATAGTTGAGGGTTCAGAGGGCAGTAGCTCATAGCCAATTCCATTTAAACTAGTGACGTGCGTTAAATTGCTTGTCTTGTTTTCTTTTTAGAAGCCATTCTGTTGCATTCCACTGTTTAAGATGACATCAATAATGACTGATGAATATTTTTTTATATACGACTAACAAATAATATGAACATTAAATGGGTGATATTTGGTATATAATGCCATCAATTAATGATGAGGGAATTCTGTTCATTATACCCCCTCGTGTACCAATCAGAAAATTATGCACGAATCAGTATATCTGTGAACATTAAAAATACAGACTATGAAAAAAAAAATAACAAACGCCATAAACAATCAAAGTAAAAACGAGTTTTATGGAATTGTGTTTGAATGTGTTAATTTTGTAGTTGAAAGAAAGGAAAGTGATTCAGAAGCTACTATCCCCTGTACTCCACCAGAAATAACTGAAAGAGCAGAAACAATAGCATCTAATTTACTACCATAGAAATCAAAATGTTTTTATGATAAAGCATACCAAAGTGTCACAGACTGGCACATTCAGAAAAAAGCTAACTCGCTTTCTGAAAATATATTATTATCCTATTTCGCTGACTTAGCTAACAGATACAAATCTTCTTCATTTTATTTCATGCTAAAAGCAGTTTTGAAAATAAAATACGACATAGATTTTGAAAAGTTTGGAAAACTACGTTCTCTTCTGAAAAGGAAATCTGACGGATATGAAGCGAAAAAGGCCAAAACTTTGACACCAGAAGAAAGGGTATAGCAGAATAAGCATGGTAAAATGGCCTCAGAAGCATTTGGGCCTAATTCGGTGTCAGTAGATCGACAATAGGAAAAGAAATGTTTTCCTCGAGTTTTAGCCCCCCGTCACCACGGGTAACCGCTGTACCCTAATAAACATGACAATTCGTTTTCATTTCTTATCTCTGCAAGCTGTGCGTTAATTATTATGAAAAAAATAGACGATGTACGTGTAATTTAAATTCATCTTAGGAAAAAAAATCAGCTGATTTTTCTGCCTCCTTCGAATAAAAAAAATGTTTAAATATTAGAATATTTATTTTTTCATGAAAATAATGATTCGCATACACAAAACTTTTAACAAAAATAAATTGTTATGAGTAGTTTATTGTAGATTTTTTTCAAATTTTTTGGAGCGGTGCGCTATAATAAAAAAAATAAAAACTGTTACGATGCATTGTTTAGTGGTGCTTAACCATTGAAACTTTAATTCACATAAAAAAAAGTGGTCTATCCGGCGAACCAGACCACTGTATCCGTATGTATTTGGATCCGCTGAAACCGAATCCGAAGTCAGAATTGTCAGATTGGCTCGTTTTTCATCCCTAACCATAAAAAGCATCCCCTCCCCCAAAAAATGGTATGTCCGGCGGACCAAACCATTATATTCCTATGTATTTGGTCCTGCTGAAACCGAATCCGAAGTCAGAATTGTCAGGTTGGCTCGTTTTTCACCCCCTATCCCAAAAAACATCCCCAAAGCAAAAACAAATTGGTCTGTCCGGCTGACTATACCAGTGTATCCTTATGTATTTTGACCTGCTGAATCCAGATTCGAAGTTAGAATTGACAGATTGGCTCATTTTTCACACCTAACCCCGAAAACACCCCCCCCCCCAAACGGAGGGGGGGAGTGTATTCTTATGAGGTCAGAATTGTCAGACAGGCTCGTTTTTCACCCACAATCCCAAAAAAATGCCCCCAAAACAAAAACAAAGTGGTCTGCCCGACGGACTATACCAGTGTATCCTTATGTGTCTTGACCTTCTTAATCCGGATTCACTTTGGCTCATTTTTCACCTCTAACCCCGAAAAACACACCCTCCAAAGAAATGATCTGTCTGGCAGACCATACCAGTGTATCCTTATTTATTTAAATCCGCTAAAACCGAATCCGAAATCAGAATTGTCAGATTGGCTCGTTTTTCACTTAACTCCAAAAAACAACGACAAAACAAAAAGAAAATGGTCTGTCTGGCGGACTATACCAGTAGATCCGTATGTAATTTGACCTGCTGAATCCAAATTTGAAGTCAGAAGTGTCAGATTTGCTCGTATTTCACAAGGAACACTAAAAAACACCACCAAAACAAAAAAGTGGTCTGTCCGGTGGACCATACCAGTGTATCTTTATATATTTGGACCGCTGAAACCGAATCCGAAGTTATAATTATTGTCAGATTGGCTCGTGTTCATCACTAACCCCCAAAAAACACCTCCCCCACAAAACGGTCTGCCCAGCGGACCATACCAGTGTATCCTTAAATATTTGGTAAGGATACACTGGTATGGTCCGCCGGACACACCACTTTTTTTATTTTGGGTTAGGAGTGAAAAACGAGCCAATCTGACAATTCCGACTTCAGATTCGGTTTTAGCAGATTTAAATACATAAGGATACACTGGTATGGTCCGCTGGACAGACCATTTTCTTGGGAGGGGGGGGGGTGTTTTTCGGGGTTAGAGGTGAAAAATGAGCCAATTTCTCAATTCTAACTTCGAATCCAGATTCAGCAGATCAAAATACATAAGGATACACTGCCGAACAGACCTCTTTGTGTTTGTTTTGGGGGTGTTTTTTGGGGTTGAGGTGAAAAACGAGCCAATCTGACAATTCTGACTTCAGATTCGGTTTCAGCAGGTCCAAATACACAGACCATTTTTTGGGGAGGTATTTTTTGGGGTCAGGGGTGAAAAACGAGCCAATTTGACAATTCTGACTTCGGATTCGGTTTTAGCGGGTCCAAATACATACTAATACACTGGTCTGGTCCATCGGACAGTTTGAATGGTTAAGCACCACTAAACAATGTGTCGTAACAGTTTTTATTGGGGTTACCCGTGGCGACGGGGGGCTAAAACTCGAGGAAAACATTTCTTTTCCAATTGTCGATCTACTGACACCGAATTAGGCCCAAACGCTTCTGGGACCATATTACCATGCTTATTCTGCTATATCCTTTATAAAGGAAGCACCTGATAGAGTTTATCTTTTACATAAGCTAAGATTGCCAGATACTAAATGTCTCAAATCTAACATGTTAATTTATTTAAGGTCGTATTAATCGTGGTGCATGCCGCTCTAAGCAGCTATACGAAATGAAAATTGAAGACGTGAAAATCTAAGTACAACATTATTAATAACTGTACCTAAAACGAAAATCAAAGTGGTAAGAAGTTTTGTCATTACTGTTCAATTTTATGGGATTGTAAAAAAGTACATGGATCTTCGGCCGTCGCACGTGACAATATGCCCATTTTTTTTAAATTACCAAAGAGGTAAATGCACCATTCAACGAATTGGAAAAAATAAGTTTACTATACTTGGAAAACAAATAGCAACTTATTTGAATTTGCCAAATCCTGAACTTTACACCGGTTATTGCTTTCGGAGATCTTCGGCTACACTACACTATACCTGGATGGAGGTGGCGATATTACGGGGTTGAAGCGTCACGGAGGCTGGAAGTCCTCACTCGAGCTCAAGAATACATCGACTAATCTTTTAAAAATAAAATGATAACAGCCGAAACTATTTCCAAACAAGTGAACAATGCTGGCTTCTATTTCTACAGCTGCTAGAGTGGTTAATGCTGATAGTATTACTACCGTTGAAAATAGTGCTAATCATACTATAACACAAAATATCATCAGTTCAGTTTATTAACTGTAGTAACATTAACTTACATTTTACTGAGAAGAAATAAATAATTTAAAATTTAACATTTTTTTATGCGTTTATGTATTATGTATGTGTCACTATATTTTATACATATAGGTTAGTCGTATATAAAGTATAGTATACAACTCACTATAATGGCTGTTATTACCTCGGATGGTTACAATACTCGCTCGCTGCGCTCGCTCGAGTTGTAATCAATTCTTCATTAAAAACATATTTTTTTTATGCAAAATAAAATGTTGTATGCATCACGAGCGTTATTAGATTATAATGTACTTGGTGCATAAATAACTATAATCGTAGTACTGATGAAAATTTTCCGGCCTCTAAATTAAACTCATAGGTATAACACTAGAAAGTGAATTATACATGGTGTCCCACTTAAAACTCCCGGAACCATTTTCTCCCATTGAGATACAGATGGCGTTGCAACGAACAGAAATTGTTAGATCCCAGGAACCTTGACATGAGGCAGTACTTTCTAAGCAACTTAATGCGAACAATTTTAGAAAAATCGTTTTCGAGATATTTGATAGTTTTAAGTATAAAAATCGCCATAACTTTTTTGAAATAAACTTTAGACGATGACTTCTTAAGAAATTTCTCATAATGAATCAGACTGATTTAGATAGGAATGAAACAAATTTATAAATGTTTCCTTAATATTATATTGTAAATTGCAGACATCTCGAAAACTTGTGATTTCTCGAGAATTGTTCATACTGTGAAAGTTCTTATAATGTAAGGCCACTTTTAAAGCTTCTTGAGACCAAAAAATTTCATTGCACCGCAATACCATTGTCAATTTATAAAATGATAATTTTTACACAAAACTGAAGTCATTTATATATTTTAGTCAATACCTTTTACAAAATTCAAACATCTCTCTTAGTTATATTATAGAAAATGACCACAGGTGTTTTAAGGGGGACATCCCGTACACTGTATATATTTATTCGGTAAATAATAAGAATAATATAAATATGTAACTGCACGTACACTTCTGTGCAAAAAAATCCCGTACACCTATTTTTTGCTATATTAAATCATTCTTTATTATTTGTTAGTGTCAGTGTCATATTTTCGAAATGCTGAAATTAACTGAACATGAAAAAATTCTAATTCTCTCTAAAAATGAAGAGGGATGGTCTATCAGAGCAGTTGCTAACCATTATCACTTAAATAAAAGTACCGTTATGAGTGTAAAGAAAAGGTGGGATGAGGAAGGTATCATAAAGACAAAAGACGATTTAGGCCGACCGAGTAGTTCAAATCTCGCTCAAGATGAAGCGCTCCTTGGCTATTTGAGGGAAAATCCATTTCAAACAGCAGGCAAAGTGCCAAGAAGACCATATTAACAGAAGAACATAAGCAAGCCCGCATTCTGTTTTGTTTAAATTATGTCTATCGCCTGTTGGAGTTTTGGAACAATGTTGTGTTTACCGATGAAAAAGTTTTTCAGTTTTATAATGACGGACATATTCGGGTGTACCGTCCTGCAAATACCAGGTTTCACGAACGCTACGTGTCTCCGCGGAACAGGTCCGGGCGAATTTCTGTTAATGTTTGGGCATGAATAAGCGTGTATGGCCCTGATGTAGCGTGACATATCATGGGTAATGGTAGATCAATATATTTCCACTGGTTGTGGAAGTAAAATTATCACAGGCAGACACGTGCAAATACCTTACTTTTGACATTTCACAATCAATGTCACTTTTTTATAACCTATATGATAATAAAAAATCTAAATTCCAAAAAGACTGATTCACGTCGATTAATATTAGTAAAAACTGGATTACTTCATTTTTCAAGCGTACGTGATTTTATTGCACAGAAGTGTACATGGTAGTCATTTTATTTACTTTTAGGGCATCGCTTAAAAAAAATCTTAGTCATTTTAAAGTTACAAGAAATTTCACATAAACGTAAAAAAGTAACTTTTCTTCCTGTAACTATTTTCCACGCAAAACTAAATTACATTAAATAAACCAAAATACCTTTTGAATTTCCAAATCATATTACAAGGGTTGGTGAACCACCCCTTATTTTTAGAATGTTGAAAAATTCAACACGCCCTAAATTTTTTCAAGTTAATGGATATAATGTAATGTTCGCGTCAGTGTTAAATTTTTTAAATAAGTTTGATTTAACGTAAGTTTCAAAATCTGCATGGAAATAGATTTAACATACAGATCGCTCCATTGAAGTTCTTCAGGGACTTCCAGCAGTAACATCAATTTATCGGTAACTATTACGATTAAATTATGTGATGTGGAGACTTTATTGTTCAGTCGGAAAATAAACGACATAATATATCCGTCGTAAATACACCTTTTTTCAAATAAATGGCGTTTGGATGCCACGAAATGATAAGGGATTTTTCCCGGGTGCGTTCCTGTCTCATTTTCGGTAAAGTAGCTGGGATCAGAGAGTTGCTAAAAAACTGTTAGGTATTCTAAATGCAATATATATTGAGAATTAATTCATTTCTTTTAAACTACCTACCTATTCTACAGAGATGTATGCATGTCAGAATAATATGTTGACGAAATCGCAATGCCCGCCAATATTACTGAGTGTAAATTTCTAAAAAGTATTGAGTATGAAATGTAAAATGTTTAACGCACAGAGAAATTATTTTGATATAGTAAACATTGGTAACAATTTTTATTTTTTACAAAATATGCTTGAAAAATGTTAAACACTTTCAAATTTTTCGAATTAACAACTATTTCAAATTGAGAAATATAGATTCAGGTAAATAAAGAAGGCGAATTTAACACTAATTTAACCACCATTTAAGCATGACTCTTACAGCCAGTAAAATTTTTCTGTTGGAGAAACAACTGGCAGACATCAAAATATCAGATCTTTTTGAGATGCATCGTAGGGACTTCAGGCATTTTAGATCTATGACGGCATGCATGATATGCTTCTCCGGACATAATGACATCAGTCGGAATGGAGTAAAAGGGTATAGCAGAATAAGCATGGTAAAATGACTCCAGAAGCGTTTGGGCCTAATTCGGTGTCAGTAGATCGACAATAGGAATAGGAAAAGAAATGTTTTTCTCGAGTTTTAGCCCCCCGTCGCCACGGGTATACCCTGTACCCTAATAAACATGACATTTCGTTTTAATTTTTTGTCTCTGCAAGTTGCGTGTTAATTATTATGAAAAAACTAGAAGACGTACATGTAATTTAAATGCATCTTAGGGAAAAAATCAGCTGATTTTGCTGAAAAAAAATATTTAAAAATTAGAATATTTATTTTTTTATGAAAATAATGATTCGCATACACAAAACTTTTACCAAAAATATATTGTTATAAGTAGTTTATTGCAGATTTTTTCAAATTTTTTGAAGCGGTGCGCCATAATTTAAAAAAATTGAAAACTGTTACTACGCATTGTTTAGTGGTGCTTATCCATTGAAACTTGTCCGGTGGACCAGACCAGTGTATCCGTATGTATTTTGACCCATTGAAACTGAATTCGAAGTTAGAATTGTCAGATTGGCTCGTTTTTCACCCTTAACCCCAAAAAAATGGTCTGTCCTTCTCGTTGAAGCTAAAACATGTCGAAGGCAAATACAAAAACTTTGCCCATCATACCTGATAGTTCAGCTTTAATAAATAAATTAGAGCAATATATAAATAAAGTCAACCCAATAAATGACGAAGAGCTAAATATCCTGTGGGATTCCCTATTAGAGAACATCAAATAAACGGAAACACAAATCGAGACACGTAGAAATGGGAAACAACCAAAGATATCTGCCGACATTTTAACTGAAGTGAAAGCCAGGAAAAATCCGAAGGCTTAATATATCAACATTACCTTGAAATAAAGAGAGTATAACATATAGAATTCGAACTTTTGTCAAAGAGATATGAATTTCTATTTATCTACAAAGAGTCTATAAAAAACTAGAGTCACATGCTGCACACCACTAGCAAGGATCTTTTCTAACACAATTATAAATAATAATTATAAACCTAAAAAATCGTCAATTAAAGACTCCACCAGTACTTTGAGAATTGACAGAGATCAGACTATCGAGATCTTCGCCAATATTGCGAAGTTTATTTGGAAAATGACCGTCCTGAGGTAGCAGATGATTGACTGCTGGACCAGGTTTGCAAACCTTCAGCACTGAAATTGGAAATGGAGGGATCCGTACAAAAGCAAAATTTGGTAAAACAATTGGGGTGGACAATGTCACGGCCGAGGCGCTCAAGTTAGTTAGTGAAGATGGAATGAGAATATTTCACAGAATATACCTATCAAGAAATATGGGAAACAGGAATCTGGCTCGATAATTTTGGAATCTTTATGTCACTACATAAGACTCATAAGAGGGGAGCTGTCTGTTATAACTACAAATTGCTGGCATCAATATCACATGCCAGTAAAATTATGCACAATATTCTTCAAGTCAGACTTCAGCATTATTTGTCTTGGCAAATACCTTCCGAGCAAGCAGGATTTGTTAGAGGACGCTATGTTAGAGAGTAAATACTGAACTTGTGACAACGAGAAGATAAGAGAATATTATGTGCCTATGTATCTTTGTTTCATAGACTACCGCAAGAGTCTTGACAATTTCGAACAAAAAAAAATGTGACTGTATTATTGGAGATGAGAACGCTGTTCTCATGAGAAAGTGGGCGGTGGCCTCTTGAAAACCAAAATAGCGCATTTTCTAATTGTGGGAGCGCTCACACTACGACAAAAAACGCTTGCTTGCTGCATCGCTTAGTGAATTATAAGGAAACTGGGCTGTTCTCGTGTGAGAGAGAAAATATAACCTCACTTTCATTTCATTTGTGACTTTTCGTATAGTTATTTTTAAACATCGAGTCTTGTGCTATTTTAAGTGTAGGAATTAAAGGAGGCTAGATATTTCCAATGTGGGTTTTAGTTTATTTTTATTGTACATGTATTGCTTTAAATATATAAGTATTATTATAATTTATATTTTATATACTTTTATAATATTGTTACACTTTTGTAATATTGTTATCTTGTACATGTTTATAAAATTGCAAAAAACATTATTATATTATTGCCAATGAGGTACTACTAGAGACCTTCAGATTTCTTAAGATGCTCAAGAGGAACGTCAACTTCTTCACATGACCAATTTCGTTGGTGAATTAATTTGTAAATTGCACAGTTAGAAGCCGAGGTTGTCTCTTTATCCATTGAGTCAAATAATTTTTTTTGAGTCTCAATTACATTTTGAGAAAATAACACATCACAGTATTGCATGCACATCATAGAAAAAGTGCGTCATTTTGACATTTTGAAGAATTAATTGCATTTCCCATTATATCACACGTGATCTTCGACCGTGACATTGTAGCTCTCCTCTAGATTGAAATGTGGGAGCAAATGCTGACAACTTTCGAGAAATCACATCACTTCAGCGCATGATCACTATGTTTAGAGAATAGTGTTTGTGCATCATCTGGGAAGGAAACGTGATGTGAGCTCTCTACTCTCACGACAAATGCTCACATTCACTGAAATTATTGCAGAATAACCACTCTAGTGTTTATTATTCGCATATTCGTCAACTGTATAAAGAAAACTCTGCTTTAATGAAAGTCGACAACACTAACTCTAACAAATGTAAAGTTGGCAAAGACGTCGGACTAGGCCGTGGTCTGCCACAAATTCTCTTCAAAATCTATAGTGAACATGCGACGCGCCGTGTGCTGGAAGACTGCAGGGTGTTGTAGCCATAATCGGAGCCAAGATTTATAACTTGAGACTTGCAAATTATACATCTTAGGGCCGTTACCTTCGATCCCGATTAAACGTTAACGGTGGGTCAAACCAATTCAGTTACCATGGAAACAATTGTACTTTCAATGATTTGGCCGACGGTTAAAGTTTAATCGGGACCGAAAGTAACGGCCCTTAGTTGCAGCAAATGATGAGCTCTTACAACGGTTGGATAATCTTCGGCATTAAGTGTAAACTACAACTAAACGAAAATTACGATTGTTGACGGAGCGATTGAAAATCACCCAGACATGCTAAAGATGGGTGATGGTAAGGTTGTAAACAAGATGGTCTACCCTGGAGCTTTTGTGGACAATACCGGCAACTGTGAATATGAAATTCGACGAAGGATAAAAACGGAAAGATCTATTTCTTGCCAGTTGAGCAACATTTGTCTTAAGAGAAATGCCATGAAACCTACAAAGGTCAGACTTGTTAACGCCATAGTTGTCTCTATTATTCTTTGCGCTTATGAGATACTAGCCATTAGAGGCAGCCAGATGACGAGTTGATGCATTCGAAATGTGGGTCTGAAGACGTTTGTTATGAATTCCCTAGACAACTCACAGTGCCTTGATTCTCAAAGATATATTTCCCACGAAGTGACTCTCCAAAATCATATTCTCCTCTTATTTCTTGAACACATCAATCGGAGAGAGCACAATATGATAGATCAGGGAAAACCAGATTGCAAAAGGGGGAGAGGAGCCCTCTAAAATGTTAAGCAGATGTAATCAAGGACGGGAAAGAGATTTGGTGATTTGCGCCCTAATAGGCAGCCGCGACAGATGACGTGATGTCAGATACGCTATACAGCATGTATAGCGATAATAAAATAAATAAAATTAAAATTTATGTAAATATACGTATATATTTGTTTTCTTAAATACATCTTTTATTTTATATGATTTTTGTGTATTTCAAAGTATATTGTTATTATTTTTGTTATCGAATCGAATGTTTTTTCTTTTGTTTCTTCTCGACTCCATAGGAACTTCTCGATTTCCAGTGAGTGAGTCACTATAGTCGCTATATACACCCCCTCGTTAAAAAAGAAAAGAGTCAATCAACCAATAGGCGTGCAGATCACCCCCAATAAGTGCTCTAGAAACTGAGTAACAGATTTGATCGAGGTAACCACTTCTAACTTGATTTTTCTTAAAGTTGACATCGAAGAGTACTTACAGTAAAAAATTAGCCAAAGTTAGTTGATCGGAACATGTAAATAATTGCAAAAAACTATAATTTTTTTTATATTACGAATTTTGTCGAATTTCATCTTCAACTCGCGATATCTCGGCAAATAATGAATATTCTTAGATGAAATTTCAGCACGACATTGTTCAAGTTATTGTTTAAAGTATTGAATTGGTCCGAATCCTTATTTATTTCACAGACGAAAGTAGTGATTTTTCAAAAAATTTCTGTTGTCAAACCTAATTTTTTTTTTCAGACACAAAAGTTGTGTGACGAACTTTTAATACGATAATTTTTGACAAACTTATATTAAAGTACAATATTTAAAGAAGTTTTCTGTAAAGTTTCAGGTATTCATATTGTATATATAAAAAGTTATCGCACTTTGAAGTAGCGTCTCCGCGCGCAGCAGACATGTTATTTACGCGCGCCATGTTTCATTGTGATGGTTGCCGTAGTTCAGACATTTACTATCATATGAATGCAATATTTTGTTACATATTCCCTTTTTACAGTTACTGTAAAGTGGAAATAAGTAATACTAAATTAATTGTTGATAAATTAAAAAATACACGTAATACATTTAATATTTTTTAATTCTGAATCAACATCTATGGGCTGCAACGAGCAATTTGATGTACAGTTACAAATGAGACAGCATTTTATACCAGCAGCGTAGCACGAACAAAATTCATTATCACAAGATGTTTTTTTTGATCTGCAATTACAATATACTTTTGAAGCAGCTCCTTCAAAATATATTGGCAAAAGTTCTTCATTTTTAAATTTCCTGCCAAAATCAGTCGGATTGAGTGCATCAAAAATAGGTATGTGAGCATTATACCATACGTGCACTTGCCAAAAATAGCGTTTCATGTGTTGAAGGAGAGCCTGGGTACGATGGAGGTAATTTTTCAATGGCGGAATTTTTTTTTGCAAGCCAAGATTACTCTCACGTCGTTAATATTGTCTTTTTACTTTTGAAGTCATAAATTCCAATCACAAATTTTGTCCAAGCATTAACAATTTCAGGTGTTAATTTATTCTCAATTTGAAACATCTGGACTAAATGTTCTGTGCTCATTTTTTGTGCTACGTTGAGAGCTTTTTTCTTACCAATTCTGTAGAAAGCGGAAGTCGTATCGCATCCGGTTAATTCATGAATTATTGGTAACGCTAAACAAATACTACTTTTTAGCTCTTGGCATATAATATGTATTGGTATAAAGCGCCGGAAATCCATTTTGATGCTATTTTTTCCAGTTTGAAACCATACTTGAATCTTTGTATTTAGTTTAAAATAATGTGCGATTAAAGGAATAAATACATCTGTATCTGGGGACTTAACGATCACTATCATGTCCTGAGTGTCTAAGTATTGTTTGGAAATGTAGATTAGATAACAAATTATTCGAGAGTCAGCTTCAGCATGATTCGAAAATAAATCTGTAACCTCACTTTAAGTGAATCAGTGACTTCTTTAGTTACAAGATGATTTTTGTATCCACCAGCCAAATATAATTTTTTATTACTAATTTTATCAGAAATCTGAGGGATTTCAATATTTTTTTCGATGTAGTCGCATAAAAATAGGTTCAAAGTATTTTTATTTGCATCTGTAGACATAACTTTATCTCAATCTGGAATAGGTCGACTAGCATTAATATCGTAAGTATTAGAATTTAGTTTATACCTTTTTGACCTCTCTTGCGATTTAGGATTCATACTAACGTCATAGCGATAGAAAATGACGTGAATCTCAGAAATAGTTTCAAATAGTTTCCGAAAATACTTTAAAAAATATTGTATAATATTATATATATATATATATATATATATATATATATATATATATATATATATATATATATATATATATATATATATATATATATATATATATATATATATATATATATATATATATATATATATATATATATATATATATATATATATATATATATATAATATCAATACGAGAAACTTTACAGAAATCTTCTTTAAATATTGTACTTTAATATAAGTTTGTCAAAAATTATCGCAATAAAAGTTCGTCACACAAATTTTCTGCTTGAAAAAAAAATTAGGCTTGGCAAATGAATTTTTTTGAAAAATCATCTGTGAAATAAATAAGAGTTTGGATCAATTCAATATCTTAAATAATAACTTGAGCAATGTCGTGCTGAAATTTAATCTAAAAATATTCATTATTTGCCGAGATATCGCGAGTTTAAGATGAAATTCGACAAAATTACAGTTTTTTGCAATTATTTATATGTTCCGATCAACTAACTTTGGCTAATTTTTTACTGTAAGTACTCTTCGATGTCAACTTGTAGAAAAACCAGGTTAGAAGTGGTTACCTCGACCTAACCGGTTAGTTGGTTAAAACGGGGGTGATCTGCACGCCTACAACGTGTCGATTGCGAAACGTACTTTTTAAATCGGGGTAGGCAAAGTGTCACATCTGTCAATTAATACAAAAGCTGATTTAACCCTATCAATATTGACAGTTATGACTTTGATTCCTTTCTTAAAGGTAAATAACTTATCTGAACGAGATAAAACTTTAAACGATCCTTCATATAAAGGAGAAAACGAACGTTTGTTCATTGCGAACAAAAATAAAATCGCAAGAGGAAAGATGTGAACTAACAAAAGTTTTGTAACTGCCATGCGACATTGGAGGAACAAATTTTAAATTATTAAAATAAATGCGTAATTTGTCAATGAAATAAGGAATATTTGAGAAATTCAACGAAAAATTCGCCAGGTAAACGAAGGGTTTGACCATATATAAGTTCAGCAGGTGAACATTGCAGATCTTCCTTGGGAGTTTTCCTAAATGCTAATAAAATGATGGGTAATTCATCTGTTCAATGTGATGTATTGGCTCTAGTTAACAAGGAAGTTTTAAGTGAGCAATGAAATCTTTCAATTAACGAATTCCCTTGTGGGTGATATGCAGTTGTACGTATTCTATGAAAACCTAAAAACTTTGCAAATTCATTAAATAATCTTGACTCGAATTGTACCCCTTGATCAGTCGTCACCGAAAAGGGAACACCGAATCGACAAACAAAATTTTGAAATAAAGTACGCGCAACTGTTTCTGCTGTGATGTCGCGAAGAGGGTACGCTTCCGGCCACCTAGTGAATCGTTCAATCACCGTAAGAATGTAAGAGTTACCTTTGGATGGAGGTAATGGTCCTACCAAATCTATATGGATGTGGTCGAATCTGCTTTTCGGAATGGTGGAGTTTCCAAGAGGACTTCTCGTATGTCGGCTGACTTTGACAGCTTGACAGTTAATGCACGATTTTGACCATAAATTGCAATCTGTGTTCATTTTCGGTCAAAAATAGTTATTTGAAATCAACAGTCTAGTGGCTTTAATACCAGGATGAGATAAGTTGTGAAAAATATAGAATATCGTTCGTCTGTAAACAAGTGGAACAAAAGGTCTAACTTTTGTACGAGAAACATAACACTAAATGGATTCAATTGAATCTGGAACTTGTATCTTTTTTAAAATGAAATTGGTTTTAGCTAGTGATGATTTATCTGACAATAAATAGTTGAGATTTGAATCTTTATCCTGAGCTTCACTAAGCAACTTTAGGTCAAAGTTAACATTAAAGAAAGGAGAATTTTTGAGTTGAAGTGGTAAAATATTTTGTTTTAAAGAAGAAGTGTCGTAAATACGTGACAAGCTGTCAGCTATTACGTTATGTTTTCCTTTAACATGTTGTATTTTACAAGAAAATTGAGCTATATATTCTAAATGACGTATTTGACGAGGAGATCTTTCTGCTTTTGTGAATAAAGCGTTGATTAAAGGTTTGTGATCTGTAAAACAATTAAACTTTCGACCTTCAAGTATAAATTTAAAATGTTTAATTGCAGTATATAATGCTAAAAGTTCTTTGTCGAAAACCAAATAATTGGTTTGTGCTGTGATTAATTTACGGGAAAAGAATGCTAACGGAGCAAGAAATCCCTTATTATCTTTTTGCTCTAAAACTTCACCCATGGCAAGGTTAGAACAATCGACTGAGAGAGATAAGATAATATCGTCATTATTGCAAGGATGAGCTAAAACTACTGCATTACTTATAGCGTCTTTGGCTTTCCAAAAATCCATCTAAACATTCATCAGGCCAACTATTTATCTTTGTAATTTTATCATGAGATAGACTGTTACAAAGAGAATATAGGGGAAGTAAAATTTCAGCAAAATGAGGTATGAAACGATGATAAAAATTTACCATACCTATGAATGTCGGTAAAGGGGAGTTATTAATGACTTCGACTCTCTCAGTTGATGGTAAAATACCTGATGAAGAGATTTGATGACCTAAAAAGGTTAAAATTTTCAACTCCTAAGATACATTTAGATGGTTTAATGTTAATTCCGTATATGTCTAATCTTTTGAAAACTATTTCCAAATGTTCCAAATGTTGTACATCTGATTGACTTGCGATTAATATATCATCCAAATAGACGGAAACGAAAGGTAGGTTTACAAGTACTTCATTCATAAAACGTTGGAAAGTTTGACCGGCATTGCGTAGGCCAAAAGGCATGCAGGAAAATTCAAACAGTCCGAAAGGAGTTGTTATGGCTGTCTTATAAACGTCATTTTCAGCGACAGGTATCTGATGGTACGCTCGCACTAAATCAATCTTGGAGAAAATAGTGCAGCCGTGCAACTGAGAGCTAAAGTCGTGAATATGAGGTAATGGACATCTGTCTGGAATAGTAATTGTATTTAGTTGTCGATAATCTCCACAAGTTCTCCAGTCATTTTTCTCTTTTTTTGCTACTAAATGAAGTGGTGAAGAAACTTGAGAAGATGATGGTTTACAGATACCCAATTCCACCATGTTGTTAAATTCTGTTTGAGCTATTTTAAATTTAAGATTGTCTAATCTACGAGGTCGTGAAAAAGCTAAATGACCTTCAGTAACTATATGATGTACAACAGAATGTTTAATAGGTAAATTGTAATCTGGTGAACTAATTAAATTAGGAAATTGTAAAAGTAATTTGTTATATTTATCTGTTAAAGGAAATAATTTAAGTGTGTCTAATCTATAATTGTCTAAAGGACTATTTTTAATAAAACAATTAATTGACAAATTAGTCTTGTTATCAATTATTCGAGCTCCTTTAAGATCGACAACTAAACCGAAATGAGACAAGAAATCTGCGCCGGCGATTGGAATGTCAATGTCTGCAATATTAAAAACGAAAAGAAACAATCTGCGT
Organism: Rutpela maculata; assembly: GCA_936432065.2. Classification (NCBI taxonomy): domain Eukaryota; kingdom Metazoa; phylum Arthropoda; class Insecta; order Coleoptera; family Cerambycidae; genus Rutpela; species Rutpela maculata. The sequence continues at coordinate 239,310,893 of OW386285.2, forward strand.
AAGTTTAGATTGACTTTTAACAATTTCTTACCGTATGTAAAAATGGTTGAACCGTTAGCCGCGGTTAATATCGTATCAAAATTCTTTTTAAAATCTGTGTAAACATTACGTGGCACAACAGATAAATCGGTGCCAGTGTCGATTAGGAAGTTCAGGTTGTTAGATCTATCATAAATAAAAAGTCGACGTTTGCTGCCAGAAAAGTCAAAGTCAGACGTCATAAAATTATCAAATTGTTTACAACTTTTATTAGATTTGCACCGTTCACCACCACAACGATAAGCTTTGGTACCGTAAAGTTGATGGTAGTAACAAATAGTATTATTAGTACGATCAAATGTATTGGAAACATTATTACGGCTGGGTGAACGATTGCGATTAGTGGTACGAGCTTGTGAACTGTGAACTCCTATAATTATTACAGAAAGAAGTAGAAGGTTGAGGCTCGAAAGTTTGATTCTCGATTTCCAGTGAGTGAGTCGCTATAGTCGCTATAGCATGCCAACTAGAACTAGAACTAGAATTAGAACCAGAATAATTGATAAACAAGTAGATGTGTAGAAAGACGTTCTGACGCGAAGAATAATTAAGTATACTAGCCATTACATTGCATTTGCTCCATATCTGAATTAAAATAATAACAAAAATTGTTGAAGCAAATCCTTAGAATTAAAAAAGTATTAGTCAATTATTTTATTTTAGCTTGAAAACAGTACTTTAGAGACATACATATATACTGGAGTCCAATAATAATTTGATTTCTCTAAAGCTGCATTCTTCGGAAAATATTCTTAAATAGAAGTGTAAGAAATAATTGTTCGAAATATACCAACTCAACCTGCTTGTTATTTTGTTTATTTAAATAATTAGGTACAGAAAACGTGTTTTTTTTATAAACTGTTATTATTCTAAGTTGTTCTTATTTTAAAAAACCTTGTCAATCGATCTCGTCAAGTACCTTTAGTTAATGCGGCTGAGCGCGTTAAGCATTTTTTATTTTATTTACTATGCTAAACTTAAAAAATTAAAGTGTGTATGTATTTATATTAGATTTTTGTTAAATTTATAAAGCAATATCAGTGATAAATAAATATTAGCATTTGGTATTCTACAAGGACCTGAACCTATTTTACTCATAATATATTTAAATGATTTTCTTAATCTAGACTGTTTCGGAGACATAGTGTCACATGTTGATGACACTGTACTATACGTACAAAAGTAAAGGAAGATTTAAGCAAAATAACAAGATATTTTGATAACTTGCTAACGGTTAACCTGCATAAAACAATGTATATATTATTTTCGAGTTACCATAGGGGCTTACCATCTTATATACCTATCGATATTGAACTCAAACATAGAAAAACTATATGGAAACTCAGAATACGTTAAACATTTTGTTTTAGATGGAAACATCACATTAAAAACTTAGTCAGGAAGTTGAGATCGCTATCTTTCATGTTTCAGAAATTAAAATATATTTTAAGTATTTCACGAACTTAAATCCGTCTACTTTGCGTTAGTGCAATCACTGCATACTTATGTATTATTGGCTGGGGGTGTAGCATACTCAAAAACCAACATCGTTAGTGGTTAATTGAAAATAAACCTACATAGAAATGTAGGTTTATTTTCAATTAACCACTAACGATGTTGGTTTTTGAGTATTCACAAAAGTGAATGCTTATTGTTAGATCTACTCTTTTTCTTTTTATCTTTTTCTGCTGTAGTGTTAAATGCACATTTAACAGAATCGTTCTTATTTATTTATGTATATATTTGAATTCTTTATGTATATGTTTATACCTTTTTGTTTCTTCTCTTTACGCAAAATATGTGTAAATTACTGTATGTATAATGTATATGCATGTTTATGTGTTGTATCATATTTTTGTATTGATTTTAATTTAACTCTTAACTTTGATATGTAATGAATGTCTTATTTATGATGTGTTTTGTCATTGCATAGAGTATCTGCTAGGTGGGGCTGAAAGTATTATTATATATTTTTTCTATAGACAGTGGCTTTCTTATAGGGGAGGCGGTTTCTTATTAACCTTTTCCAGACAATGATATATTATTACAGTCTCAGAGATTGATTATCCTTATTATTACACTAAAGTGGTCGGAAATATGATCAATGTTACATGTAAAGGAAAAGTATTTTCTTATTTTTTCATATTAAATGTGCTAAATATTTTTTTAATACAAAACAAATACTGTAAATCAAATAATTAGACGGACCCTAGATGCTACCTGCCAGGACCTGGCATTTAAAATTACCGGTCTATGATCCGACCCACATACATATAAATCGTTGTAATTCCTTTCATCCGCAGATATCCACAACTAATGTTTCTTTCTCTGTATTACACAGGCATTGGGCTTTGTTATGGTACTAAATTCACAATGCAAAATTATCGGAGTAATTGTGTAACTCAATGTTAAGGTGAGCTGCCTATATTTAAATTCATGTGATGTTTCCATCCTACCTACAGTTCTGAAAGCGCATCGAATTTTGTATGCTCATCAGCAATTTCTTTTCGACTTGCCGAATGACGAAATTGCGTTAGAATCGGTTCAGTTGTTCTTGAGATTAGCGCATTCATAAAGACAGACCATAGCGACACTTGCTTTTATACGGTGTAATGTCAGAGCAGTAAAAGTAAAGTTAATGTATGTAACGTAAGTTAAGTTAAGAAGTAAAAGTAAGTTTACGTAAGTAAAAATGATTAACTTTGTACACTAATTAAGTTAAATTAATTGTCTGTAAATAAGCTTCGTTTGTAAGTTCGTAATGTTTTCATTCATACTTAACAAAAAACACACTAATGATATTATGAAATTATCAAGTTTCGTGAATGTAAATTTACGTGAAAATAACAAGAAACTTTAACCCGAACGATATCTGGCTGGTTTCACTTGTGATGGAATATGAATTAACAGTTGTTGCTTGCCGTTCAAGTTTCTAGTAGCAGAATTGAGGGCCACTCATGAGCAATTTGAGTAATTAACTTGTTTAATTTGGCAAACCATGGGGCCAATGATGTTCAGTGTTGGTACCTATTTAATTTATGTGTATTTTACACTCAATAGACCGTATTAATCAGAGATGTAATTTAAAAAAGGTACGCTTTTATAAATACGAATACAATACTTACTTTGAAATTATAGGACTGTGCTTAAGTTTCTCCATCTTGTTATAATGATTGAAACGCATTATATTAAGGATGACAGGATGTTAACTAAACCGTATTTTTAGTCTTGGATATATTATGTTTGAAGATATCATTTTAACACGCTTTTATTAGGTCGACCTGTAACTAACTAACCATGTATGTATGTATGTATGTATGTATGTATGTATGTATGTATGTATGTTAGATCACGGTTCACATGAATGACTTTTTAAAAAAGGTTTATTTATTTAATGGAGCCAACGTTGGCTCTTGGAGAAGGAATTAGAATAATAAATTAGAAGTGTTGCATTCTAACTGAGTTTAATAACTGACTTTACAAAGCATGTCTAGTCGTATTTATAACATACAGAACCTGAGTAAGCAAAATATAGAACAAAGGAAATGCAATTCGACAGTCAGCATAAAATGTGAGAAACAAAGGTGAAATATAATATCTCTAAGATAAGCGATTAATAAGAGAAGTCGTTATCATGTAATATGATATACATGTGGAGGTTTGTTATGACTAAGTCTTTATAATAAGCGTATAATTTTATATAACAACTTCCCCCTTAATAAAAAAAGTTGATGTTATGCAGCAACTTTTGAAAATTGTTAGAAACGTTAAATGAATATAATGCAAAATAAATTGAAACAATGTTGAATGAATACAAAGCAAAATAATAAAATACATAAAGTTAAAATTGGTAAATGATAATAATATTAAGTGAGTAATACATTACATAAATGTAATAAGAATAAAATACAATGGTCTAAATTAATAGACAAGGGTAAAACTCCACATATGAAAGTCTATGTTAACTCGATGTCCTCTTCTTCTTGAGGTCGCTTTCTTGGAGGGATAAGTCTAGGAAATTTGGTGAATACTCTGCTTCGCTCTGAAGGAGGTGAAGGAGGGTTGTCCGTTGAGGGTTGGATTCGCAATGCTCTACATCTTCTTCTTCTGCATTTACAAGTTATGTAAAGTACAACTAACAGGATGATGAGAGTGATTATGAAAAACGTGAACCAAGATACGTGTTTGGTCACAAAAGGCTCGTTTATGAGGTCATCCAGGTCTTTGGAATATTGGTCCAATTTGGGTTTTGCAATATCTAGATCTTCTACGTCGAGATTGTTTAATTTGAGTGGTTTTAATTTTGGAATTTCGATTTTGTCGGGCATGTGATTACAGCATTCAAAAGGAATTTGGATAGGATGTGAATTGTCCTTAATTTCGGAGAAGTCTTTGGCACTGACTTGTATTCGAGTAATGCCTGCATAGGCGTAACATCCTGGTTGTAGTTTGATGATGGAATTTTTGTTGATTAACTCTGTCGTGGATTCTCTCTTTGGACAGTTGATGGTGATGTGAAGTGGTTCGGAATTAATTACTAGCCATGTGTTGTCTTCGAGTTCTTGGACGTTGTATCCCTGACTAATAATGAAGGAAGTTTGACAGTTCTCTGGAAGTTTCGGCAACGGTTTTAGTATTCTGGCTTCACATATGGCATTTTGGTCGATAGGATAGGCAAACAGGTTCGAACATAGTTTGGTTCCAAAATAAAGAGTTTTGCATTCTTTCAAATTTTGTATAGGTATGTACATTAAAGAATCATCGTCTCTCGCGATATACTTTTGTGAAATAGATAAAATGTGATGCAGACCAGTTCTGTTATCAAGTATCGGGATAGGATATAGGCGATAGGTGTTATAATTTTGGGGTTCAACAAGTGGTATTGTTAAAACAAATACTAAGTTAGAATCCATTTGAAACGCTTGTAATTCAATAATATCCAAATACTTAGCAACTGCCGATAATTTAATGGGGAGAGGCAAATTGTTCCTTCGTAAGCTCTGTGAAATTTCTTGTAATGCTGTTACCAAATGATTAGGGGTTATGATTGAAGTGTGAATGATTCCTAATCTGGCAAATGTTATTGAATTCAAAATGTCGTTCAAATTATCTTCGATATACAAATAGCTTGCCATTAGTTGTTCGGAAATGTATATGAATTTTAGTTTTATGTGAGCAGCCTCGATAGCTTGAGTCATGGTTTGAATTGTGTGTTCGATTTCTTCGAGATCTTTGTTAAACGCTTCCTCGTCAATTTGTAATTTTTGTATAGTCGAGTTGAAGTTTTTAATAACAGAAGTTGTAACTGAAATTTGATTTTTGATTAAGTTTTCCAATTGATGTTCGTCGCTATTTAGTTTATTTATACAATTAGTATAGTACTGGCCATCTTCAGCATCTAAGTTTCCAGTTATGGATTTGAATATTGTACCAATACCGTTAAGTGTTCCTCGTTTATATCTTTTTGTGTCTGAAAAGATTTCGTCAAATTTTGTTTTTATAGAGTTGGATATTTGTGTCAAAAGGTTAAAGTCTGTTTTAATTTCACTCGTAAAAATAATTGACTTATGATCACCATTATTGAGAGTGTACAAGATTCTGTCTAAGATATTTTGATTTTTGTCAAAAGCTATTTTGAGGGATGAAATGTTTTTATGCACTAGCAGAGTCCATTTGTCATTTGTCACCACGATGTCCGTGTCTTGGTAGTATACACCAACAGTGTTATTGATCGGGGTAATTTTGTATTGACAGAGTGCTGATCCGAACAGCAGGAGAAACCTGAAAATGAATTTAATTTTCAGTATATGGTTTCATTCTATCAAAGTTTACTTTAGTTTCTTGTTTTGTTTCAAGATTTAATAGCGTAGCAGAATTTTGGAAAATTTCCTTTATTTTAAAAGGACCGTAAAATTTGTTTTGTAGTTTGTTCTTAATTTGTGATTCTTTTACATAAACTAAGTCACCTATTTTGTACTCGGATCGTTTTTGGGGAACATTTCTGTCGAAACGAACTTTTGCTTTCTCTTTTTGAGATTGTGTTCGACTACGGGCTATTTTATAGTAGTGGGATATTCTGTTGTTTAAATCTCTAACGTATTTGGTTATTAACTCTTTTTGGTTATATAAAGTTTCAGGTGGTCTGTTAGACGTATGACCAAAGATAAGTTCATATGGGGTGAAACCGTGTGTTTTATTTACCGAATTGTTATAGCATATTACTGCATATGGTAAAATCGTGAACGGATGTTCGTTCGGGTTTTCAGTTTTATGAATTCTTATCATTTCAGCTAAAGTAGCATGAAATCTTTCTATGGATCCGTTCGATTGGGGATGTCCTACGCTTGAATAAGTTAATTTTATGTCATAGAGGGTGCAGAGATCTTTAAGCAAACGGTTGTCAAATTCGCCACCGTAATCGCAATGGATTCTTAGCGGGGTACCGTAATGTTGAAAGTATAACAACAAGGTATTTACGACGGATTTTGCGGATTTGTCCGGGACTGCATAGGCTTGTGTAAATTTAGTTAACTCGTCGCTAATAGTTAAAGCGTAATTTCGAGTTGGGAATTCAAATAAATCGATATAAATTCTTTCGAATGGTGTTCTTGGGGTTTCTGTGACTACTAGAGGGTTATTAAGGTTTTTTCGGCATACCTTAGTTTTTTGGCAAGTTTCGCAATTTTTTATAAAATTTTCAACGTCTTTAGTTAGACCTTGCCAAGTGTATTTTTCTCTAATTCTTCGAATCGTTTCATTTATTCCGCGGTGTAGATTATTTTTACCAAAATGATTTTGCTCCAATATAATTGGAATTTCATCTTAGTCAGCAGTTCTGACGATATCTTGACAAATTACTACTTTTAAGTCTTTTTCTGCAAAAACGAATGATAGAATTTCGAGTATGGGGAGGTCTAGGTTATTTTCGACAAAGTATGTCTTAGAAAGGTCTAAAACATCTTGATTTTTAAATAATACCAAAAATAGATGTTCAATTACAGATTCGGGATGATAAAATATCTCCTATGTCTGACTGTTTTGCTCGATACAATATTGATTTTATTGTTATGAAATTCGGGGTTTTCCTCGAATATGTCCTCGATAATTTTGTGATGTAGATCTTGTAAGTTGTTTTGTTGGAAAAAGGTTATAATGTCTTTATGTTCTCGATACAAAAGTTGTTTGTTCGAGGCTTTGATTTTCGAATAGTCAATTAAAGATGTTGTTTTATATAGGTTGGTGAAAGTTTCAAATTCTCGCGAAATTTGTTCGTTAGTGACTGCGTTGTTATCGTCTGGGTTTTCGTCGTCGTCTGACTCGTCGTCTGACTCGTCGTCTGACTCTTCGTCATTCGCGGCTAGAACCTTTGAATAGAATTTGGAACATTCGGAAAAATGATTAATTTTGATTCTGGAAAGTGCGTCCGCGTTCTTATTGATTTTGCCAGGTTTATAAATTATTTCGTAGTCGTACTCTTCTAATTTGAGTCGCCAACGGGCAAGTCTACTTCCTGGATCTTTTATAGAGAATAGCCAGGTGAGTGGTCTATGGTCGGTGACAAGCTTGAACTTTCTACCATACAGATATGGTCTAAAGTGCTTTACACTCCATACTATCGATAAAAGCTCGCGTTCAATCGTTGAATATTTAGTTTCTGCACTGCACAAGGTTCTAGAAGCATAGGCAATGGGTAAATCTTTGCCAATAGGCCCCTGGCTCAGCACTGAGCCGACGGCAAATGCGCTCGCATCAGTGGTTAGAATGAATGGTTCATCAAAATTAGGATAAATTAATATCGGAGTTGTTGTTAATGTTTGTTTCAAATTTTGAAAAGAATTTGTACAATCATTGTCGAAGAGAAATGGTATGTCTTTCTGTAGGAGTTTTGTTAGGGGCTTGGTTATCTTGGAGAAATTAGGAATAAAGCGCCTATAATATCCGGCTAAGCCTAGAAATGATTTAATTTCTTTTGGATTTTTCGGTTGAGGAAAATTTAAGATAGCGTCAACTTTCGAAGGGTTCGGTTTTACGCCGTCTTTCGTAATGAGATGTCCTAAATAAGCGACTTCCTTGCGGAGAAACTCGCATTTGTCTGGTTGAATTTTGAGGTTGGGTTTTTGAAGGCGTTTAAAGACTTCGGTTAGGCGGGAAATGTGTTCATGAATTGTAGGAGAGTAAATAATAATATCGTCCATGTAGACGAGACATCGTTCATTTTGAATACCTAACAGGATGTTATCCATAACTCTTTGAAAAGTTGATGGAGCGTTTTTGAGTCCAAATGGCATTCGCACGAATTCATAATGACCGTTCTCGACTGTGAAAGCAGTCTTTTGAATATCTGCGGGATTAATTTCGATTTGGTGGAAACCAGAAGCCAAGTCTAAGGTTGTGAAATATTGGCACTTGCCAAGTTGGTCTAAAAGATCGGAAATGTTGGGCAGAGGATATTTGTCACCGATTGTAACCTCGTTGAGTTTGCGGTAGTCGACTACGACGCGCCATTTCTGTTTACCAGAAGCGTCCAGTTTTTTGGGAACTACCCAGACAGGAGAGGACCAAGGTGAGATTGAGGGTTGAATAATACCTTGACTTAACATTTTCGATTCTTGGGACTTAACTTCTTCTTTATGGACCTGAGGATATCGATACGATTTAGTGAATATCGGTCGGGAATTTTCGGTGTCAATAGGGTGTTTGATTTCATTAGTAAAGGTCAAATTGTCTCCTTCTAAATAGAATATATCTTGAAAGTCTAAACAAAGCTGCGTTACTATTTCGGCCTCTTCTTCGTTTAGATGATCCAAGCGCAATTCGTTCCTGATTTCGAAGGATCTGTCCGTCGTTAGTTGCTGGTCAGAGTTTTGCGCGTTTAAGTTAAAAATTGACTTGAATTTTTGTAAAGGTTCTAAATTTAAATTGGAAAAATCGACAGTCTTCGGGATGACATTAGCATTGATTATTGTTGTTAGAAATTCTCCGTTTTCGTTTACTTTAACAAGAGCATTAGGTAAACGGACTTTTTCATTCTCTTGCGCTTGCAAAATAGCGTCAGTGTTTCTAAGGTTACATTTTAGCTTATAAATTTTTTCGGTACGGCCATCGATTTGAATCTTATTTTGATTAGGGTTGTGGTTTGATTGGATTTTGTCGCATTCGGGTTTCGACGAATCGTCGGTTACTTTGAAAAGTGGAACTGTTTTAAAATTGGTTATTAATCGTTTATTTCTTATGTCGACGATACAATGATAATGCTCTAGGAAGTCAGCTCCTATCAGTCCATCAAAACTGATATCTAGGTCGTAGATGTAAACTTTATGTGGGTCGTTATCCGTAAAGGGTATAAGAACAGATTCACTAATAGTAATTTTCTGATCGGTTATGCCTTGTATAATTACATTTTCTGAAAATCTCCGTTTGTAATTTTCCGCTGTTTTTGGTTTAAAGATAGAGATACCTGCGCCAGTATCGATTAGAATTTTGAATTTGTTTGTGATATCTTTAATGTAGTATAGATTTTTTGAATTTACGGTCAACAATGAATGTGATAGTGTTTCTACATGAACCCTTGTTCCGGGAAGTTCAGCGACGGGTCGAAACTGTCGTTGAGATTCATCGTTCGTATTTGATTTGTTATTTGGTCGAATTGGTCTGTTTGCTGTGTTGGAGTATCCGTGGGGTACTCCGGATCTATGCGAAAATCCTGAGGATTAACAGTATAATCCTCCTGTGGCGTTTGAGAATTAGCAGTATAATTCTCGTACTGTTCATATTGGGAATTAGCTGTATAATTCTCTGAAAAGCTTTGAGCGTTTTCTAAATCGTAATTTTCATAACTGTCACTTACATTTTGATAATCAGGTGAATAGTCATTGTATTGATTAAATTGATCGGCATAATTATCGTAAGGTTCGTAATTTAAATGGTGAGCTTTTTGCTGGTTAAAGCGGTTAAAATTCGGGTTAGGTTGAATAGCTGACGGTCTTTGTTGGTTAAAGTTTGGATTTGGCCTTATAGCTGAGGGCCTATTTTGAGGTTGATTAGGTTGGTTTTGAGGGAATGTCCTCTGACTAAATTGATTATTTTGTGAAAAGTTTTGGAAACTTGAATTTCCAGGGTAATTTGGTCGTTGAAAATTTTGTGAGGTTGACGGCATTGTTTGTGTTTGTTGCCTTGTACGGCATTCATTTATGACATGTCCGTTTCGTTTACAAAACGAGCAGAATTTCTGCTGAAAATTTGAAGTTGATCGTTTTTGTTGCATAATAGGATTTTTGACCGGACTATTTTTGGGAAATTTTTGTTGCTCGAAATAAGAGAGTTGTAGCTCTCTACGAATTCTGCTTACGGCTTTCAGTATGCTAGGAGGGTTGCTAGCACGGATGATGCGGCCTAAATTCGGTTCTAAACCTGTTAGTAAATTATTTAAGGTCATGGTTTCTATAAGATCTGATTGTGCAGCTCTTTGCGTTGTGGTTAAATTTTGCTTTTGCACTGCGGCGTGCATTTTAGCATTGTGCGTTTGTAAACGCGAAATAAATGTTAGAGCGAATTCGCCGGGCAATTGGTGAATTCGTTGTAGGTCTTGGATTAGGGCCGTTAGATCTCTGGAATCCCCGAAATGAGTTTCCAAGAGTGCCTTGATTTCTGGCCAGGTGCCAGGGTTGCGCGAATTAATTAATTCGGCAGCTTTGCCTTTTAACTTATTTTTTATGTGGACGGTCAAAAGAATTTTTTGATCTCCAATTGCCATGCTTTGGGCGCAATGACAGGAATTTAAGAATGTTTGTAAATTTATGGCATTGCCGTCAAATTCAGGTATTAGAGAAAATATCTCAGAGAGCTTGTAAGGCTCAATTTGCTCTGGTTGTGGTTGTTGTTGTTGTTGTTGTTGTTGTTGTTGTTGTTGTTGTAGTTGTTGTTGTAGTTGTTGTTCGGTTGGTGCCGGTGGCACTGGTTGAACTGTCTCTGGTTGAGCTCTATCTGGCATTTTGCTTTTTGTATTCAGAAATTACTTGGACAAAAATTGGTTGCGTATCAGCAGTATGATACGATAAATTAAATTAGCTTGTTACGTTGCGTGCGTAAATGGATTGTATATTAGCTGTATAATACACAATGTTTCGTATTAGCAGTATAATACGAAAATAAATAACTTAAAATTAAATGAACTTGTTTCGTTGCGTTTGTAAAGGAATGGATTTCACTTTGACAATAGAACTGGCTTTGTGCGCCGAGTGTATTAGCAGTATAATACACTTTTAATAAAATAAGTTGCGAAAAATAATAAAATAGTAAAATGGTACGAGATGATTCTTAAAATGACTTACGTTAGTTTAGTTTCCATGGGTAGGTTCTTCGTCTGTCAAGGGATTGGGATCCGCCACCACCAGTGAGGAAGGTCTCCTTGTTCTAATAGATGTACACGCACTAGTTAGGCACCTTCTGCAGATGTTCTCCTTGTTCTCTTACGCTTCACTACCAGTTAGGCTTCTTGTTCTGATGATGTTTACGGATCCTACCGACTGCGCCAATGTTAGATCACGGTTCACATGAATGGCTTTTTAAAAAAGGTTTATTTATTTAATGGAGCCAACGTTGGCTCCTGGAGAAGGAATTAGAATAATAAATTAGAAGTGTTGCATTCTAACTGAGTTTAATAACTGACTTTACAAAGCATGTCTAGTCGTATTTATAACATACAGAACCTGAGTAAGCAAAATATAGAACAAAGGAAATGCAATTCGACAGTCAGCATAAAATGTGAGAAACAAAGGTGAAATATAATATCTCTAAGATAAGCGATTAATAAGAGAAGTCGTTATCATGTAATATGATATACATGTGGAGGTTTGTTATGACTAAGTCTTTATAATAAGCGTATAATTTTATATAACATGTATGTATGTATGTATGTATGTATGTATGTATGTATGTATGTATGTATGTATGTATGTATGTATGTATGTATGTAAGTAAAAAGTCTAAGGAACTGAATTTCACCCACTTCTAATTGTTGTATTATCGTGAAACTTGGCAATTGTGTGTAGCTCTGACGACAATACAATATAATGTACTCAATATTATAATATATTCAAAATGGCCGCCGCCCCAAGATGGCGGATTATCATTTTCTTGATACCCCCTTGATATGGGTATCAAAAAAAATGGCTTGAAAAGTAGAAAACCAATATGTGATCAAAACTTGAAAAAATCAAAATGGCGGCGTCAACATGGCGGATAGGTTTTATCAATTATCGTCGGATTAGACCGAAAATCGGTATCTGTGGGTTATCGAGGTGGCAGATTACAATTATCCAGTCCAAATTTAACAATTCAAAATGGTGGCCTCAAAATGGCGGATAAGTTTTGTAATTTATGGTCTGATCCGTATGAAAATCGATATCTGGGAATTTTCGAGGTCACATATTATAAATATTTAGTTGAATTCTTTACACAAACGTCAAAAGTACCAAAATTCTCTCCTTAAATATAAGATTAAAAAGTAAAAAATAAATTAAAAAACTAAAAAACACGCTTTTATAAATACTGCACTAAAATCGAACCTGTTCTCTCTGTCTACCCCGTAAGGACCTTAGTGTAAGCCGTGTTTGTAATTAAGTATAATATTTGAATATAAAAGCGGGGCGGGGCGCTTTTCATTTAATCTAATGATGTCTTCAGTGTTTTAATTATCGAATCTGTTCAAAATAGCATTCGAAGAATGCCCCACGCTTCTATACTCAAATATGATTTATCTTACGCTTCACAATAAAAGATGTACTAGCTTTCGCTCTATATAAAAATTCATAAAACTTGTTTTTTTCTCACTAAATGACTTGACTAGGCGCAAATTTAAAGTTCCAACGAAAATAAACAATAATCGGATTTGCATACTTTCAACTTTAGCATAATGTTGTTACATTTATATGGCTAGTAATATCAATCCATTTTCATAAGAAAGTAGCGCGTTATTACTTCGACATCCATTGGAAGTAACGGGTGGTCCCTGGGAACGGGAAGTTTTGAAAATGTTGTTATTTTGTAACTATGTATAGCTAGCAGGCCATGGATTTATTTATCATATTGTCTGTCATTATATGTCATTTGGTAATCATGGAACAGTAGTCCGGTGAACAGCGTGCTTTTGCAATAAAATGTATTATAAAAATAACGACAGTGTAGTTACCGTGTAGCAGTTGCCGTGTAGCAGCAATTTCGATTACACTTTGCGATTCCTCGTCACGGCAGAGTTCCTTCCGCTCATGCCATAAAATCTTGGATTCGTAAATTTGGAGAAACTGGTACAGCCAATAAATCCAAACTTAAAGGACCCAATAGAAGTGTTAGAACCCCCAAAAACATTGAACGAGTCAGAGCATCTGTTGAACACAGTCCAAAACGTTCAGTTAGAAAACGAGTTCAGGCGTTTGCGCTTAGGTAAATCTTCTTTGCTTAGAATTGTACACAAGGATCTGAATCTTCATCCGTATAAAATCCAAATAGTTCAAGAAATAAAACCAATAGATTTCCCAAGACGTCTACATTTTTCTGAAATTATTTTAGAACGTGGAATTAATTACAACTTGTGATTTTCTGATGAGGCTCATTTTCATTTATGTGGCTACACCATCAAACAAAATTACAGATATTGGAATTCCGAAAATCCACAACTTCACCAAAAACCGTTACATGGCCTGAAGGTAACAGTTTGGTGTGCACTTTCTTCAATGGGAATTATTGGTCCCTATTTTCTTGAAAACAATGATGGAAATGCTGTGACAGTCAATTTTGCACGCTATACCGAAATGATCAATCAGTTTTTGACGCCACAATTAAACATGTTCCAGGGATTCAAGATTGGTGGTTTCAGAAAGATGGAGCTACTCCACATACCACAAGAGAATCAATAAATGCCTTGCAGAGGTTATTCCCTGGTCACATTATCTCCAGGCGTGGAAACATTGAATGGCCCCCAAGGTCGCCATACTTTACGGCATGCCATTACTTCTTGTGGGGTTACTTGAATCATAGGGTTTTTGTTGACAAACCAAGAAATATTCAGGAGTTGAAAATAAAAATCCGTGAAAAAATTGCCACTATTCCGTTATGTTGCATCGTGTAATAGAAAATTTCACCAATCGTATTCAAGAGAGAGTGGAGATAAGGGGAATTATTTTTAAGAAATAAAAAATGCATATAATTACCTAGCCATTGTTATATCTTATTTTAAATAAGTAAAGTTACTTTCAAAATTATGATGTTTTCCAAATTTCCCGTTCCCAGGGACCACCCAGTATAATAACGAAAAAAATTTTTAAAATTTTTTATTTTTCAAATAGGCTTAGAATATCATGAAACGTCGAGATATTGAGTTTGAGAAAAAAATAATTCTGTCTGTCGGTCTGTCTAACTTTTTGTGCGCACCATTACTCGGGAACCGTTTAAGATATTGACTTGAAATCAGGCACACATATGTATCTTGACGAGATCTGGAACTAGATTATAATTTGATCTTATTCCATTGAAGGGTTGGGGGTAAATTGGGGTAAATGGAGGTAAATAGATAAATCAAGCAAGAGTCCAGAAAATTGGTATTTAGTGTATATAAGAGAAGCTAAGGCCTCAAAAAGTTTTTTGGCATTGGCCACCCCCTAACCACCCCACCCCATGATTAAAAGGGGCGAAAAAAAATAAAATTGTGCTACAAGAACTAAGAGCCTCAATTTTTTTTCTTTATCCATCTCTACTACCACCCCCCTCACCATCATCTCTACTACCGATGTGATATATCGTACCGATGTGATATATCGTTTTATGCGTTTTTGGTATAGACGGTTTGAAATATTATATTATTAAAGTTCCATAAACAACTATTTCCATACAGTGGACTGCAAATAGTCAGGAATCAGGCGCCACTAAATCCATCATAGGGTGTGCACTCGAAGATATAGTTTTTAAAAAATACATACATTATCCGAAATGACCTTGCGGATCTGAATCCAGAGGGCGCCATTCTGTCCGCGATTGTAAAAAAGCGTAAAAAAATTTTTTCCGAAAATTTTTGTGTCGCTAACTATTGATTCATTTTATATTCCCACCGCATTTACAGGCTTATTTTTTAACATTTCTTAATTATTTTCCAACCAACGGAAAGCTCATTCTTTCTAGATTCAGGTGCTGCTAAATACTTCTCATAATTGTTGTTAACAAATGCTACAGAAATTGTTTAAACAAAGAGAGCCCAAAGAGTGCACGGTAAATTTCAGCATCGAGGCATTTTTAAAACTATTATCGATAGATGCATACTTCTATGACATGAAATCTGCAAAATATAATGGAGTAGTTTTTAGAGAAAGAATTATCTACATTGCTTTATTGTTATAAAAGATACGATTATTTTTGTACTGCACGCGTTGTGATCCGGCTCGTCTTTTGGTAGATATAGTGTACATGTATGTCTCGCATTGCCTCGCTCTCTTTAGGCTTGTTGACTACCTGCGGAGGTGTAGTGTAATAACAAAAAAATCTTATGAGTAGCGTATACAGTAACTGTGTTGTGTGTTGTTTATAAATTCATGTAAAATATATTTAAAATAATTTTTGTATTAGTTTAATAGCCTGTATATTTCCATTATCCAATTATCAGAGTATCCGATGAAATTACAAAAATAATAGCGCAATTGCATTTTTCTCATCATAATCATAATGAAGCCGACACTAGAATATTTGCGATCATCCTATATTTATCAAATCTGGAGTATGGTAGAATAATAATAGAAGCTACAACAGATATTTTTGTCTTATCCCTGTATTTTGTGTCTAGAATTATGGTGTCGTAGATTTGATGTATTTATACCAATTTATCATACGATGCGAGAATTAACTATAGAGAAGACAATGAGTGCTCGAATGAATTTGGGTAATTTATTTTTGTGCATTTGTGATTTGACTGACTGTGATACAGTCAGTTTTCTATTTAAAAAGGGAAAAACTAACGCTGTGAAAAAATGTTTAAGACATACAGAAGATAAAGAACTACAAAGATTACTTCATTACCCTCAAAGTGGCTTCAATGATTTCATTACTTTTCAAAATCTGGCCCGGTATTTTTTTAAAAACCGCTGCCCAAGGAATCACTACTTCCACATCCAGATTTTCCATCCAAGTCTCTCAGAACGAATGCCAAAAAAACTTTTGAGACCTTATAGCTTTTCTTGTAAATACTAAATACCAATTTTATGAACTCTTACCTGCTTGATTTATCTATTTATTCCAGTTTACCCCCCTTCAACGGAATAAGATGAAAATATAATCTAGTTCCAGATCACCTTAAAATACATACGCGTACCAAATTTCAAGTCAATAACTTAAAACGGTTCCAGAGTAATCGTGCGCACAAAAAACGTTACAGACAGATCGACACTCAAACTTAAAATTTCGACGTTTTATGACATTCTAAGCCTATTTGAACAATAAAACTGTTCAAATTTTTTCTTGTCGTTACTATACTACTATACTTCCACTAGATGTGGAAGTAAATGTTGTATGGTCGACGTATGATATAAGGAATTTATCGCCTACCGAAGATTCCTTTTATCAACATATGTTGAGAGCTGCGTATCAAATTATTCTGTGGAAGAGTGCAACTGAGATAAACCCAGAAATTCCCGATCCAATTGATTTTGGTTGGGATTTGAAAAATAACGTACTTATTCCTAAATTAATAACTATAATACTATAAATGTTTGTCCCAATATAACTTCTCAAAATGGATTTTGTAAATGTAAATTTAAAAAATTTATCGGAAACTGCAGTCGTAGCAAAGCTGGGTTGGAATGCATAATAGATTGCTACTGAGAGGGTAAATGCATTAGCTGTTAATTTAGTTTAAGTATAATGTATGTATGTATATTATTATTTTTGTATTTCTATTTCTCAAGCACAAAAAGTAAATTTAAGTTCATTTAATTAGTTATATGGATTTCTGTCTCTAATCAATATTTTAAGTTAAAATATAATAATTTTGGTTCTCAAGTAAACTAATCTTTAAATACCTTCGTTTTTTTTTCATAATGACAAATGATAATATTTACGTATAAGTAATACGCATCGTAAATTTTTTGCAATCACAGTATATTGTCAGCAAGTTACCGATCGGCCACAGCGCGCGAACGTGTCAGCCAAAACGATAGCCGAAATAACGGAGCGCTGTACAAAAATAGTCATATCTTTTACAACAATAAAACAATGCAGATAATTCTTTCACCAAAAACTGATCCATTCTATTCCGCAAATTTGATATCATAGAAGTATCCATCTATCTATAATAATTTTTAAAATGTCTCGATACTGAAATTTACCGTGCACTCTTCGGGCATGCTTTGTTTAAACAATTTCTGTAGCATTTGTTAACAATAATTTCGAAAATTATTTAGCAGTACCAGAATCTAGAAGGAATAAGCTTTCCATTAGTTTGAAAATCATTAAGAAATATTAAAAAATAACCCTGTAAATGAGATGGGAACATAAAATTAATCAATTTTCAGTGACACAAAAATTTTCGGAAAAATTTTTTTTATGCTTTTTTGCAATCGCGGACAGAATGGCGCCCTCTGGATTTAGATGCGCAAGGTCATTCCAGATAATGTACATATTTTTTAAAAAGTATATCTTTGAGTCCACACCCTGGCATTTTAGGAGCGTCTTTTGAGAAGATTGATTCCCGATTAAAACATAGCATTTTTGTTGTAAGAAACTTGGACTAGGAAATCTGGATGTGGAAGTAGTAATTCCTGGTTTTTTATATAAAAGGAATTGTTTGAAGATGAGGAGAAAGAATATTTTGATTTATATTTCAGAAAGCTGTTTTTCTGTGGGTACTGATATCCCTTCCTTTATCTATAAATTTTTTCTCGAGCTCGTTGCTCGTACTAACCCTTGTATATCTGTAGCTATTTCAATTTCTATATTTTTATATTTCGAATTTACTTATTAGCTAGGCTCTAACAATTTAATCAGTCAGAAGATTCTTCAGGAAAAAATGACATCTAACGGTTGTAATATGGCTCATACAGTGACATATAACATAGAGCTACACAGATCATATAGACCCCCATTAAACACACTCGCTCTGGAAATATATAAATGTACCTATACTCCAAGAATTCTGACAGCGAAATGGGACAAAATTAAACACAGAAGTTTCTCAACGAATATGTGTTCCCAGGAGGTTGTTTTATAAAATACTAAAAATGCCCACAAATCCGTTTGGCGGAATTTGCGAAACTTTGCACTCTAGTCGCCAATAACTCGAAACCGGTACATTAAAAAAAAAAGTGTAAACAAATTTTAGAATAAAAAATAACTTTGAAATTGGCATTAGTTTCACCCTACTTTGTGCACTTGTGCAGGGTGCTACTAAATGCCGATCAATTAGTCTGAAAAACAAAATTTTTTATCATTTTTTACCAGAAATTGCTAATCATTTAAAAACTGTGACTCCTTTTAAGCTGAAAATAAAAAATATATATTTAGAAAAAAAAACTTAAAACTTTACTTTTTTATAGCAGTATAGCAGGGCCTTAAAAATACCAGGCCGGAATAGTGTGCTTAAATAATAAACATATTTACAGAAACATGTTTTCAACACTAATAATTGCGTCTAGGTAATACATAAATTTACTACTTAAAACTAAAATTATCTGGATTAGAGTTGAAAAAAATTGAGTTATGCCATGTTCGTAAAGAATTAAATTTATAAAAATATCCACATGCAGGTGTATGGTGTATGAAGCTCAGACAATCGAAACTAGAATATAACGGAGCTAGCACTAATGCGAAATTGTTTTATTGCAGCATTCTCACTTAGAAACCCTCCTCCAGTATAATATCTTCGATAGTGTTAGCTTTTGGCAGTCGAGATTCATGGAGGGTTCACACATGCTGATACAGAATATGTTAGATTTTTGACAAGAGCAAATTTTTGTACATTGTTTCTTACCATTGCAAGCCACAATTTCCATGATAAACCGAGGTATTGGAGGATTTCTCATACATATTGGAACCAAAAATGCGTCTTCATATTTGCAATCCTACTCCGCTGCTGGAGGTAAATTATTACCTAGCTATCTTTGACCTTGGTAGAAAACCCCAATATGAAATTCTGCGAAATGTTTCGTTGGGGAAGACCCGCCAGTTCAAAGTTATCTCTAAGTTATTGTTTGCTCACCATTTCCTTGAAAAATACATATCTAACCCGTTTAAATTATTTATATTCTTAGCGGCCTCATACAACCTGATGAAAAACTTTTCACCAATACTTTCAATCGACGCAGTGGGTTTGTAGAATATCGTCAATATATTTCAGATTTTATAATTTGCTTCCCTGACCTTTTCCCTTTTTTAAAGAAGAAGAAGAAGAAGAATATGTCGGTATATTTCATGTCGTTTTCTAGTTACTGGCGATTTTCTGTAAAAGGCGCCATGGTTCAAAATGGCGGCAGTTGGCAGTTGGCAGGTGGCCGGAGTTCCGGATTCGATTCCCGACATGGCACTGGGCTTTTTCAGAAGAAGAAATTAATCCCATTATACTTGTATATTGTGTGTGTGTGTGTGTCCCTTGCCTCCATGTGTAGCCCTTCCTGCACGAAGCAGTTCTAGAGCTTTCAGGGATAAAGGAATACATTTCCGTTACGAAACATCTGTATTTAATCTTTCCATTTTCTGGGTATAATCGGACTAGGAATATTAGTGGAGTATTAGATAGAATGTACAATGATAAGTTCTCAAATTAAAAATAAAAATTTTAAATACCTGTATTGAACTAGGATTAGGTCTATTAATTGAAATGTTCTTCATAACCAAGTGTTATTACACCAACAAAGTTTTTATTGGAGTTAACATATAGGGGCTTAAAATAATAATATTTTCTTTAAATGGAACACAATGCATTTCTTTATTTCAAGATTTTCTTAGTTTCCTTGATATTATACATTATTTGACCACATTATAATCAATTGACAATGAAGAAAAACGTAGAAAACATTGGAGTTTTTATTTAATAGGTAAATTGTGAGTATACAAAATAATTCTCCAAGTACCTTGTACATTTTATGCCCAATACGAAGTCTGACTGTGGAATCAAAATCGACATACAAAATTAAAGGAAACGAATTTATGAATTATATACGAATTTGAACTAAAAGAGAATAGCGGGGATTCCAATTAACAAAACGAAGCATTCAATGTGTACACTGTACATATACAGCCTAGAATCGTTGGGTTGTTAAAATCACACAGATTTATTTGCTACACAAAATAATAACCAGGGTATAATTGTAACATAATTGAATTGGCGTTTTTTTTTTTATATAACTCGAATTTGCTCTACGAACTGCAATACAGAATATTAAAATATTCATTACCTAAAAATAAAAAACCAAAAGCAATCTGATTAAAAATTTTACACCAAAGAATTACCATCAATTCCTTATTGTTGTTGTAGAAAAGCCAAATTCAATCAAATTGGTGTTCATTCCAAAATAATTTCAAACTAAAAACTATTTGATTTAATATATACTCATGGAGAAATTATATCATTATAAAAAAGTTGCTATGATATTTTTTGTCATTGATTTTTTTCTGAGCCGTTTGTGCGATTTTAATAATTTTTTTTTTCGTTTCATAGGTAACTCCTTTGGAATGCTGATTTTAAATAAAAAATATTTTTCGTTAAATATAAAAATATTCCTGTATTTTTTAAAAATCTGAAGACACCCTGTGGGAATCAACAGCAGCAAAATTAAAATCCAGTTCAATCTCAATGAGCAAAATGCATAAATTTTTTTGACATCACCGAATAATAGATCACTAAAAAGCGTTATTTTCTATGTATTTTTTATTTTTCTTTTATCGGAATTAAAGGATAAAAAAATAATTTAGTTTCTCTGAGAATTTAGACACGTTCAAACGAAGCAAGTTTCCCGCCATTTGCGTGTGACGTCATCCGGCATTTATTATTAGTATTATTTTCAACAGATATTTAATCTATGTACTTAGTGGTGGCAAACTATTTAATATAAAAAAGTATATAATCTGAGACGAAAAACAATAGTTAATGTTGATTAAAATATTAAAATAATGCATTATGTTTACATATTCTGAGGTTAGGTATCTAAATCTAACTGCAGTAAAAGGATAAAAGTGAGCGTAAACAAATTTATTGTTACGAACAATGAATGCTGCATCCTTGTCGCTTTTCCACCTCCAATTTCTGCACTGATATAATCGTTATTATTACCAAAAAATTGCTCATCATAAACACGTCGATTTTCGGCAAATTGTCACTTTGAGCTTGCACAAAGTCGCTGTTCGTCATTTTTACCACTTAGATAAATTAATACACTAATAATTTTTACAAAAATAAACAAATCGATATTTAAAGGTCAGCAGACTAAAATTTAACATTTAATTAACACGCAATTTAATATTTCAGCACTAGCAGATGTAAACTGTCAAAGCTATCAAACTTGTCACTTGTCTCCGTACTTTTCTAAATTTACCGCCGGGTGGATAAAATACGAAGCTGATTGACTGTGTTTTTCAAATTAGTCAATCATATAATGTTATTTCTTACTGATGCGCTCCACCGGTGAATTTAGAAATCTGCGGTCTATGGATGAAACTAAAATGTTATGCCAGATGACATCAGTACCGTTTATAGTCACGTGGTTTTGTTCCGATAAAATTTGAATTTTAAAATGATTTTTTTTTACAAAATAACTTTTTTTATAGTTTCCTTTTATTATATACTCGGCTTATATAATATGTATAATGAAAAAATAATAAATTAATGCATTTTTAAAATTCATGCATCTTGCTCATTATAATCTCATCTTTTCTTAACATTTTGGTACACTTTTTATCATTATTGTGATATCTTGAAATGTGCTATTAGTAATAATTTATACATTTATACATCTTCGAGGTTATCATCCCATACAGACATGACACTGAAGTGGATTTTGGGGAACAGCAACACGAAAATGACAAACCACAAACTAAAATGTGTAGTCATTAAAAAAAAAGCTTTTGAAGAAATATATGGCAGAATGTAAAATTTATTTATATGGGCCATTGCACCTTTACAAAGTGAAGTTATTTACTTCACTGTTATATTGTGCAGTAACTTTAATAGCCTTTTTCTACTCTTCTGTACTTTAGATATTCAGTTATAAGTAGATATTTATTTGAACAGAATTTCTAATAGAACTTTTTCCACAAGCATGTTTAGAGAGTACTTTTCAAGAAATTGGTGAGTCTCGAGCAATAATATGTTGCTTCGTATGTTAAACGCGGAGTAACATGGAGTGAGGTTTTTTGTAAACATCTCAAAAATATTATTTTCAGCAAAAAACTTCTTGAAAATTCTCGAAGCGAAGATTTAAAAAATAAGTTAAAAAAATTTTTTTGCTGTAAATCTCAAGTGTGGCATTTCTTAACCGTATTCGCCATACTCTTGCTCGTTTTTCGTATTGTACTTGTACTAACAGTGGGTTCTACATAAAAATGGGTCTTATAAAATCTAAAGCTCATTTCGTTTTCTGTCCTTTGTTGTCGTAAGATCAAAATTCACCTATATTAGTTGGAACTTGAACGATGACGCAATATACAAACAGATTTCGACATTTATGTATTGCAAAAAATCTGTATAGTATAGGAAATAGCGTGCAAATTAGACGACAAATGGTTACCGTCTGCCAGTCAGTAATCGAAGAGATCATATAAATACAAAATTTTTTTCTCTCTGGAACTTTTTGGTATGGTGGGGGGATAGGGAGGGGGGGCATTTATTTTTAAATCGAATGATTTTCGATATCTGTCCGCATAGGTAGTTAATGTACTTAACATACCCCAATTACGCTGGCAGACCGAACTTCCGAACGGCGCGCGCGCTAACCGGAAAAAGAAACTAAATAGTATATTAAAGTATAAGTGGATATTAAGGTCTTTAAAACACGCGCGATTTTTCGAGCACGACGGCGCAGCCGGAGTGCTCGAAATAGAGTGTTTTAAAGACCAGTTATCCACGAATACTTTACGCTATTTTTTTTTTATTGGTACACTTTGAAATCATAAATACTTGTATTATTACTACAAAAAATGGAAATAAGAATTAAGAATGTAAAATGGTTGAATTCGTGATGTGACATCAGGATACCTGTCAGTGTCATGAAAATGAGAAAACAAAAATTAATTTGCAATCTGTCACATAGGATTAATTATTGTCACTACAGTTGTCACTGATTGTATATTGCTTTAAAATGAGTTCTAGTATTGATTACTTAAATAGAAAAGCAGAATCGCGGTTAATACCGCAAAAATCGGAAGACGCTTATAAAAAAGAATACAAGTTCATCAAATGGATGGAAGAGCAAAAGGTAACAGATACAGATGAACGAGTTGTACTTGCTTACCTGTGATGTTGCCATGGTAACTTTAAAACACGCGCGTTTTTAAAACATGGATTTAAACACTCTGAGGCGTACTTTAAATAAGCAAGCGTTTTCCGGTTAGCGCGCGCGCCGTTCGGAAGTTTCGTCTGCCAGCGTAATTGGGGTATGTGAAGTACATATACTACAGATATTGATAATCATTCGATTTAAAAATAAATACCCCCCCTCCCTATCCCCCCACCATACCGAAAAGTTCCAGAGAGAAAAAAATTTTGTATTTATATGGTCTCTTCGATTACCGACTGGCAGACGGTAACCACTCGTCGTCGAATTTGCACGCTATTTCCTAGACTAGTAATAGTTATTTATGTACCAAGGGTCGTAAGTGTACTTTCTTTTGTCAAGAACAAAGTCGAGCAAGCCGAGGCCCGTAGGGCCGAGGTTTGCAAGTATTCGAGATCAAAAAAATCGCACTATACGATCCGCTGTGCATATTACATTTTTCGTCATACCCATGAATCATTAAACTCGAAAAAACTTGAGAAAACTATAATCATTTGAGTCAGGTTTCATATTTGCTAAGCAAATAGTAAAGGTGGCGATGCTTGGAATATCCATGGCAACCGTCAATAAAATAAATTTAAGAAACGGCTTCTATTCAAATGACTGTCAAGATAAATTAAATCATATTACTTCCACGTCCAGTGGAAGTATAGTAACGACAAAAATTTTTAAAAATTTTTATTGTCCAAATAGGCTTAACATGTCATGAAACGTCGAGATTTTAAGTTTGAGCGAAAAAAAAATTTCTGTCTGTCTGTAACTTTTTTTTGTGCGCACGTTTACTCTGGAACCGTTTAAGATATTGACTTGAAATTTGGTAAACATATGTACTTTAACGAGATCTAGAATTAGATTATATTTTCATCTTGTTCCGTCGAAGGGTTGGGGGGTAAATTGGGGTAAATTTGGGGTTAATAGGTCAATCAAGCAGGTAAGAGTCCATAAAATTGGTATTTAGTATATACAAGAGAAGCTAAGGTCTCAAAAAAATTTTTGGCATTAGCCACCCCCATTACCACCCCCACCCCCTTATTAAAGGGGATGAAAAAAAATTGTGATTTAGTGTATGTACAGGAACCAGAAACCTCAAAATATTTTTTGCTTCATCCACCCCCCACTATCACCACCCCCCACCCCACTACCGATGTGGGGTATCGTTTTATGGGTTTTTGGGGTAGAGGATTTCAAATATTATATTATTAAAGTTCCATAAACAATTATTTTCACATACAAAGTTTTTTCGTTGTGAGTGACTTGGATCGAGAATCTGGATGTGGAAGTAGTGATTCCTTGGGCAGCGGTTTTATTATAATAGCTTTGAACATTTTTGAACATAATGTCGGATATAGAAGATATAGCAAGTAGTTGCCTGGGTTTGCTTCCAAAAAAGTTAAAATATTTCATACTTGTTATATAAAAAAGAAAATGTTCCTAAATTTACTTTATTTCCCTAGGGACGTTATGAAAAATAATGACCCGTTGCCAATGGCAACAAGTGGTTGGTATATAAAGCGTCACTTACGATCGACGAAACAATGGAATTAGAGTAGACTTACGAGGGAGGTATGACGAAAAAGTATTTACCTACGATCACTACTGTAAATAGTAAAAAACACACTACCTGCCATCTATGTAAGTTGAATTTTACGTATTGTAAACAAAACGCACTGTAAACAAATCGCACGGTAAACAAAACGCACGGGACACGCAATTATAGGTGGCTTATACCGCTGACGCGGGGTTTAAAAAAACAAATGCGCCTACTTAATTTTCAAACTCTGTCAAAACTGACATAATATTTGTTGAATAATATTGTTGACTAGTAAACTAAATCCAGATCTTACTAAATAACTAAATAAATATGATCGTAGGTAAAGTATAGTACATAATTCGAGTTGTAAAGCAATTACCCACTCATGGAAATACGCACTCGCCGCTACGCGGCATTGTGCGTAACTTTTCCATTCGTGCGTAATATGCTTCTTACATCACTCATTACGTAATATACTATTATACAAAACTTCCCTCTCTCTATCTATTTGGAACTTTTTATTTACTCATTTTTTTTTTTATTGGAGGACCATCTCGTTTTTTTAGTAAAAGTTATCAGGTATTTTTTCTAGAGATAGTATCAACTGCATTCCAAATATTATTTGTCTTTGCAGTTTAGAACGCGTATACCAAATGTGTGTCAGATTTTCTTATCGGTAATAGTGTCGATTACATTTCAAATAATGGTTTCCACCATTGTTTCTTAATTAATTAGTTTTTAGGTTTTTTTAACTGAAACTGTATCAGGTTTTATTTCTGAAAATAATGACAACTACATTTCAATTGTTGTTTTTCACATTGCCTTTTAATTGACTATTTTTTCTGGGTGACCACCCTGTTTATTTTTCATTAAAAATATAGCAGGTTTCCTCATTGACAGTAATGTTAACTAAACTGTTGATCGATTGAAACAGAACAAGTGAATTTTTAGGTTGAAGTAAAGCCACATTTTTTGAAAATAACAGATATCAATAAGCAGTTTTCAGGATTTATCGTATATGAAACAACGAGTTTTACGCGATTCTTTTAATTTGAAGCACATTACTCTCTACAGAGTGTGAAAGAAAAGCACTTTTCTTTTGTCGAACTTTATAGCCACGAAGATTTCACCAATTCTTATTTTTTTAATGTGCATTTTTTCAGTCACTTGTTTATGAGGAAAAAACAAACTTCTCAAATTTTTGATACCTCGTTCATTTTATAAAATACCGACTTTTTTCTAAACACCTGTAGTTTTTCAATTTTCTTGCATTTGGGCCTTATTGAGTTTCATAAGAACCGATTGTTGTAGGTCATTATAATACATTTTCTTTAAAATAATAATAAGTTTATTTTTTGTACTCTCAATTCCTGGCGAATAAATATTTTGTTCCTTGCTACTACACATTTTATTTTTATTGCTCCATTAATAGTAAAAAGTTTGGTTCTTCCTTTTTTCTTTAGTTGAAATTGGAAATAATAATAGTGCTTGTAAAAATAAAAAAGCAAATATTTTTTTATTGTTTATCTAGATTCCATTTAATTAAAGTAAAAAGATATACGTACACTTCTTCATATATTTTTGTATTTTTTGTGTGAAGAATACATCAAGAAAATTTGAAAAATTATTGTTTGTATCTACAGGTAAAGACGCCCTTTACATGTGTGCCAAATTTCAACTTGATATCTTTAACCTTTCCGGGGATAATTGGGGTTTCGTTCTTTACGTTTTGATGTAGGGAACTTAAAAAGGATTATATCAGTTCGTGAAGGTATACTGATTTTGGGTACTCCACTGGTCACCATGAACTGAAAATGCAAAATACGTACTTATTATTATTATTTTAACGAAGTCATCATAAACAAAATACAATAAGGTCTAATGATAAAAAAAATGGAAAAATGACAGGTTTTTTGAAACAAATGTATAATGATATCGAAAATTTGAGAAATTAGTTTTTCCCCATATACCATCAGTTACTAAGGAAATGCGCATAAAAAAAAATATGACAAATATCGAACACAAATTTCTTTGTTAAATTTCATTTTATTGAGAGCTTATAGACCCAGGGGTTTATAAGCTCTCGTGTGAAAAATGAAATAGCTGTTATATTGGTCAAATAGGAAAGGCATTTAATATAAGATACTCTGAATATTTAAAATCATTTAAGTAAAAGTAATTCAAATTTTGCAAATAATTTTTTTACAAACCAACCATAATTTTCCGTCTATAGACAAACTAGAGGTTTTATATTATTCAACAAAATCTGGAAAATTAAATATATTAGAAACGATGGAAATTTATAAATATAGAAATAACACAACTACTACCCCGCTTAATGACCAGTTAGGTATAGGAAATCCCACTTTGATTGCAGCCCTGTAAAATAGGCCTACCTCCACTGTTTAATCATAGTTGTAATTCACTCTTCTTGAAGATGTAGACAAGATACCATGAAATTGCTGTTCTAAACAGAAAAATATAGTTATATATACACAAAGAAATTTGTGTTCGTTATTTGTTATAATGGAACTCCATTGATTTCTTAAAAAATATATATTTTTTTGTGAAATCTCGGTAGTTATACAGTTTCATAAAAAAACACGCTCTTATTTAACACCCTGTTGACAGAAACGTGCTTCAAAATAAAAAAATCGGACATAAGTCGTTGTGTATGTCAAAAACCAAAGGGGCTCGTTTAGGGTTAGATGTGCTTGGACATATTAACATGTACTGGTAGGTACGACACTAAACACTAATTTTAATAACAAATTTATAGTCACAAATAGTTCACAAATAGGGAACTTAACGATCCGCGACCCGCTAACCCTTCACATTAATTTTTAATGTTCGCTCTCGAATGGGTTGTCAAAACAGTGATCCTCTATCCCTGGGCTAGTCTCGTTCTGTTCGCTTCGGAACCTTCAGCGTGTTCCCATGTTTATAAACTTAAACTATCATTTGCTAGGGGGCAAATATAGATACAAATGTCTATGTTAACAAAAATAATAAACAATAAGAACTAGTGCTGGTCCCGAAGAACCATAGGTGTGGACAAATTATTCTCGGTGGCGCCGACATGTACAAATAAATTATCTCTTAAATCCTGAAGCCCGCATAAAATGTGGCTTTAAATTCAATATAAAAATTTTCTTGGTCCGACAGTTTACATGCCAAATATTGCTATCCACTTTCATATTTTTTCATTTATTATATTTTTTTGAATGGCCACCCTGTATATTTCTCTCTCGTTGTAAATAGGGTCAACTTCCTACCAAATATACTTTTTTCCGTCAAATAGTTGTATAGGCAAGAGACGGACAGACACCATACAGACATACAGACAGACTGACGGAATTGAAACACCTTAATTTTCTCTACATAATCTAAAACGTGAAAATCCGAATAAATCTCGGAAAAATTTCGCGAAGGAAGTAAAAAGTGATTAAAAGAATTGCCAGCCACTTAGAATAGTCTGTCTAAGGAATCACTACTTCCATATCTAGATTTTCTATCCAAGTCTTTTCCTATTAAAGTTCTTATTACCACACGCACTCCATTGTTAAGTTGTTAAGTAACTGATGCCAAAAATAATTTGAGATCTTCACTTCTCGTACATACGTATCCTCGATACTCCAGTGAAGCAACGTGCAGCGCGGTTAGTACTTGTATGGGTGAAATCCATCTTGGGAAGCACATCGATCTCGTCCCACCTTCTAACAGCTTGTATATCAGTGCATTCGCGGAAGCTATGTAATTTCAAGACGAGGATTACGTAGTGGATATACCATCGTTCGGTGGGGATGCAAAGCAGGCGGTCCCTTGTCTATTAAATATTAGGCAAGTAAAAGATCCCTACTCTTCTTACGAGAAGAGGTTCGGCAAAATTTTCAGGTTGGGGGTAATTCATCTCCTGGCGTCGGTGATAGACCCTGATAGCGGAAATAGGCTGGCATTAAATAAATAGATAAAAAAAACTTCTCGTACATACACTAAATCCAATTTTATGAACTTTTACTTGCTTGCTTACATAATTGCCTCCATTTACCCCCAACTCTTCAACGGAATAAGATCAAAACATAATCTAGTTCCAGATTTCGTTACAATACATAAATGTATAGTCGGAGCAATGGATCGTTGAATTGACGTCACTAATGCAGGTACCAATCAAAATCTATCGTTTGTATACTGGCGTCTCACTCCTTACAATCGAACTTCCTGGAATAGATATAAAGATGTATGTCATCCACAGTCTACGACTTACGCGCGCTCATCCTGCGCGTTAGATTTGAGAGTAATGGTAACATGTACGTCTAGACTGCATAGAAGTGCATCGGTCTCGTGATTCACTCGTCAGTGACGTATGTATTGTTTGTTCTTCGTAAAGCAATTAATTCATTATACCTGAATTCGCAGACTAGAATTATGGTTTTTTATTCGAATTGATCCTATTGCCAACGCCAATCCTGTTTTTTGTACCTAGTCAGCCCAATTTATTATTATTAATCCTTATTAACAATATTATTAATTATTATTTTAATAATGCTCCGCCTATGATACGAAATCATTGCCGTCCTTCAACAAATTAGTTCCGGCAAAATAGGATGATGATGCCAGTTCAAAGATTCATTGCTCCGACTATACCAAGTTTCAAGTCGATATTATAAACCGTTCCAGTAATCATACGCAAAAGAAAGTTACACATATCTAGAGACAGATTTTGTTTGCTCAAACTTAAAATCTATCAAATAAACTTCCAATGTCATTTTACAATCGAAGCCTATTTGTAAAACAAAAAAAATTAAATATGTTCTATCGTTATTATAGTTCCATGATGTAGAAGTGAATTTGTGGAGCAATAAATAAGACTTTATAGGCTTTATTTGTTGAAACATCTATTAGTCCAGTCAACGGAGCGCTAAAATGACCAAAATCTCTAACTTGAGTGCTAATGAATGGATTTTGATGAAACCTTATGCAATGTGTTTATAATGACGTTAGTAAAAAAGTTGAATAAAAGGTTAGAACAGGAAATGATCGAAAGGGGTAGAAAACACTAGAAAACACCTCTTTTTTTACAGGTTCCGTAACTTGTAGAATTAGGTCAAAAATGAAAAAAAAAGCAATGCAGTTACCTTTTTCGGCCCAAAATAAGATGTTTTTATTCTTGTGAGTTTTTTTGAAAAATGCATATTTTTCGAGATATTGTCACTCTTAAATTCCAAAAAGTGGGGGAGGGGAAACGTAAAAGTTGAAAAAATTCAGGTGAATGTATCATCGAAATACAAGACTTTTTTTTATTTCCAACTTTTCTGTAAAGTACGTTTTCACCGAGTTTTTCCGGAAAAACATGAAAAACCACCCCTTTCTTTGAAATTGTAGCGCTTTAAAAATATATAATTCAAAATTTTGCAAACTTCAAACGTATACATTCAGGCCTTATAAACACTTTTTGTCTCTTGGAATTCTTTGTAACTTGCTAATTTTCCGAGTTACAGGCAGTTTTTCACGATAAATAATGTACTACATTTTTGCACATTAAAAAATACATGAAAATTCGATGAGCGTGATTTGCAATATTATTATAAAAAAATATGAAACCTATATAGTTAAACCATTTTTGAAGGTTCAATATCATTTTTAAATCGAAAATTTAAAACAGTTTTAAAAAAATGTAGTACATTATTTACGGTGAAAAACTGCCTGTAACTCGGAAAATTAGCAAGTTACAAAAAAATTCCAAGAGATAAAGAATATTTAGAAGGCCTCAGTGCATACGTCTGAATTTTTTCAAATTTTTAAATTACGTATTTTTAAAGTGCTACAATTTCAAAAAAGGAAGTAGTTTTTCATGTTTTTCCGGAAAAACTCGGTAAAAATGAACTTTATAGAAAAGTTGCAAATGAAAAAAAGCCTTGTGTTTCGATGATACATTCACCTGAATTTTTCAGATTTTTTTTTTCAACTTTTACATTTCCTCTCCCACACTTTAGAATTTTAAAGTGCATGCATTTTTTGAAAAAATTCACAAGAGTAAAAACATCTTATTTCGGGCCAAAAAAGGTAAATATATTGTTTTTTTCATTTTTGATCTAATTCTACAAAGTTACGGAACTCGATTATTTCTTACTCTAATCTTTCTTCAACTTTTTTATTAACGTCATTACAAACACATTGCATAAGGTTTCATCAAAATCCATTCATTAGCACTCGAGTTAGAGGTGAAACCCCCGTTGACTGGACTATATGCATTTCTGCAAATGTGTGTTTTTAAAAATCTGAAATTTGATTTCCTGATAGGCCTGAAAATCTGCCTTTTTTTGTCAATATCAGAAAAATGTTAAGCGTATGACCCCGATGTGATTTATGAAAGTGGTACTTACAGGTTTACCTTTCGTTTTTGTCTATTTATTTAGACCATATTTTAGTTACAAGTAAATCAAATTCTCAACATTTAGAACACTGAGTTGTTTTTGAACGGTTAGACCAATACGATATAGATATTAAACCGTCTAAGTGTATTTTGAGAACTGATAGTTTGACCTTTTTAGGATATCATATTTCTTCACAAGGTATATTACCTTCTTCTGAAAGAGCTGAAATTTTAGTTCCTTTGCATTCTTTCTGTACCAATTTATCGCATAATAACATTACGAAAATAGATGATTTTCCTATTGACTGTATGGATAGTTTCTTAAACGCCAAAAGCTCTATAGTCGATGCAGTTATTTTAGCCCATCCTTGTTGCAGTGATAATACATTCTCATCACTTACAGTTGATTGTTCTAACGTCTCTATGGGAGCAGTTTTAGAGCAACGAGATAACAAAGAAGTACTTCCTTCTTTAGCTTTCTTTTCGCGTAAACTCACCATGACTGAGGCCAAATACTCAACGTTCTATAAAGAACTTTTATCCTTGTAATCTGCTATTTTAAATATTTACTGGAAGGTTGTAAATTTATTTGTTTTACTGACCATAAACCCTTCTTAATCAATGCTTTATTCACAAAAGCCGAAAGATTTCCAAGACAAATACGTCATTTGGAATATATTGCTCAATTTTCATGCGAAATTAAGCATATTAAAGGAAAAGATAATATCATAGCGGACACTTTATCACATATGACACATCTTCTTTAGAGCGATGTATTTCACCCATCCAGACAGAAACATCTATATTTTTATTAAATATTTCCTTTAATTTACAGTTTTACATCTCGGATCAGGTGTAATTAATTGCAGATCAACAATTAAATTACACAATAATTACAATCATAACTCAATAATACTATCCATAATTACTACCGAATTATTCGAACTTGTTTTATTAGTGAATATCATAAGAGAAACGATATATAAATACATACAAAGGCCTTTGTATATTCAGCACATACAAAGAGAGTAAACAGATTTGTATCGAAGTATATATAATAGATACCTACACAAAACATTCAAGATAGCTTTACTATTGATCTTTTGGAAACACTTATTCCTGTATACATTTTTCAAGTAACTGAAGTAGGGAAAGATATTTGAGGTGGGTCTTTGCCTTTGTATTTTAGTTATGTGCATATAGAAGATAAGAATAAAAAATATATTGCTTATTTTACTTCGCTATTGATTCCAGTTCGACAACAAATAGGTCCAAGACGCACGCTCTCTCCGGATAAACTACAGAGAAAACATTAAAACGAGCTGTAGGGAGAGTTTTGTAGATGTGTGAAAATGAAAGAAATTTCTATTAATTGTGTCATTATATTTCTTATTCTTGCAAGTGGGATAAAGATAAAGGATACCTGGGAATGAATTCAAATATTTTTGCACTAATATCAATTTGAAAATACCATAGGAATAAAAAATAAAAATAAACTTGAGGTTATGTGTAAGTACGTCAAACGTTTTTTCAAAACTTCTGTGTTGAATAGACTTGTAATTTTTATTTGAAAAAGTACCTAAATATCACTATACCGGGTGTATTATGAACATGGTATACCCTCTAATTTTTCCTCACTTTTGCAAATAAATTATTGAAACTTGGTACATCGCCTCTACATGATAAACGTTACTTTTAAATATAAAAATAAAATAAATTCGCTGAAACTGGAAGTGATACCAATTTTTGTATTTCAAATTCGTCTAACCCAAAAACCCATAAAACGATATCCCACATCGGTAGAGGAGGTAGTGATGGGAGGGTGGTAGGGGGTGGATGAAGTAAAAAAATATGTTGAGGCCTTTGGTTCTTGCACACACACTAAATCACATTTTTTTTCATCCTCTTTTATAATGGGGGGTGGAGGATGCCAAAAATATTTTTGAGACATTAGCATTAGAATTATATGTAGAATTTGATGGTGTAGTTACAGCTGCTCTAATTGCAGTTTAACAATAATGGTGATTGTGATTAGTATGCTTAAAATGGTGTAGTGTTCCATTTTGACATGGATGCAACTAATCTATGGATTTGTTTCTGTTTCATCATATAGTGTACCCGTCAATTACCAGTAGTTACTGTAAGTACAAAAACAATTGTATTTCTCAGTTGTGTCTATCGGTAACTTGCTGTACCTAAGGGCTAAATTCCCTTGCTTTACTTCGTATATCGTAGCTGTGGACGCTATACTGTGCGCCATTCATCATAAGTTTTGTGCGTTTTTGATTAATTTCACTTCCTTGTGGAATTGTCGTAGCTCGTGCTCATCCCTTCGTTTGAACAGACAAACAAAATTGCTTTCGCTAGTGCGTCGTACCTTATCACAACATGTTGTTTATTTGTAAAGTTTTGTTTAATGTTCTCTTCAAGTATTATGCGACTATACATTTCATTTCATTTGTAAATACCTTTGTGCTAATTTATAAAGATTTGTTTATTGAGTGAGAGTATTAAAACATGTTGTTTATTAGTAATATTTTATTTAATGTTCTCTTTGAGTAATATTATGATGGCCAACTAAGTGTCTATTTTTTTTGTTAGAAAATGCATTGTAGTTTTTATGTACTGTGGCCTGTTGCCAAGCATTATTGCCTTATATTTTTAGATTATCGTGTACCATTACTTTTTACTCCCATCTGTCTCCTGTGTACTGTTCATTTTGTATAAATTGTTATGTAGAACTTAATTTCGTAAGCACAATTTATTTTCTCGCACCCTGATTTGTCTCATTGCTCTACCGTTACATTTATCTTTGCAATAAATTAGATTATTGTTAACTAGTTACTTTTTACTTTAAAAGTTCCTTAGTTTATTTACGAATTTTACCTTTTTATATCCCGGACAGGGATTTATTCTATTTCTTTTAAGTAATAAGCTAGGTTTTTTAGTTAATTAATAGATTAACTTTTGCTCCAATTTTTCCTTAAAAATATTGTATTATTGTTTCACTAGCTATCCTTTTTAGTGAGTTTTAATATTTTTCTTCCCTTTAAGAAGTTAGTGCTACAATTTGCCGTCCCATTGTGGGGCTTTAGTGAAAATTAACGTTACACTTTGTTGTCCTGTCTCGTGCTTGTTTTACTACATTAGTCTGTCAATTTCTTCATCGAGTTCCTATATTGTATTGATTTGATTATCTATTATCAGGTTGTCGGCAGTTATCTACTAGTACTTTAGACAGTTTTATACAGTTTGTAGTTCCATAGTTACATATGTGTCGTGTCATGTCGTTATTGTTCGTGTCTTTTAGGTCGATGTAAATAAGATTTTGGTCTCTTAGGAGTAATGGTAGGGAATATGCGTGGATGGGATAAGAATAGTTTTATTATCATTTTCAAGCCTAAAGTAAACACATTGAGCCATTGAGTCGGTATTCAGTTGTAATAATATATGAGTAATAGTATGTAATGTAAATCATTTGGAACATATCTACGTAGAACAGCGATGAAAATTTTACTTGTTTCATATTTGATTTATATACTATAAAGGCAATTATTTCAATTTCCACTTCAGCATGTTAACTATTGCCACTAAACAACATTTATAATTAAATTTTCATTTAGCCATACGGTATCTATGATTAATTTTCGGCAGAGCAATTTACTGTGAAATTACTCATAGAATGTTATATTAAATACCGGAGAGAGAAGCTAATTAAACAACACTCTTTTATTTTCCATGACCTACGTACAAAACCGCTGCCCAAGGAATCACTACTTCCACATCCAGATTTTCCATCCAAGTCTCTCACAACAAATACATTTTGTGTGTGGAAATAATTGCTTATGAAACTTTAATAATATAATATTTGAAATCGTCTACCTCAAAAACCTATAAAACGATATCCCACATCGGTAGAAATAGGGTGTGGATGAAATTGACATACCTTAGTAGATAACTACTGACATACCTTATCCATTGTACAACAATTGTAATTGTACCATTGTGGCATTTAAAGGTGAATAAATTGAATTGAATTGAATTGAATTGAATTAAAATAAAAAAATATTTTGAGGTTTTTGATTCTCGTACACACACTGAATCATATTTCTTTTCCAACTCCTTTAAGAGGGAGTGATAATGGGAGTGGCTAATGCCAAAAAATGTTTTGAGACCTTATAGCTTCTTTTGTATATACTAAATTCCAATTTCATGGACTCTTATCTGCTTGATTTTTCTATTTCCCCCATTTACCCTAATTTATCCTAATTTACCCCCAAACCCTTCAAAGATATAAGATGAAAATATAATCTAGTTCCAGACCACGTTAAAATACATACGTGTACTAAATTTCAAGTCAGTATCTTAAACGGTTCCAGAGTAATCGTGCGCACAAGAAAAGTTACTGACAATTTTTTTTTTGTTCAGACTTAAAATTAAGACGTTTCATAACTTTCTAAGCCTATTGGAACAATAGAAATTTTCATTTTTTTCCCTTCCTATTCTTCCACTGGATGTGGAACTAAAATACAAAAATGTGCAAGATATCTAAATTGCAATATATAGCATGTCTTCCAGGTTCGAGCGAACTTTACCTAGGTTAGATGATATATCAATTACTTCCACATCTAGTGGAAGTGTAGTAACGACAAAAAAAATTTGAAAATTTTTATTGTTCAAATAGGCTTAGAATGTCATGAAACGTCGAGATTTTAAGTTTGAGCGAAAAAAAAAAAAATTCTGTCTGTCTGTCTGTCGGTCCGTCGGTCTGCCTGTAACTTTTTTGTGCGCATGATTCCTCTGGAACCGTTGAAGATATTGACTTGAAATTTGGTACACATATGTACTTTAAATGGGGGGGGGGGGGGGGTAAATAGGTAAATCAAGCAGGTAAGGGTCCATAAAATTGGCATTTAGTATATACAAGGGAAGCTAAGGTCTCAAAAAATTTTTTGGCATTACTACCCCCACCACATTATTTAAGGGGATGAAAAAAAATTGTGATTTAGTATGTGTACAAGAACCAAAAACCTCAAAATATTTTTTTACTTCATCCATCCCCAGTACCACCCCCTATCACCATCCCCACCCCACTACCGATGTGGGATATTGTTTTATGGGTTTTCAAATATTATATTATTAAAGTTTCATAAGCAATTATTTCTACATACAAAATTTTTTCGTTGTGAGAGACTTGGATAGAAAATCTGGATGTGGAAGTAGTGATTCCTTGGGCAGCGGTTTTTTACCTTATAATGTTATTGAGGCATTTTTAATTTGGAAACGAAAGAAAATTGTAGTCAGGAGTTACTGAATACCTAACAAATACGACAACTTCTGACATGGAATTTTTATTTCAAATATGTAGAAAGACATTTTTAATAAGACTATTATGAAACGAACAAAAGTTGCTCAGGCGTTGCCGACTGCGAATATCTATTAAACACGATAACTTATGTTATTCAAAATTTTTGCTGCAAATTTGGTAAATCGGGTTCATATTTTGATAAAGAGGTAAAATTCCCTGACTTTTCAGGTTTTCCATGACTTTTAACTGCAGTTTCCCAGACAATTTTAATTTACTTTTTAGTACGTAAATACATAATTACTTTTAATATTAATTTAAAAATAAATGAGCAGATTATCACTCTTGTTTCATTTTTTTTCCATAATTAATCACATAATATAATAAATTAGTTCATATTGCAAATAAAATTTTATTAACTGGTTTAGGTTATAATACAAAACTTTTAGAATACATTTTTAAAACGAAATCGCATCAAAATACTTCAGAAAAGTTAAATGAGAACCTTAAGACAAGACTTTTTTTTTGTAGACCTATGTTATTAATCAGACACCGGCCACATAAAATAAAAGACTATTAACAAAAAGCCACAGAATGCATAGTATAGAAAAATTAACGATACTTTACTTTTCTACGACAGAAAGCAAAAAATCGCACTAATGTACTGTGGGGACATTCCGGATTTTACTGTTCAAAAGTTTCTAGAGACCTTAATATCTAGCGCATCGGGATATTTTTTTTTTAAATTGAAGGTAATTAAATTCCCTACATATCTGTCGGGGCAAATTTTGCCTCTGTCAAAAACTGTCAAAAAAATATTAAAAATTTAAATAATGAACCAATATTGCTATATTCATATGAAAATTAATTTTTTTTTGTCTACACATAGTACATAAACTATATAGTAGTAAAATCAAACTGCCAAATAGATAATTTGACAGCTGATAGCTGTCAAAAAGATAAAATTATTGTCATTAATAAAAGTTGACCGAGTCATTTAAAAATTTGCCTCAACAGATGTGTAGGGAATTTAATTTCGTATAATTAAAAAAAATATCCCGATCCGATGGATATTGAGGTCTCTAGATATTTTTGAACAGTAAAATCTGGAATTTCCCCACAGTGTAATGGCCGGCGGAGAACACAAATACAACATACAGATCCGAACAAGACACTGAGCTGCTGATTTATTCCTTAGCGCCCATTTCCACAAGGGCGAAAATCATAAAACAAGTGTGCGCATTCTCATTTACTAGGAGATAAATTCGACAGGAACGGATTCAGTTAGAATGTCAGTAAATCGTAAACAATTATTAATTTTACATATATATTAATACTTAATTAATATTATATTGGTGTATCGGATAATAATCAGTAATTGGTATTTAGGCCTAATTTCCAGATAATTAATGAAAATGACTGACTGACTGACTTTCTCGTCTCCTTGCGAAATTCCCTGACTTCTCCCGGTTTTCCTCGTTTTCCCAGTCACTACGAACCCTGTAAATACATAAAATAGCACGGTAGAATACTTTCTAGTGGAATTGGTTCATATCCATCATACTCGGTGATCGTCACAGGAATGTGTTGAATAAATTATGATTTTGGTGCAAATGTTCCAAACATTTTCGATTAACAACATAAAAATACGAATATGTACAAGATATTTAAACTACAATATATAGTACAATACATAGTACAATATATAGTACAATATATATGTATATATAATATATATAGCCTTCCAGGTTTAAGCGAAGCTTACGTAAGTTAGATGATCTATCAATTTTACCTTAAAATGTTATTAAAGTATTCTTAATAAGACTATTATAATACGAATGTAATTTGCAGTGGGGCATTGCCGAATACCTAATTAACAGGATTAATTCTGACAAAAACTTCATACGTAGAATAGCATGGCAGAATACCCTTATTGAAATTGAGCCACCATATCCTCCATCATATAGAGTGATTGCCAGAAGCGTGCAAATTATTTTGCTGTATGTTTTATTCGAATTTTATAGCAAAATATTACAGGGATTTTTAGTTAAGCACAAAAACACGAAAGTGAATAAAATAGTGAAATTGTAATATACAGTGTGTCTCTCAGGTTGGAACAAACTGTACCTAGATTAGGTGAGGTGTTAATTACATTTTAAATAGTTTTGTATTTATTAAGACTATTGCGAAACGAATGAAAGTTGAAGCCAGGCGTTGCCGACTGCGAATACCTATTTTAAAAATAAAAGTGAATTGTGCCATGTTCATGCAAAATATGAATTAAATAGGTATTCGCAGTTAGAGGATAAAATTAAAGAGTTGAGACGGAGAGTAGCCATAGAGGTTATTATCGCCAGCGACTTCAACGCCAGCGCACCAGAGTGGGGGATGGAAAGGACTAACAACACTCGTCGTGGAGTGGGCGGCACGAAATGACTTCCAGGTGATTAACGAGGCGGCGATATACACCTGCGTGCGAGGGGATGGTGGCTCAATCCCGGACCTCACGCTGGCCACTCCAGGATCGGCGGCCAAAGGGTCTCAGCGAGGGAAGAAACCCTGAGCGACTACCGCTATATTAGATATGAGGTGGCCCAACGGCATAGAGAGCCGATGTTGAGGGGGACGGGATGGAAATTCGGCCGTCTCGACAGGGAAGTTTTCAAGCGCTCGCTGGAACGATTGACAAGGGAGCAGGAGGTCGTGACCGGTGAAAACCTGACACAGACTATCGCGAAGGCCTGCGACGAGACAATGCCAAGGAGGGCACGGCCAGAGTTAGGGACGGGGTGTATTGGCGGATGCCCGAAATCTCCAGCCTCAGGGAGGAGTGCGTTAGCGCAAGAAGGCGATGCGTAAGGGGAAATAGAAGACAGGTACGAGAAGAAGAGAACGTGGCGACCCGGGAATACCGGGAAGCCAGGAAACTCCTCCGAGATGCCATCAGAAAGTCCAAGAAGGAGAAATGGCGGGAAGTATGTGAGGACATTGACAGAGACGTCTGGGGGATGGATATAATATTAATAATATTAATAATAATAGGAATTTTATTTGTGTCCATAAATTTTAAAATTAAAATATTTATCTTAAGTATTAAATACTATTTACAAATTTCTGATGATATAAATTACGGCACCTAAGCTCACAAGGAGCTTGTCTTGTGCCTACCTATACCTAAACTGATAAAAAGATTTATAAAAGAAGTACCTAACATAATAGAATAAACAGAGTGCAGAGGACATACACAATAAAACTATTTTCTCAAAATTTGTTTAAATTGATCTATATTTTCTTGTACATATATCTTAGTTTTTATTTTATATTTTTTTAAATATTTTATTTCTTTTATTGCTACAGGTAAAACATTATGCATTTTAATTCCAATGTAATCTATAAACTTTGTAAATGCCGTATTTGTTGGCTTTGGCGCTGTACTGTCTTTGTTTGTTATAGAACGGCCATGATTCGATTTATTCTTTGTCTTGGGATTTTTTTGTACATAGTTCAGAATATCTAGAATATATAAACTATCAATATCTAACATTTTGATATTTTCAAATAATAATTTTGTTGAATAATATCTAGGTTTGTTTAAAATTATTTTTAATATGTATATTTGAATTAACTTAAGGTTATTTAATGTATTGTCATATGCTCCTCCCCAAATTATTAAGCCGTACTTAATTATAGACTCGACTAAGGCTTTATAAATATTTAAGAGAGATTGTAAGTCCATATATTGTCTCAGCTGATAAAATTTGTATACCAATTTTCTAATTTTTCCTGTTAATATCTCCACGTGTATGTCCCATTTCAAAAACTGATCAATGTATAAACCTAAATATTTAACATTTTCGGATGATTCTATGTACTCTTGACAACTGTCACAAACAATGAGGTTTTTACATTCATGACATTTTAATTTATCCTGCTGCATTTAGAGAGAATGTTAAAAATTTTGTTTTTGTTTTATTAAGAGTTAATAAATTATTTTTTAGCCAAATTGTTACATGGTGAAGTCCCTTTTCCGCTTCAATATTAACTTCTTCCCAGCTGACATCAGAGAATAATAAGACAGTGTCATTGGCATAAGAAATGATTTCCCCTGAAATGTTCAAATTTAGCATATCATTTATGTAGATTTGAAAAAGTAGAGGACCTATGACGGTTCCTTGAGGTATTCCATAGGTAACTGTTTTTTCTTCGCTTATTTCTGAATCTATGCTGACAACCTGCTTCCGATTTGTTAAGTAATTTCTGAGTAAATCACCACATATGCCTCTGAAACCAGTGTCTAATTTTTTTACTAGCTTTTCATGAGAAATCGTATCAAAAGCTTTCGCTAGATCTAAAAATATTGCCAAAGGCTTTTGATTGTTATTTAGCTTTTGATACAAATAACTTGTCACATTATACATTGCATCAACAGTTGACACTCCTTCTCTGAATCCAAATTGGGAATTAGAAATTATATTATATTTATTAAGATGTTCTAATAACCTTTTTTTTATACATTTTTCTATAATTTTTGAGATGTTGCTAATGAGAGATATGGGACGGTAGTTTGAAATAATATTTATGTTTCCTTGTTTAAATAGAGGTTTTATAATAGTTCTTTTTAGTGCTTTTGGGAAATAGCCTTGTTGAAATATCTGATTTATAATATATTGTAATGGCTTTAGTATATAAGTAAGAGATTCCTTGATTGTTTTTACCCTAATACCATCAATACCCGGCGGGCTATTACTTTTCAAACTATTTACGCTATTTACTATTTCATTTTCTGAGACTGGATACAAAAATATAGAATTTTTTATAATAGGTTTTGTATTTTCTCTCAAATTTTCATCCTTATTGTTTTTTGTTATATCTTGAGCCATTTTGTGTCCAGTCTCAGAAAAGTGATTATTAAATTCTGAAGCGATTTGCTTGGGATCTGTCAATATTTTATTTTCGATTTGAATTTGGTTTATTATTGTTTTATTTCGTTTTATGTTTTCATTTGTTGATTCTTTTACTAGTTCCCACACTTTTTTTTACGTCATGACTAGCTTTTTTGAATTGATGTTTATAATATTCACTTTTTGTTTTTCTAATTAGTTTATTTATCATATTTCTGTGTTTTGTGTATTTATTTTTTATTTCTAAATTATTTGGATATTTTAACAATGTTTGTTTTAATTTGTCCCTAGTATGTATAGAATTTATTAAGCCTTGACTTATCCATGGCTTTAGTCTATGTTCATTATTTATTTTAGAATATATCATTTTTGTACAATTTTTTATTTTAAATTTATATTTAGTTATTAATTTATTTATTGCAGCATCTATATTGTTTTCATTGTATACCTCTGACCATGTCTCCTTTTTTAAATCTCTGATAAATTTTTGATAATCTATTTTTTCACAAATTTTTGGGGGATTCTTCCTTTGATTTATACATTTTTTTTTCTATTAAATAAAGCAATGTTGCATAATGATCAGTTATGCTGCATTTCAAGATATATGACACGTTATTTAAATTTTTATATTTTTTATTTTTTAAAAATATATTGTCTATACAAGTGGAGCTAGTTTCAGATATTCGTGTTGGTTTATTAATTTGAGGATAAAATCCTTTTTCACATAAGATATTTATATAGTGTTGTATTAAGATCAATATCTATCTAACCAAA
This sequence comes from Rutpela maculata, assembly GCA_936432065.2. Classification (NCBI taxonomy): domain Eukaryota; kingdom Metazoa; phylum Arthropoda; class Insecta; order Coleoptera; family Cerambycidae; genus Rutpela; species Rutpela maculata. The sequence goes on from OW386285.2 coordinate 239,353,335, forward strand.
TAATGCAAATGAAGTAGAGATATTTGTGGGAGATTAGATATATTGGATAAAAACAATTTTTTATCCAATATATCTAAATTTATATCTCCCACAAATATCTCTACTTCATTTGCATTATTTGATTTAAATATGTTTTTTATATCTTCTATAAAAAATTCAGGGTTAGTGACGGGGGTCTGTACGTAGCTATAATCTTATAAATTTTGTTTTTATTCTTCATATGTAAAATTGAAAATGTTACCTCATTTAATTTAACATTGTTAATATTCTGAACTGATAATGAATTGTGTACATAAATAATGGTCCCATCATTTTGATTGAAGCCGGCTTCATTGTAATGGCATGAATATTGGGGTATTTGAAAATTTGTTTGAGATTTAAGTTGCCATGTTTCAGTTAATACGATAACATGGATTATATATTTTGTACTTTGAAGCATTATTATTACTTCCTCAAAAATTTTTTGCATACTTCGAATATTCATATGACATATGTTTAAATCAATTACATCAGTACCTGTACTTCCTACTTCTATGTCTTTTAGTGAATTTACATATTGTGTTTCTGCTGAGTCGTATGTATTGAGTGTATTTAATATGTCCACTACTGCACTCATTTATTCCACTATGCTTGTCTGATACCCTTTTACAAAATATATGTGTGAAAATAGTAGACTTGGAAATAAAAACCTACAATAAAAAAGAAAGAAAAAAAAAGAGACGATAAGCAATGCTACTTTTATCTATGAAAGTTTATGTTTTGTGTAAAACTGAAATACAGCTAAATACCTTATTATTAATCTATAATATAGCTATATTTTTAATTTAGAAAAATAATTTCATTCAACTAAAGCCATCAGTGATTCCATATTTTTTATGGCATGCTTCTGGTTATCGTGAAATACGTAAATCCTTCCCCCTTGTGTCCATATATTTTTGGTTCCAAATTGCTCAACTGCACCGTATACAATTTCTTTACGTATTTTGGTTAGATCTTCTCGTATTGTAATCTTGGTTTCTTTTAGATGTCGTTTTTTACTGAAAATATCATTTCTTACCGTGTTGGATATAAACTTTATCATGATGGGCCTTTCTTTATTTTCCGTTTTTGTTCCTGTTCGATGGCAGGTCTCTATATCGCTTTTATTTAATACTATTTTTAATTTTTCTTGAAATAATTTAAATAGCACGTCGTACGTTGTTTCACCTGTCCTCTCCTGTACACCAAAAATTCTTAGATTATTTCTTCTGCTATGTTGTTCATTGTTATCCTTTTCAATTTTTATCTGTTCTATTTCTGTCTGGAGGTCAGTTATTTTGTTTTCCAAAACTTTTATTTTGTTATCTTGGGCCTCAATCTTTTCTTGAAATTTACTTCATACTTTAAATGTTATCTTTTCTATTAAGTTTTCCATCCATTCATCGTTGAACTTTTCTAAAATTTTATCTGTTATTGTTTCTGTTATACCAATCTCTGGATTATTCTGTTGTTGCCTTGTTACTTTCTTGGTAGCCATAATTACGATTTAATACAAGGCTAAAATAATCGACTTATGTTTTACTTTAGCAAATAAATTTCTAACTAGTAGCACAGCTGTTTATACGTCTACTCTCTTCGCACGCTCGACATCGAAATATAATAGTAGTAGTAGTAGTATTTATTGATGTATTATACAAAAAAGTATTTACACAAGTCAATATTACAATGTAAAAAAAATGTATGAAAATGTATAAAAAAATGTATATTTGTATACAGTATAAGAAAATTTTATTATGAAAAATAATAACTAGAGGAAGCATTATACTCTTCGCCGATTTACTGAGCTTTTTATATAATTGTTACACATTCTATAGGATACTCTTCGCATTTTTCTTGTAAATAATGTTAGTTTTTGGACATTCTAAATTTTGTGATACCAACTTTGTTGTGAAAAAAAAAATATATGAAAAAAAATATATAAGAAAAAAAATCACGATGTGAGGGATCGAACCCGGGACCCTTGGATTGCCAATTTGCCAATTTTGCCAATTTACTATTTCTTTATTTTGTTTAGGTATTGTACATATCATTTTATTGTCGTCTTATATATTATATATATATTTCAGTTTACACTCATGAGTTTCATTACGTCACAATTACCGCGGATCGAGCGCGTAAGAGTGACGCAACGGCCGGATATTATGGCGAACGACTTTCAAGATTGTGTATGTAGAGATTTAAACGGTTTCTTTACAGTTTTACCGTATTTTAAGGAATTTATATATAAACTATTTCACACTTGAAAAATTGATTGAGATGGTGTAAGATGAGGTAAGTTTAATATTTCGTAAAGTACAGGGAAAAGTGAACTAAAAAACCCTGTTTGAGATGTCATTTGTTAAAAACACTTATTTACCTTAATAGTAAATTGTTTGATGAGTTATAGCTTTCAACGGAGGGTCAAGGGGTGTGAGGGAAGGGTAAAAAGATCGTGGTTTTAATGGCAGGGGTTTTGGTTGGAAAGTGTGTTTTATGGGGGAAATTATCGTTAGTCAACTAGTGGAGTATCGTATATTGGTAAGCGTTCATAAATGTATTTATGTGTGTGTGTTATATTGTCGCGTCGTCTAATATTTGCGAGATTTTGTGTCAGTTGCGAGTTTGCTAATTTGAATGAAAAGAAGTGTTGAGATATTTCGTCTATGTAATCTCGCATCATTTGCACCCCAGTGATTCTGTGCAATTCAATGGTTGTAATATACCTAGGTGAGTTAGTTAACAGACGGAGCAACTAATTCTGCGTTCGTTGCAATCTTAAGCACTGTGCGTCCGAGATTAAATTCCAGGACGCACAGGCATATGTTAGAATTGGTCGGAAGATTACCTTGTATAGACAGACTTTGTTATCTACAGTCAATTTGCTGCGTCTGTTAACTAACGGATATAATTTGCTTACAGCAGCGTAGGTTTTATTGATTACTTTAGTCACATGAGGCGCAAATGATAGTCGTGTGTCCAGTGTTAGTCCGAGTAAGTTTACTGTTTTATGTTCCGTAATGTCGTGATTGTCAAGTTTGAGTTTAGTGATAGTCTTAATATTAGTGAATTTTCTGTGGAAGGTTATGATTTCCGATTTTGAGTGGTTAATCACAACCTTCCACAGTTTATAATATTCCAATAATTTAAAGGTGTGATATCTGATTTTTTGCGTCGCAGTCTGTCCGTAAAAACTGTTGGCGTAAATTGTAGTGTCGTCTGCGTATAGTAATAGGTTTGTAGTGGGATGGGATGGGATATCGGAAATATATAGATTAAATAGGATGGGAGATAGTATGGAACCTTGAGGTACCCCCGCTGAAAGTCTATATGTGTCAGAATATGAGTTATTCACCCGGACCATTATACGCCGATCCCAAAGGTAATTTTTGATGAGGGAGACCAAATACCCGGGCAGTCCACAGACATATTGCAGCTTGTAAACTAACCCGTTATGCCACACGGTATCGAAGGCACGTTCAATATCCAAGAGCAACATAACAGTACACTGCTTCTTATTGTAAGAGTCAATTACGTCCTGCATTACTTTAACTAGCGACAGTGTCGTACTGTGCCCCTCCCTGAAACCAAACTGGTTCACCGGAAGCAAGCGGTGTTTTGCAAGCTTTTTATGCAGAATCCGCAACCTTGGATTGCGAGACGAAACTCTTGTCGCTACACCACCATTTCTTATTACTAAAATTGTTAATGAGTGTAATATATACCATTAGAAAATTTATTGTGATTATTAGGAAACACACATTAGTAAAATGTATTAAAAAAAAAAAATAATGATAGGAAATAACATTTCGCAAGGTTTCTATTTATTACAAACCATAAGAAAATGTAAAAAATATTTTTTTAAATTTTAAATTACTAATAACTTTTTTATTTACCAATCTATTTTGTTGAAATACAATAGGGTCCTTCCTCTAGCTAACACTAAGTTACTCTCCAAATTTCAATATAATCGGATTTCTCTTTCTTGAGTTATCGTGCTTACAAGAAACGTGACGGACGGACAGACGGACAGACGGACGGACAGACGGACATTTTGAAAGTTGTTCAGAATTCGTTCACTAACATAACGATATAAAAAATTTTTCTCTACGAGCGATATTTACTGATTTAGAAATGTGCCGATCAAATACAATATACTCTTCGTTTTTGCGAAGAGTATAATAATATGTACACATACATATACATACACAAGTATATACATATACACATTTAACACATATTATTATATACACATATGTACATGGTCACAAACAAATATGATTGGAAGTGTAATAAATATTATTTAAAAAAACAACGAACAAATATAATTTTTAACAACAAACATGTATTTATGTTACTTACATAAAGTAGAAAAATCAGCGGTAAGAAACTCGTTCAATGAAAAAAAAATGCATTGTCAATTAAAAATGATTTTAGGACTGTCTTAAAACGTTTAGAATCTAGTTCCCTGATATTGCACGGTAATGCGTTGAAAAACTTTATTGCATAGTACCCTGTGCCATTTCGTGTTTTCAATAAACGTAAAAAATGAAAATGTAAGTTCCCATTACTTCGGGTAGAATAAGAATGTAGCTGGGCGCGAGACACATATTTTGATTCATTTTCCTTTACATAAAGAAGGCATTGCAATATATAGATGCTATATAATGTTGGAATTTTCAGTTTTTTAAAGTATTCCCTGCACTCCTCCCTGCCCTGCAACCCAAACCCGCGATCACCCTTACTGCCTTTCTTTGCACCGCAAAAGCAGTTGCAGCATGCGAAGAGTGACCCCAAACCAGTATTGCATAGACAAGTACAGAGTGAATTAAACCGAAATATGCTGTTAATAAAGTTGTCTGTGAGACACAATTCACAAGATTACGTAGTAAGTAAATATTTTTAGACATTTTACCACAGATGACGTGTACGTGCTTTTCCCATGTTAATTTGCTATCCACATAAACACCTAGAAATTTGACACAATCCGTGGATATCATGTTATCTAATGTGTGTTGTCTTAAACTAAAAATCATCGTTTCCGTTTTGTTTTCATTTAATTTTAAGTTATTTGCTAAAAAGCAGTCTTGAACAATGGATTGAGTATCTCGTACATTTGAGAGCAATCTGGTAGTATCATTATTACTATATATTAAGGTGGTGTCGTCCGCAAAAAGGACAGATCTTGCTGAGACAGTATTGTATAGCAAGTCGTTAATAAAAATAAGGAAAAGAGTTGAGCCTAAAATAGAGCCCCGAGATTGCAACAAGACGCATGAAAGCCTCCCCTCCGGCTATCCCAGCTGAGAGGATAGCGGAGATTGTTGGCGCCCTATTCCCGGAACAGCCGGAAATAAATTGGGGGGTGATGGAGGCTGCGGTGATCCCCCCTTTACTTAGGACGGCGGCTGCCAGAATCAAGACCGGAAAGGCCTTGGGACTGGACGAGATCCCCCCGGAGATCGTAAAAATAGTGGTGGAAGACCAACCTGGTACTGTACTAGGAGTAATGAACCGGGCGCTCGAAAGTGGAGACTTCCCGGACAGGTGGAGGAGGGCGAGGCTCGTCCTGATCAGGAAGGGAGACAAACCGCCGGAACAACCGTCATCATACAGGCCTCCATGCCTGCTTGACGCAGTCGGGAAGCCGCTAGAATATCTGCTGTTAGGGCGACTAGAAGTCGAAATCGAGGAGAAGGAAGCCCTCTCCGACAGGAAGTTCGGTTTCAGAAAGGGCAGATCGACGGTAGGGGCGAACAAAAGGCTCATGGAGACGGTAGGAGAGGCCATAAGGAACAAGAAACTCTGCGCTGTGATAACCCTTGATGTCAAAAACGCCTTTAATACGGCAAATTGGGAAGTGATTGCTGGAAAGCTCGAGAGACTGGAGATCGCCCCCTACTTACAAAGGGTACTAAGATCATACCTGAATGACAGATGGACAGGAGGGGAGAATGAAGGGACGAGAAAATAGAAGCAGGTGTGCCACAGGTACTGGGCCCGATTCTATGGAATCTTATGTTTGATGACATCTTTCAGATTCTAATGCCAGCAGGAGTTATCACTGGATATGTCGACGATTTGGCCATCACGGCAACACCAAGCGGGGTCCCCGAGGTGGTAGAGATGGCCAACACGGCCATAAGAAGGGTGGAGAGATGGCTGAGGCACCAAAAGCTTGAGCTTGCGCCCGAGAAGTCGGAAATGGTGATCATAACTAGAAAAAAGAAACTTCCCCAGGTGAAGATAGCGATAATCGTCGAGCCAACAAGCCATATTAATTATCTCTGCGTGTGGCTAGATGCCAGACTAACTTCACGCCGAGAAAACAGCGGAGACGGGGAAGGCAGACACGGAGATTTCCAGGTTAATGACCAACGTCAACGGGCCAAAAGCTAGTAAAAGAAGGGTGTTGAGTAGTGTCGTGTACTCCATTATGCTCTATGCTGCTCCGGTGTGGGAAGACGCGATGGCCGTGGGCAGGACGCGAGGCGTGGTCGCCAAGGTACAGCGATGCGCGGCAATCAGGATCTGCAGCGCCTACAGGACTGTATCTTACGATGCGACGCTGGTTATGGCAGGGAGAGACGCGAGACTTATGAAGGCACTAGCACAGCCGTGGCTAGAGATAATCTATTTCAAAGGTGGCAAGAGAGATGGGATAGTGCAACACAGGAAGATGGTCCAAGAGTCTGATACCTTATGTCTGGCCATGGGTAGAACGAAGGCACGGTGAGGTCGGATACCATCTCACCAAGGCCCTCACAGGACACGGATGCTTCGCGGAGTACCTACTGGATATCGAGAAGCTCGACAGCCAAGAGTGCTACTATTGCGGAGAAAATGACGACGCAGAACATATTGTATTCCTGTGCAACAGATGTCAGGATTTGAGAAGAGAAGCCGAAGAGAGGTTGGGGGAACCCCTTAGGCCTGAGGAGATGGGATCCTCGATGACGGAGACGGAAGAGAATTGGCGGACATGGGCTGGCTTGATTTCTGGGATAATGAAGGCAAAAGAGAGAGAGATGAATGGGAACGGGAGTAACAGGAAATGTAACCAACAATATATAACTTGAATGACCGGAGGACTGAAGTAAAATGAAAACAGTTCCAGGCCTCTCGAGATACAGAAGAGAGGTAGTGGTTTTAGTGGGTATGCCATAAGCGGTGACTCCCGCTCTACCATAGAGGTGTCCATAAAGGGTTTCCACCCCCCCCCCCCCCCGGGGAAAAAAGTAGTCGCAGTTGGCCATGTCTGACTGCAACTTCTACTTGTTTTTTTTTATTCATGATGATGTATTTATTGCCTTTAGCTGCCAACCGTCTCAAGTCGTTCACTGATATATGATAATTGACCTGTTTAATTCGCTAATGAAGAATATTGCACCGAATGGTAATTTCAATCGGTCTTACGCTCTTTTTTTATCTGAAGAAAAACACACCTTAATTAATTAGCGCATTTTAATTTTTTTCTGCAATTTATAAAATGCACTTTACAGTTATAAAACGATGCAATTAGAAATAAGCACAGCTTAATACAAGTAATTAAAAATGTGAAACATTTTTACGAAATCCATTATATTAAGCTTTAATTAAGCACCGCCGAGTGAATTAGGAAGGTAGTATTGATCCGTCCTTTGTGTTTCACTGGAACCTGATTATTTTAGAGGGAAATAAAGCTGTATCTGGAAAAATGTTCGTTCATTAACATTATTACGAAACTAACTCGCTAACAAATGCACATTCTCATTCTATAGAAACAAAGAAAGTTGACACTTTCGTGCGACGCCGTCACCAAATTAGCGTGATTTATTTCCAATCCATTAATTTGATCCTGCTGCTTGTCACTCGACTTCTACCTTTATTACATCTGACAATTTCGCCGTTCCGGATTCAGGGCACGCACACGCTTCTTTTAAATCAATTATATTTACATAGGAATTAAACACTTTTTTTCACTTAATTACCCAAACGGAGAAAAATCTTAATTTATATAGCATTAGGAAAACAAATCTAAATATCAATCTAGCCATGACAGCTATGATTTACGGCTCATTATCCTTAATATCTTCTGCACAGGGTGGAACGTTTTCGAAACGAAAGATCTGAACAAATAATAATAGAAATAAATAAAAGAATGAATAATTATTTTTTAAAATAAGTTTACTTTTTTTAATAAATTGGAAGAATTTACATGTTTTACCCCATCTGGAAAAAATGTGTTTAAAAAAATTTATAAAATCTGGAGGTAAATATCCAAAATTTCTCTGCCCCACTGATTTTGCGGAATGTGGAGTTCTATAGCATGTTGCTTTAGATCTTGTTTGATAAATCATAATACATTTTTAAACCGAGACACAAAACGGAGAGGTGTTATGAGTTTGACGCGTAAGTTTGTATGTCTGTCTGTGTATCTGTATATCTGACTGTAGCTTCATATCTTTTCAATGGGCGATCCGATTTTGATCCGGCTTCCTTTGAGAAAGTTCTTGGCATGGTTCGATTTCAGTAGACTTTCAGGGAGTTGCATATCATCAATAAAGAGTTAATTGTTCTTACCAGCACATTTTGGCGAATTCCAGTGATTTACAGTAATAACTTAGTTTTCAATTTATTCTACAGAGTAGTTTTTAAGATTTTTACCAAGGTTTCACCTCGATAGACATTCAAAGAGCTGCACATCATCAATAAAGAGTTAAATATTTTCACGTAGCTCCCTAATGCTTCAACCGGTATGGATGTGGTTTTCTCTATATGATAATACATTATGACACGATTATATGACATGGTGCGGTTTTTAAAACTTTTAAATTTTACTTGTTTTACACACTACAATAAAAATGAGTAAAAGTTGCAGTCGGACTTGACATGAACAACTGCGAATACCTAATTGAGTAAGCTTTTTCTCGAATGTGGTACAATAGGCAGGTTTGACTTTTTTGTTTTGATTGAAATCGACTGTATTTGCAATAAAAAACAGCTCTGCCAAATTTAATAAAATAATGTGGGTTTTGATAACTTGAAAAGTGGAAATTGATGCTAGGATACAAAACGTACTAGCTACTTGATAGATGCTTTTCTAGCTAACGTAAAATATACGTCTACTATAAATGTTTATTTATGTTTACACTAATATCCTTTGGCAATGATGACGGTCTCGGATATCTAGGATCGAGCAGGACTACTGCTCTTTACTCTAGTACAACGCTGGACCGGCGTCGTGCGGGGCGGGCGAACTTTATCAACCCCACTCACAAATGTGAGCGGTATGGATGATTTCGGCCCATCTCCCCGGGTCCTGGCTTGTTGGACTTTGCTGGCTAAGGCCTCTATCTTCTGGCGCTCTTCTGTCTTGATGTTCTTTCTTTGCTAGCTTCTCACCCATCTGTCTCTTCGGGAACTTTAGGGTGTTTTTGTCTGGGATTGACTGCCGGTACGCAATATCAATTGACATCCTGCTATCCGGATCATCGGTTAGGTGAGGATGACCTATGTAGTTCGAGGAAGTGCAGACCTAAGTGTTTTGTAGCACTTTCGACCTGCACGAAGCTAGGTGACTACGGGTACTAGATGGTGGTTTGTCCGGTACCCGCAGGGTAGTGGGTGGGTGGGTGGGTGATCGTCATGTCTCTTCTGTGGGTTGTCTTCATCGGCGGTGGTATGGTTCTCATACTCACCCGTTATCCATGATTTGCATCTTCGGCCTCTTGTGCCTCGGAGCGTCGGCTGGATCGTAGTCAGTGGCCTCCCTGATCAACGAATTGCCATGCTCTTCGGCAAGGGTGTATATCATTTATGTTTACGTGGTAAAGTTGGACGGTTCATGCTCTTCATGCAAAAGCGAGTTTTAGCAGCTCGAAGGAATGTTAAACAAGTATCGCCAACATCGCCGGTATATTTCTTACTTAATGCATTGCTAGTGTTAGAATACAATGGCATATAGATCGAGGGATAAAACGTATTTAAGATTTTCAACTTTTATGTCCTCATGCGGTAATCAGCACAGAAATGGTTCAAAAACTTGAGAGTGCAATTAAAATCACATGCGTTATAATAAATTTCCAGCAACCTATAATTAATCAGTGAAATGAAATGTCTATATTCCTTCAATTATTATACAAGTAGATGAGAAATAAGCAAATTGCATTTCTTAGATACGTATGTGCATAGTGAAAGTGGTGCTTGAATCTCGTATCTGATGTCAGACATCGTTTCTGGACATAAAATGATCAAAGAACTTTAATTTGGCGATAACACGCCTTACAATTTTTTGTTTAAAAATAATCTATTACGTACATGTTATACGAATTCTTGTAATCTGACAAAGAAAGTTGCTTTTTAGTTTTATGTTCGAACCCGCGTATTCATTGTGGTGCCACTGAAGACAGCCCATATATTTTTACTTTCCTTGTTTACCGGAGGGAAGTATTGTAATTGTGAAAAAATCGCTCTCCAAAATTTATTCGGATTTTCACGTTTGAGACTATGTAAATTAAGAAAATTGAGGTCTTTGGATCCCGTCAGTCTGTTTGTCTGTCTGTTGGCATTACATCTACAATACTATTTGACGGGGAAGAATAATATTGGTTACTGCTACTTAAGTAAGAAACTGTGGTGGAATAATATTTAGTTATAGTTGACACCATTACACAGGAGGAAATATGATATATCTTTAGTGAAAAACATACAGGGTAGTCTCAAAAACAATTCATAAAGAAATGGCACAGGAAAAGAATTTTGTCCATTATTACCGGGAAGAAAATCTGACATAATTTTAGTAAAAAAAATATACAAGTTGGTTAGAAAAAATAATTAACAAATACATGGAGAGAGAAGTTTTATGTAAATACCTTTAGAGATTTTTTTATTTTTATTGCTCTAGTAGCTTATTCAGTGACGATAACCAACATTCTACTATGCTATTTTACATATATTCTGAATTTGAAATAAAATTTTACGTGTAATTGAAGATATCGTGTTTAATAAGCATCCACAGACTGCAACTTTAATTCGTTTCGTAATAGTATTGTTAAAAGCCCCTTAAAGAGACGTGCACTTGAAATTTCGATTCGAATTTCTCTCAAAAAATTATGTACACTCCTGTCATAGGAGCTGAATGGTATGTATTTAGTTTTAGTAAAGTCTGTGGAATATAACTTGTAATCAAAATAGTTTCAACTTATTTTAGTTTCCCTGCGTTCCTTCTTCGTTCCTACTAATTTTGTCGTCATAGAAAATTACAGTACTTGTACTATTTTGATAAAATAAGTGATATAATATGAAAGTATTTAACCTAATACTGTACTTTGAGATACACTGTATCTAATAACACATTTTTTGTTCAGTACAGAATTAGTACAGGAAATAAAGTAAAAAATTTGGGGTAGTAACCTAATAATACATGGCTGGGATATCAATGGTCTCCATATTCACCTCTCGAAAGCATCAATACACCGTCTACCTGTTTCCCTAATGGTCTCTCTCTCTCTCTCAGAAGCGTAAATAAAGATGGAGAAAACTAGGACGTTGTTAGCAAGTTTCATCTTTGTGTGTTTCGTGTTGTCAAATTTTGCTCAACAGGCAAGTTGCCAATCATGCCATCTATAATTTTCGCTGAAATTCATATTCGCAGTTGTCAGCATTGTCCACGTGGAATTCATGGTATACCATCTTAATAATTACCTCACAGTCATCTATTCCTAACTTGTTTGTTTGATTATCATTTGTTCGGTTTACAGTCATCAGTTTCGTTTTGCTGTAATTTACGCCTAAACCATAATCAGACCTTACAGCCTGAGTCTATTCAGCAAGTGTATGAGCTCATCATCGCTTGCTGTAACTAATGTTGTCTACTTTTACTAAGACAGATTTTTTTTCATATAATCGGTAAATATTAAAGACAGAGGTTTGGGTATCTCCATTTTTAATAACTCCTCACACGTTCTGCCATTCTATATTGCGAAAAGTCCTACGGCAGTCTACGAAACGAAGGTATATACATGGTGTCCCACTGTCCCATAAGTAATGTTACATAGGGAATGACAAATTCCTTACGTAAAAATTTTACGACTTAACAAACTTAGTCCAAAAGTTAATATTAACAGAGATACGGGTTGTCAAAGGAGATTGGAGATTTTTTGAGGCGAGGGATTTAAATCTATTCATACTTTTGCCGTTATTTGTAGAGGGCGTCACCTACGGTAGTTTGCGTGTCGTTTATATGTCATATATTTTTGGCGAATTTTTTTTAAAATTTTTTAAAATAAAAATTCCTGTTTTCGTGTCTTTTTTACCTTCCAAATGTCGCTACGAATAACCGTTTTCGAGATATTTGGTTTTAAAGTATTCAATGTAACCAATTTAAATTCTGATTTAGGGATGTGCAATTTTTCAAAGTAGGCTTTGATTAAAACAAAAACAATAAGAAACTCTTTCAAAATTAATATCTGTCAAACCTATTTGTTGTTTGTCAGCTTTTGCGTGTTGTTAAAAAATATCTAACAAAATTAGGTTTAAAATGCCAAGGCATAATTTTTTTTCAAACGAAGATATGCGCTATATGGTTTGCGTATACGCTATAGAAAATTTTAATGGACGCAGAGCTCATCGTCGATATTTAGAAATTTATCCAAACAGGGAGCAGCCACATTTTAAGTTATTTCAGATTGAGGGAAACTGGTTCCTTTCGTCCTAAACGAGATACCGTGGGACGCCCAAAAAGTATTACTGTGGAACAGGAGAAGAAAATCTTGGTCCGTGTTGCAGAAAACACAGAAATAAGTATGAAGCGATTGGCTGCTGCTACTGGAGTAAGTAAGTCATCGATTTCAAGGATTTTTCATCAAGAAAGCTTTATCCGTACCATTTTATGCTTGTTCAAAAACTGCTGGAAGCCGATCTTCCAGCCAGGTTACAGTTTGCTCGTTTCTGTCATGCCCAGCAAAACAGATCCAATGTCTTTAAATAAAGTGTTGTTTACGGACGAAGCCACCTTTACATGTAGAGGTATATTTAACTTTAGAAACAAACATGCGTGGGACATAGAAAATCCGCATTTAGTAGCCGAACACCACTTTCAACATGAATTTAAAATAAACATTTGATGTGGAATTTTAGATAATAATTTTTTTGGATCGTATGAGTTACCATCTCATTTAAACGATGCATTATACTTAAATTTTCTACAAACTCAGCTAGAGGAGTTCTTGGATGATGTCCAACTATATTTAAGACAAAATAGTTTTTTATGTAAGGTGGAGCTCACCGCATTTTCTTATACCGGTTAGAAACTACCTAAATACAAATTTTCCTGGTCGCTGCATAGATCGTGGGAGCAATATGCCTTGGCCTGCGCGGAGCCCCGATTTTAATTCGTTGGATTTTTGTGTATGGGGTACATACATGAAACCTCTTGTGTATCAGGATGCAATAAATAATCGAGAAGAATAATTGCAGATAATTAGAAATTCAATCGAATCATTTCAAAACGAACACTTATTATTTAAATAAACACATCGTCAAATGTATTGAAGTAAACGGAAGTCACTTTGAACATTTGTTACCGAACACAGATCTCTGTTTTTTATTAATTATTCTTATTTATTTATTTTTTAAATGAAATTTGTATTTCAATAAAAACTTTTTCTCAAATTTTAAGTTTATTTGTTTGAAAGTCATTTTTCTTCGTATTTTTCTTGCTAGTGTTGGAATGTAATAAATTTTAGAAATCTGAAAAAAGAGAATTTAATTTTATACTGTTCGCTTCACTATCAATTATTCTGTAAATCAAACAATAATATGATATTTTATTTAATTTAAATTGGTTGCATTGAATAATTTTAAACCAAATATCTCGAAAACCAGTGGCGGCTGGTGAAATTTCAATATTTTTTTTCTCGTCTATGGCGCATGGGACCCATACGAAATTCGGGAAATAACATCTAGAGAAGCACTTCTCTAATGACCCCTAAAAAATTTTGAAAAAGCAGTTTGCGAAAAAATTTTTGAAAATTCGTTAGCCTCCCCTGGGTCTAGGAGCTCCTGATTATTTTTATTTTTTTTTGTCATATGCATTTGACTTTTCATAAAAATACAACAACAGATTTTGAAGTTTATGAAAATATTTTCATTACTAACTGAGATACAACGAATTGAAATATTGTAATTTGTTAAATTGTAAATTACAAAATTTCAGTTCATTGTATTTCAGTTAGTAATGAAAATATTTTCATAAACTCCAAAATCTGTTGTTGTATTTTTATGAAAAGTCAAATGCATCTGACAAAAAAAAAATAAAAATAAACAGGAGCTCCTGGACCCAGGGGAGGCTAACGAATTTTCAAAAATTTTGTCGCAAACTGCTTTTTCAAAATTTTTTAGGGGTCATTAGAGAAGTGCTTCTCTAGATGTTATTTCCCAAATTTCGTATGGGTCCCATGCGCCATAGACGAGAAGAAAAATATTGAAATTTCACCAGCCGCCGCTGTCGAAAACAGTTACTCGTGGCGACATTTAGAAGGTATTTCTTTTTTACGTAATAAATAGGAATGTTTATTTTAAAAGAATAAAAAAAAAATTCGCCAAAAATATATGACATATAAACCACACGCAGATTACCGTAGGTGGCGCCCTCTACAAATAACAGCAAAATAATGAATAGATTTGAATCCCTCGACTCAGAAAATCCCCAATCACAAAATATTGTTAAAATATTTCAATTTTTAAAGAAATTATTAAAAAAAAACAAACAAATTTAAGTATGACACCTTGTTTTTCTATTAATATCAACTTTTGGACTAAGGTAAATTTGGTTAAATCGTGATACTTTTACGTAGGGAATCTGCCATTGCTCTATGTACCATTACTTATGGGACACCCTGTATATATCACGTGATATTTTCTTGCTTTTTCGACAAATTGTTACAAATTCGATATTTGTTCTCTAGTACCGCGTCCTATAACTAAGCCTGTTTGCTCAGGAGGTATTTGCCGAGACAGATAATGGTAGCATTATCTGAATATAAATTTTTGGAGAGGTATTACTGAGCGCATATAACAGGACCCTGCTTTATAGATCAAAGCGGGTATTTCCTAATAGAGCGATAAGTATATGTGGATTTATAAATAAGTCTTCTGAGTTATCACTCCTCGATTTTCTACATTTTAAACATAAAATAACGCTAAAAAATTGGAGGATTTGGATGCTCGTTTAAGTTCCTTGATGGAGCGGTAGATTTATCCCATTGCGTTTTATTATAATTATATTTTATATACATTGCAGATTTTCAAATAATGAAAATCATTACTAAAAAGAACTACTAAAATCTACACAAAATTGTTATTTGATATTATATTATTAAGAACAATCAATCAAGAGGCGTACAGACAGTTATTTTTGTGTATTAGATATGTGCAACTCTCAAAACTCACTAGTATAAGAAATATGAGGTTTTTGAGTCGGTAAACAAAGGAATAACTAACTAATTAGAAGTGCACGAAGTTGGTTGAATATCAACTTCAGACTGATGGAAATGCAAACTGGAATAATTGGATTAGCGTTGTTTTATTTGAACTCCGTCTATTCTACGTCTATTAAATATAACAAGTCACTATTGGTTCGATTAGTCTTGAGTAGCACTTCATTATTATGGTTATACTATGTAATTAGCTTATACAGTGTGTCCAACTAAGTCGGCACCATATGGGAAACTTTTTTATTATTGGTTTTATGAAAAAAAGTTATTCTTGATAAAAAGTTTTGCATGGCCTAAAACCCAAAATGAAATAATCAGATATCAATTTTTTGCAGTGGTATACGGGGTTTGTCGAAAAATGTAAATTTTGCTCAAGAGTAAAGTACCTTTATTTATTACAATATCGACAATCGTTATTAAGAAAAGTTGATCCTAATTGAAAACTACGGTCAGATATCCAATATTATCCATCTACCATGAAAAAACGATTTTTAATAATTTTTGGGTATAATATCTATTTTTTCATGGCAGATGGATAATACTGGATATCTGACCGATCAACTTTTCTTAATAACGATTGTCGATATTAAGAAAAGTTGATCCTAATTGAAAACTTCGGTCAGATATCCAGTATTATCCATCTGCCATGAAAAATAGATATTATACCCAAAAATTATTAAAAATCGTTTTTTCATGGTAGATGGATAATATTGGATATCTGACCGTAGTTTTCAATTATGATCAACTTTTCTTAATAACGATTGTCGATATTGTAATAAATAAAGGTACTTTACTCTTGAGCAAAATTTACATTTTTCGACAAACCCCGTATACCACTGCAAGAAATTGATATCTGATTATTTCATTTTGGGTTTTAGGCCATGCAAAACTTTTTATCAAGAATAACTTTTTTTCATAAAACCGATAATAAAAAAGTTTCCCATATGGTGCAGACTTAGTTGGACACACTGTATATGTATGAGATTTATGCAATTTTTATTTATGTATGTAAATGTTAGCAAATTACGGTTTCCTCGGAGAAATCAATTTCATACAATACGAAATTACATTTATATTCTCAGATTAACTGCTGAAACGATGCATTTCAGGAGTACCGATAACATGTTTCTATTTATTGGGATATTATTTTAATTTTCACAAATGGAAAAACGCCGTTGATATAATGAAAATAAATAACATAAGGTTTTGTAAAATAAAAAATATTTTGGCAATATTCCCAAAGGTGCTGCCGTTAATATGGCAGCTCATTAAAACAGAAATGTAAAAGATGTAAAATGAGCAGTCTTTATATACAAAAATTCACGAGAACTATAAAATAAGTTTCCCAGTTTCCCGCACGGCGTGCGGCAAAGTGATATTTTCTGCAGTCATTTTGAAGTTAGAAAATTTGACTTTCAGCACAATCGTAGGAAAAATAGATTTTTTTGAAACAAACAGCGTTGCTTAACAAACCGTTGAAGGATCCGGTAATGTTTAAAATGTCTATTTTCCCGCTCACCCCTATATTTTATGGGAGTGACGATGTAGCCTGTAAACTTTCCTGGTCTATGCTCCTTACATTAGTGAAAGCTGTATTCGAATTAGAATACGGGTATAAGTGAATTAGGGACTACAAACGTATGTACGTGTTTATAAGTATTCTTTTCTAGTCCAAAAAAGAGAATGAATTGTAAAAAAAGTCATTTTGGAGGAAGCACTTTATGTGCATCTCAAACCGATACTCTCAGAACAACAACATGGTTTCTTAAAAGTACGTGGTACACACCTAACTTATGCTATTTTACTCAATATGTTTCTATGTTTCTAGTACATTGGATTCCAGGTATCAAGTGAATGTTGTTACACAGATTTCAGTAAAGCTTTTGATCGTGTGTCTCATGTAAAGTTGCTTCAAAAATTGAATAGTTACGATGTTTTCCCTAGAGTTTTATGTTTATTGGTATCTTACTTAACCAAACGTAAATTATTTGCAGAATATGAATGA
Source organism: Rutpela maculata (assembly GCA_936432065.2). Taxonomy (NCBI): domain Eukaryota; kingdom Metazoa; phylum Arthropoda; class Insecta; order Coleoptera; family Cerambycidae; genus Rutpela; species Rutpela maculata. Next base: position 239,370,831 of record OW386285.2, read on the forward strand.
GTCAAATCTCAGACATATATAGCTAGTTCAGAAGAATCCAACTTGGGGTTCCCTCTTATTTATAATCTTTATTAATGACATACGTAATCGCATAATTTCCCGTAAATTATTGTTTGCTGAATGTTTAAAATTTTTTAATGAAGTAAGTACCATTGATAATTGTCAACAATTGCAGATCGATTTAACCTCCCTAAACATTTGATGTTATGAGATTCAATTGTCACTAAACATAAAAATATACAAGGTAATGTCCTTTACTCACAAGCCTACCGTAACAGTATTTGGCTACAAAATCAACGATATCCTACTTACGCACGAAATTATCTGTTTCACCTCACATTAATATCCGAAGGAATCAACAGAAACAGCAGAGAAATTTCCTCTGTCGATGTGATAAACACTCTTTTCATAATATTGGCCGTGGCAAACTGGAATATTGCAGTACAGTTTGGAATACGTACCATGAAAAGTATACAGTGCGCCTCATTTTGCTTGGAACCACCCCTATAAAAAGTTTATTTAATGTTCGATTTAGATATATAGATCTTTGAAAAGCGCATATTTGTCTTACATTAAATCTTACAAAACATAATAGCGTGGCCTAGTGCGATTTTCTTTCTGGGCAGAAAATGGTGAAATCTTATTAGCGATTTTTTTATTTCAAATCTGAGTACGCCACTGGATTCGGCAACCCCTCAAATGTGTTTGTACCAAATTTCACTAAAAAATTCGTATTTTTGATTTTTTCCTGGCAGAAACAAAAATTCAGAAATTGCCGAGAAAATCAGTGTTGCATGGGATTGTGTATTTATTAAAAGAGTGACTTGACTGAAATAACTGACAAATGGTTTATTGTTAAAAACACACTTATGCTCAACTTAGAAATTTTTAAGGGGGCGAGCGTAGAGGCGACTTCAATGTGAATATCAGTCGATATTCCGTTGAAGCAACGTCGAGCGCGGTTAGTACTTGGATGGGCTCCCATCTTGGGAAATACAGCGTTTTCGCCCCACCTTCTAGAGGCTTGTATATCAGTGTATACTCGGAAGTTACGTAATTTCAGACGAGGATTACGTAGTGGATATTCCATCCTTCGGAGGGGATGTAAAGCAGGCGGTCCCTTGTCTATTAAATGTTAGGCAAGTAAAAGATCCCTACTCTTCTTAAGGGAAGAGGTTCGGCAAAATATCCAGGTTGGAGGTAGCTCGTCTCCTGGCGTCGGTGATAGGCCCTGGTAGCGGAAATAGGCCGACGTTAAATAGTTAAAAAAAAAAAAAATTAAATGTAGGTTCTTTCTATAAGCCGCCTTCAATTTCTATACATTTATCTATCATCTCACGATTATTACGAGCGACATTTCTAAGTTCTTCCCTGGAGACTTCTTGACAAGCTAGTGTAATCCTATCAAAGAGTTCCAACCTATTTTGTGGTCGAGGTTTATATACTTTGCTATATACAGTATCCCACAAATAAAAATCAAGGGTCAAATTCGGCGATCTTGGCAGCCAGGCTATCAATGGACTACTACGTCCAATCCACCTACCGGGAAAATTTTGGTTGAGCCACGTGCTGATATTACTGCATGGTTTGACCCATCTAGTTGGAAATATAATTGTTCTCTTCCCTGCAAGTTTTGAATCTCGTTCTAAAATTGTTTCTCAAGAAATCCAGAAAATTTAAACTCTTTAAATTGTCATTAAAACATAGGGACCAATTAAGCGCTCGTTCAAAATACCACACCAGACATTTATTTTTTGTGAATATTGACTTCTGCAATTGATTACCCAAAACTTACAATTCCGTATGAAAACCACACCGTTTATGGTGAATGTAGCCTCATTGCTGTAGATGATTTCTTTTTAAATCTGGGTTATTCAAATACTCCCCTTGGGCCCATAAGCAATAATCAAACCTTCTTACTTCGTCACTCAGTTCCAAAGTATGCGAAAATTTGGGTTTATATTGTTTTCGGTTATAATTTTTAAGGCACTTCCAAATGGTATTTCGAGACATGTTTAAATTTAGAGCAGAATTCCTCAAACTTGGGTTTTCGTCAGAATATGCCAAAATAGCGAGATCATTAAGCTGTCTCTGGTGACCAGATCCTCTAGAATTTGTTTCTGAAACAAAACCGGTATCATTAAAACATTTTATAATTTTTCGAACGGCGCTATCGTTAAGTAGTGGCCGTCGATTTAGATTTCTTGTATTAAATTCTCGGGCAGCTTCTCTTGACGATCTGACATTATCACCAAAAATATTAATAATCTCTTTTTTATTGATAAGTGGACCTTTGCACGTAGTCCAGGCAAATCTCAGTGTAAAATGGGTTTGGCGTGAACTATTTGGGGACAGTTATTTGTTTATCGCAATGGATAGCTCTATTAATGTAGGATAAGTACATAAAGTCGCAAAAAATCCCGACGTGAGCTAAAGCCGCTATTTAGAAAAAATGACCGCCAGAGACATTTTCTTTAAAATCATATATCTTAGTAACCGTTGCTCCGATTTGAGATTTCTTTTTTTTTGTTCCATTCCTCACTTCACATTTTACAGAAAGTATGATTACATATTTTACGATAAATTAAACGATAAACTTAGGAAATTAAAAAATAATTTAAATATTACGGTAAGAGTGAATTGTGACATCCTGAAACGGCGTCTTGCATCCCGTAAGGATGACCGAACAGCCTGCACCAAAAAAGATTATATATGCTATAATGTGTGGCTGCCAAACTGGATGCGGTGCAGCTTGTGGTTGTCGCAAGAATGGCGTATATTGCTCTCAAACTTGTAAATTTTGCCATGGAAACAAGTGCATTAATTGCGAGGCATCTGGAGCTGCAGACGTAACGGAAAATGAATCGATATCGGATGAAATATCGGATGAACACGAAGATGAAGGTGACACTGAATAAGAACCAACAAATCCTGAATTACCAGTTCTCGAATATGATTCAGATTATGATTGATTTAGATGGTGTAAATTATATAAAAAAATAATGATAAATTAAGTACTATTTTATCACACAGAATACCACCTTTTATACCAACACAATATAAAATTGCCGTGTATATTAATTTGAAATGCTCGTAATATTCATGCATAACTTTTATCTTCAAAGTAAAATTGACTTGAAAAATTATTTTGAAATACTCGTAATATTCATACATAATTTTTTTCTTCACGGTGAAATTCGAAACGAAAAATGGCGTATTTCCGCTGGAATATAGAATTACTTAATTTGGACCTCGGATTCGTGATCAGCGACCCAAAAAACCCCTAGAGCACACTTCCGCAGCGCAATTTTCATATTTAAATTTCCGCCCGAAAAAGTGGAATTTTCATAAAAAAATGGCACGAATTCCATACTGGAATATGGAATTTCTCAATTTGGACCTAGGAATCGTGATCAGCGACCCAGAAAACTCCCTAGAGCACACTTCCGCAGCACAATATTCATATTTAAATTTCCGCCCGAAAAAGTGTAAATTTCATCAAAAAATGGCACGAACTCCATACTGGAATATGGAATTTTTCAATTTGGACCTCGGAATCGTGATCAGCTAGCCAGAAAACCTCCTAGAGCCCATTTCTGAGGAGAAATATTAATTTATAAATTTTTTTAAGACAGCTACTTTTTGAGGAACTTCAAACCCCCCTAACTTTTTTATCCTCGGAGTTAATGCATAATGAATGTTCCTGGTGGTCTAGGAAACACGTAAAAAAAGGAATTTTTCTACGATTGTGCTGAAAGTCAAATTTTCTAACTTCAAAATGAGTGCAGAAAATATCACTTTGCCGCACACCGTGCGGCAAAGAATTTGCCACACACCTTGATTACATCTTCACGCACCGGAATAAAATAGTGTGTTTACCTTAAAAAATTTTATATTACTTACTGGTAATAACAATTAAATTCTATAAATGTACATTAATTACACATGAATTGCAATTACAAAGTCAAATTTTCTTTCTTCAGAATGACAGCGGAAAATGTCACTTTAAATAAAATCTGACAAGCAGCAAATTTAAAATTTTCGAAAGACTTTGAAAAGGGAAATAACTTCACAACCGTTGAAAAAATAGTATGTAATACACGTGTGGCAAGCTTCATTGCAAAACTCGTATGATAGGAACACTCGCTGCGCTCGTGTTCCTACTTTCATACATCGTTTTGCAATGAAGCCCTTGCCACACTTGTATTACAATCTACTATTTTCAAATCGGTGCTGTTTCACCACTTTTCCACATTTTCCGGCTTAATTGGACTAAAACAATGATTATGAAAAAAAATAAAATAAAACGATTTCAAAACAATTTTGCAAAGTAGGAGGTCCTCAAATCAACCCATTATGGTTGTTCTTTCTATATTGTTTCAATCATTACTCTGGATTACCTTAAGCTAATTTTCCATATACCATATCATTTCAAGTTTAAAAATATTTTAACCTTAAATATGTTACATAGAAGCATGACTAAAGTTGGACGCTTAGTTCGTACAATATATCATAAAATATATCTTATAGTGTCGTAGAAAGGTGATCTTTGAACTATTTATGTTCTCTTTTAACTTTCAGTAAATCCACATGTTACGGCTAAGTGTATTATAGGGGATTTTCACTGAAATCTTAAATCTCAATTACGAAGGGGCCAAAAAAGAGGGAAGACAAGAAAACACGGATTTTTATACTTATCCGAAATATTAAATAAAATCAGCAGCAATGTATTTTATATCAAGACAAATGCAGTAGAAGGTTTTATAGATTTTCTGACTTGATACTCTACGACGACAATTCCATGTTTCTAGCGGAATATTAGTAATTAGGTATAAATAATATTTTTTTCATGCCATCTCTGAATTTTTGAGAACATTTTGTCTATAATAACACATACCTAGCGGTCTATCGGTATATTCGTCTCTGTCTCTATATCTCCATGTTTCAAACGATCATTTAAAAATGAGGGATATTATTCAAATTGTTGTCAAAACCATAAGTGCACACGCCGAGACTTGTTTAATCCCATATGTATAACATTAGTTTTTTAATCAAATTATCATTATTTTTAATTTTTTGTTATAAATAATTTAGCAATAGTGATGTAGTGGCACTATTGGAGATTTAAATTATTAGAGAATTACATAATGATAAAAAACTTGATGAAATTCTTTTAATAAATTAATATTGATATGAAGAATATCAGATAAAAAATAATTATGGTGTAATTTGGACATGAATGATCTGCTATTTTGTAAATACGTAAAAAAAAAATCTAAACGCGAATCCATGATCTACTGGTATTTAAGCCATTATACAATTATAGTGCTGCTACCAATAAGTTGCTATCAACGTCAAGTTTCGATAAAAAAGCGAGTACAAGTTTACGTTCAATGTGTGCTAATGAGCTCATTTAGCATATTTTTATAACATTTCCCAAAAGATCTCTTAATTTTTTAACGGAATGCAAAAAACCAGAATATTTCAGGATCTCTATAGGCTTTAAAATTAACATCGACGCTGCGTGACGTAATTTATTCTTACCTGCATTTTCATTCCTCTCTATTTGCCACTTATATGCTGCATACTCTTATGTTACAATACTCCAATAGTCTCCAAATCACCATAATTAAGTACATCTCTGGCAGATTAGACAAATAGCCGGGTTCTAACACCATAAACGTAACTTCTAGACAGACTTTCGGATTCAATGACGGCAGTACTTTGAGCACGTCGGTCATGTTTAAAGCAGTATATTTCTGAAACTGTTTATCAGGTCGACTTCAAAGGACCATGCACGCAATACATGGGATTTCATATAGCCGTCGATTTGGCTGAAAATTTGGTATGTTATAGTCCATAACTTCCTGATCAAAAGTGTGTTTGGCCACAAAGCCCAAATGTCCTAAATCACGAGATATTGAAGGTCAAAGGTCGTATGAGCTGTCACTTATTATAGCTACCAAGTCACCTTCAGGTGCCTCTTTGACACTAGAAATATTACTCTGGTATAAAACTCGACGGCCTTGAACAGATCTATGACCTTGGCCCATGGATCATGGCCAAGGTTACCTTAAAGTGCCACACCAACCATAGTAATATATATCTGGCATATAAAAAATAAATTTTGACACCTTAGAGTGTCGAAGACTCACGGGCCAAGCTAAAAAAAAAAAAAACTGTCGGTACCTCTTTTTTATATGCCAGATAAATATTACTATGGTTGGTGTGGCACTTTATGGTAACTTTGGGCCAAGGTCATAGATCTGTTCAAAGTCGTCAAGTTTTATACCAGAGTAATATTTCTAGGGTCAAAGAGGCACCTGAAGGTGACTTGGTAGCTATAATAAGTGATAGCTCATACGACCTTTGACTTTCTATATTTCGAAATTTAGGACATTTTGGGCTTTGTGGCCATAAGCTCTTTTGATCATGAAGTTATGGACTATAACATACCAAATTTTCAGTCAAATCGACGGCTGTACGAAATCTCATGTATTGTGTGCGTGGTCCTTTTCAGTGTTATAATTATTCGACGATTACTTCACATAAACGCACTAAAAAGTGAAATATGAAATTTGACTAAATGATCTTATTTTACATGGTTATCTGCGTCGTTTCATCCACGAAACCGTTCTGTTTTTCACATGCGACTTTGTCGGAAACTGCTAATTCTAGAAAAAAAGTTGAAATAAAGAATCAGAAGAATACCAACCACGTAAAACTAATGATAACTAAAAACTTGCCACAGTTAAATGAATTAGTTAACAACGCGAAAGTAATCTGTCATATTGCTACCATTGACGTCAGTCTAACGCAAATTATATATATTTCGTCTCTTTCCGATATGCTTACATTGCACAATGGTTTCCCCCGTGCGACAAAAAGGAAAAAGTTACAAAAAAATTTCCCACAATTTATGGCTAGTCATATCAGACCGATGAATGGGCTTTGTAATGCTGCAAATATCTCGTCATTATGGAAAACTTGTCATTCCTTTTTTGTAATCGAAAGTGGGTACATTACAGAGCGCTAGTTACGTGTTATTAGTGAATATTTGTATTCACTTTGTTTGTCGTGTCAGATCCTGAAATAGTGGTACTTCTGAAAGCTTTTTACAATGAAATTTCAGGTTGATCGATTTTGTGTTATTTTGTTACAAAATTTTTACTTGGTTATGCAATAACTACTTACTTCATATTTAGACAATAATGTTTGTTGACCTGTAACTTCACATAGACTTTTACTAATGACATTAATGAGTTTTATAGTTTTTGCTACTGTAATATACAATAAATCTTCAACCTATAGAGATGGAAAGAACTAGCTGCGTAACACTGCATTTGTGGTCATGATTCACGGTCCACATCATCATTGATATTGCGTGGCATGCACCTACGATCAGCTATTATTTTTTTCTTTCAGGTACTTCTACTCATTGCCATCGAAATAGCTGGGATATTAGTAGAAGAATATCCTTTGCGCCACCTTCTGGCATCTGTCCACAAAATTCTAATTCTAATTGATTTTGGTCTTTTGCTTATAGAAGAGTCATCCAAGATGAAGGCGAAGCCAAAAATAAGGATATAAAGATATTTATACCGATCCACGCCTGAAAAAATTCACGGATTCACTAATAAAGGCTTGCTAAACTTTCTACCATTAAATCGAACCTTCTGATTACGGGATTGAGAAAAAAAATAACATTGACAAAAATTATTTTAGGTTTATTTGAATAACAAAATATTTCGCATTTATTGAATGTATATTAATTCTTAAGTATGTACAAACATTAGTTAATAACACAGGCACACAAAGCGACAGTACTTCAGTATTCTCACATGTTATTATTTCGAAGAAAATATTCTCTTGTTTAATTCCAGGGGTATCGGGAGAGGAAGACACAAAAGAGAGAAAACACTTTTGTCCAAAATAGCATTAAAACGCCTACATTAGGTGTGGTTCTAGGGAGTAAAATATAATAGGGATCGAAACAGGCACCAGAAGTGCAGTATTTCCTAATTTTATGAATTTTATACAAAAAAAAATTCTCTTGACTCCATGAAGACATTTCACGCGTGTTTTGCCCACAATAGCCCTCATCTGCCTAGGGGTGGTTTTAGTGTCAGATGATATAAAGAGCTTGACATGAGAGTACAATACTTGCAGTTTTGTTGTGACTATGCATTTTATACAAAAAACGCAATTTTTTAATTTTATGTCCCTACTAACCTTAGAAAACCTCTATTTTAGGATTAATATCGTGATTTAATCGAAATTCTTCCGTTAAACATAAATTCTGATGTGATATTCATATTCAGTGCATCAAAATACATACAGATTTGGGTTTGGTTTGATTTTTTTTGTGCCTCTGTATTATTTACTAATAAATCTCTCATTTCAAGAAGGCATATTTCGAACGATATTAAAAATATCTCTGATAATACCGACCCACAAAAAAAGGTGGCACAAATAGAATATCAAATTATATTATCTGCCTTTTCAAAAATCAATGAAAAATCTCTTCATGGTAGACTTATAGTTTATTTAGAAGACGAAAATGTACTAACCCGGAGACAATTTGGCTTTAGGAAAGGCCTTTCTACCCAGCATGCTGCTCTGTCATTATATAATTTTATTTTAAATAACCTCGACTCAAAATATAATACTGCATGTATATTTTTTTATTTAAAGCGCGCCTTTGATACAGTAAATTTGAAGTTGCTGTTAATGAAACTAAATAAATATGGAATAAAAAATACTGATTTACACTGGATAAAGTCATATCTCTTTATAATTTTCATAAACGACATTGTTGATCATTTCGATAATGCATTTGTGTCTCTATTTGCTGATGACACATCTACTGCTGTCTCTGCACCAGGTATGACTGAACTCAGCTTATATGCAAATGTTACCGTAAATAATATGATAACATTTTGTTGAACCAATAGCTTATCATTAAATAATTTAAAAACCGAATTATTGTTTTTTCCGCTAAAGAAATAAACCAAAGTCTTATTGTAAAAACTAATAATATGAGCATTCAGCAAAATAACTCGGTAAAATTTTACTTCCACGTCCAGTGGAAGTATAGTAACGACAAAAAAATTTTTAAAAATCTTTATTGTCCAAATAGGCTTAAAATGTCATGAAACGTCGAGATTTTAAGTTTGAGAGAAAAAAAATTCTGTCTGTCTGTAACTTTTTTTTGTGCGCACGTTTACTCTGGAACCGTTTAAGATATTGACTTGAAATTTGGCACACATATATACTTTAACGAGATCTAGAACTATTTTCATCTTGTTCCATCGAAGAGTTGGGGGGTAAATTGGGGTAAATTTGGGGTAAATAGGTCAATCAAGCAGATAAGAGTCCATAAAATTGGTATTTAGTATATACAAGAGAAGCTAAGGTCTCAAAAAAATTTTTGGCATTAGCCACCCCCATTACCACCCCCACCCCCTTATTAAAGGGGATGAAAAAAAATTGTTATTTAGTGTGTGTACAGGAACCAAAAACCTCAAAATATTTTTTTACTTCATCCACCCCCCACTACCACCCCCCCACCCCACTACCGATGTGGGGTATCGTTTTGTGGGTTTTGGGGTAGAGGATTTCAAATATTATATTATTAAAGTTCCATAAACAATTATTTTCACATACAAAGTTTTTTCGTTGTGAGTGACTTGGATAGAGAATCTGGATGTGGAAGTAGTGATTCCTTGGGCAGCGGTTTTTAGGATTACATTTTGACACCCATTTAACATGGAGCATTCAAATTTATATTTTGTTGAAAAAATTAGCTACACATTGCTTTGTATTATGGCAAATGAGAAGTAGAGTTAACTTAGATATTTTAAGGTCATATTATTTTGCACATATACACTCGTGTATTAACTATGGTACGATATGCTGGAAATTGCTATAGAGTTAATGAAATCTTGATAATCCAGAAAAAAATTATTCTCACAATGTTGACCTATCACTGCATCTTGTAGGGAACTATTTGAGCAAATAAATATACTAACCGTATCTTCCCTTTATATATTTAACTCGCTAGTTTTTGTGAAATCAAATCCAGAGAACTTCATGCAAGCATACAAGATGGAAGTTCCCGTTATGGGTCTAGGATGAACTTCAATATAAATATTCCGTATCACCGATTGTCTCTGGTTCCTAATGGCCCCACTGTTATGGGTATAGAACTTTTTAATGATAATGACCTCCCTGATAATATTAAAAATTCGGAAAGATTAAATAAATTTAAAGCCGCTGTAAGGAGTTTATTAATAAGGTTTAGGTTCTACTCTGTTACAGAATATTTTACTGCTGATTTTAGTAATTAATTTTTTAACTTATATTTTACTTCACTATTGTATGTGTGGTTAATTTATTTTTGTATATTTTGTATATTTTATAAGTCCTTTACTGCTGATAAAGTCATTTTATATTTCCTACTATTGACTTACTTGTGTAAGCCAGTCTCATGAAAATAAAGCTTATTATTATTATTAGCCTGAGACTTTCAGCATTATTAGTTTTTACTTAATTTTACATAATATGTACCGTAATATAGTTTTCTTAGGTGTGTTAGGAAATATATTTGTATGTAAATTCTTTCTTCATGTAAACAGTTTTTACATGTTTTAGATATTTTTTGCTCTAATTAATACTTTCAAGGCTGTATAAGATATTTAGAAATTTCAATGTATTCAACTTCTCTTAAATATGTTATTTGTTACTGTTTTGAGGGACAATATCATGCCTCTTATGAATTATTTTATTAATACACACATATGTTTATTTGAAACTGAGTTGTTTTCGTTCTTCTTAATGACATTTACGAAGTTATCTATTTTTGACGCCTCTGCCATATACGCGGGACCACTGTGCATTGCTTATGGGGATTAAGGGTACCGCGCTGCCGTGCTTAAGAAAATGATTTCGTAATTCGGCAATTTCTCCTACATCCCGAACCCACTGAAAAAATTCTTTGATAGGCTTTTAGAGAAAACTTGATATAATGATACCAGATTATTGAAATCAACGAAAAAATAGTTTGAAATGCATCATGTCAAAACTTAATGAGATACGAACTTTTGTCTTTTCAGCAACGATTTTAGTGAATATAATTTCAAACAATCTAAATGAATATCTCCAGATATTCTAAATATTTGTTTACACCATTTTAATACACCTACAAAATAAAACTGCTGATCCTATAAGCTTTACTGATAGGCACAGCATTCCTATGTAAATACATAGCGAATCTTCGTGCCATATAGTGGGCTCTAACGGTTATGATCTGAGGGAGTGAAAAGAAAGGAGTCTTGTTATAATATCCAATTTCATTAACGGTAATTAAGTCTATTGTTTACTCGTGCGTTAAAACGAGACAAATCTGATCACTTGTGACGATTAGCGATCGTTGAACCAACCCTTCTCAAATAGAATTAGCACGGATTTAATGGACGTATGAATAAAATTTCAGCTTGCTTGTATGTGTAAATAGATTCGCCATTATTTTTCTTTTCCACTAAGCAACTATATGCCAAAATAAATTGTAATTTATGCACCAATTTTGAATGGTCGAACACCTAAAAGAGCTTTCGCATCGTGTAATATATTATATTTTTTCTACTACCGAAAGATATTATGAATATTATGGGATATAATAATTTAAAACTAATTATTTCATGAAATTATTTGACGTTTTAATAAATTTTATAGTTTAGGAGGCTGTCTGTGAAAATTGTTTCCATGCCAACGAAACAATTATCTGTCATCGAGGTTATGTTAAACATTTTAATTTCTGGTGGTTTCAAACTAAAATAAACAAATATGTTTGGTGGCGATGAAAATGGGAGGTCTCGGCTTCACCTCGACCATTCAAAAATCATCTCACACCTAAAAGTAAACTTTCGCATCTAGTAATGTAAATAACTATATTTTTTAATTTTTCTGTCTTCGCCACGAAAGTTCTACTTTCGTAGCTAACAACCTTAGCAACCAGGTAACGCGAATGTTTACTTTCGTTATCGCGCGTGTTGCTAGGATTGCAAAAGTCGTTTATATAAACGGTAGTAGAAAATATTTATGTTATAAAGATCATGATTGTTTATGATCCAAATTTCATACAAAATTTTATCTTCTGGCGTAAGTTAATAAAAATAAAATGTAATACGTATCTCTATAGTATTTTGAAGCTTTGGGCAGTCATTATTTCAAATTGACATTCAAGTAGGCTACTGTATATAATGTGTCTAAGTTACTAAGGAACTGTTTAAAGGTTGTTTATATTTATATGTTATTGTTATAAAATAATATTGCTAAAATTTTCTTAGTTTTCTCAAAAAATGAGCGATATAGAAAACAGTTTACCGCCAGAAACTGATGAATTGGCAGAAGACGTAGTTGCTTCCCTCCTGCCCCAAAAATGTTTATGAAAAAATTTATGACCAGTATGAAAGTTGGTGTACCTAACCAGAAGAACATTATAGTTATTAAGGTATCAAGGGTGTTATAAGGATAATAACGCACTGAGGTCGGCAGTGTACTTCCCGAGGGCCTCTGGCCCGAGGGAATGTACGTCGACCGAGGGCGTCATTATCCTGTAACACCCGTGGTGCCTTCAACGTTTAATGTCCTAAAAGTCTGTTATTGATTTGACATCTATTATGTTTAGAACGATTTGATTTAAAAGAGAGTAAAAATCAAAATTGTTTGTAAACGTCGCCGTTGCATAGCAACGCATTTTGTTTGTCAATAACGCTATCATAATTTCCTTGTTTTGGGTTGTGTTATAATTTTATAATGCCCTAGGGCGTTATAGATATTCGTAACGCCCTAGGGCGTTATTTTTCATTTAACGTATCTCAAAACAGGGTGGTTATTGTAAAATAACAGACTTGTAGGACATTAAGAATATTACGCATGAAAAGGTATTGATAGTCTACTTTAAGGAACAATCAAAGTTTAAAAAATCTTCTACGTTGTGGAGCTATTATTCGATGACAAGGAGCATGTTATCGATTAGGAGGAATGTTGATATAAGCAAATATATTCAAACAATTGCTTTTTTAAAGCGAAACTCTGATGCATATAAACCAAAAAAATAAAAAATGCTGAGTAAAGAAAACATTACAAAATTTTGTTGGAAGCAAGGACGAAAAATTTCTTCTAACAAAAACAGTAATGGTAATTGGTGTAGATGGTGCCTGCAGAAGGGAAGAATTAAAAAACCTTAGGACAGCAGATGCGCATGACGAAGGGTCTGTATTTAGAATTGTTATACCCAATACTAAAACTAAGGTATCCCGCGAATTTTTCATAATTCCTGGGGATATTAATGAATTAAATATAGTTCAACTTGTTCGAAAATATGCAGCAATGCGACCCAAGTATCGAATATTTTCGTTTTTTTTTATCAGTCAGGAATAACAAATGTACAAAGCAACCAGAGGGTATTCATAGTTTTGGAAATACGCCAAGAAATATCGCTACGTTTTTAAACTTGCCTCATCCTGAAGAAAATACAGGCCATTGTTTTAGAAGGTCTTCAACTTCTATGCTGGCAAATTCAGGCGCAGATCTTCTCACTGTCAAACACCACGGTGGCTGGAAAATATAATACTGTTGCTAAAGGATATATTGAGAAATCCAGTGAAAACAAGAAAAAGATTTCTGTAGCTATTCTTGGAGAGAAATTATCAACGGTACCTTCATCGGTTGTTTGTTTATCGCAAGAAACTGAAAATGTTCAAAGAAATCGACACCGACGAGCAATATCAGTATATCTAATTGTAATAATTGTGTTATAAATTTTAATCATTAAATTTTCAGTTACTATTTTCAAATAAATATTTAATACCTTTTGCCTACTTTTATTTCTTTTATCATTATAGTACTGAGTACTATAATGAAATCATTATAGTATTCAGTACGATAAAGTATATCATTTAGACACTGAAAATGATCTAAAATGGTCTGTAATTAAATTATTTTGACACGTCAGAAGATAATAGTATATTATATTACTAGGAGTAGAACGCACTCTTTTTTTGTGTTGAGCCCAGGATTTGCGGCTGAGGCGAAGCCGAAGCCGCAAACTGGGCGAAACATAAAAAAAGGCGTTCTACTCCGTGTAATATATACTATTTTTTCTTCAAGCGTATTAAAATGCAAAAATTCATTTATTTATCATAAATGTACAAATATTCAAACTACAGTCTTACATGTTGACACAATATGACAAGTGGCTAGTGGATAGCGCGCCACCGGTGGCTTTCGGTATTAACATTATATAACTAGTAAAACAATACCCACTACGGCGGCGCTTTCGGAACTAACATTATGTTACTAGTAAAACAATGTCCACTACGGTGGCGTTCGGTACTAACATTTTGTTACTAGTAAAACAATGTCCTACTTCTACTTCTGTTTTTGGTGACATAATTTAAACAAGCAGAACTCAATCCCCAAATACCATTCCAAAATTCCAAAATTTTTGGTCCATTACACCTCTTGTTACATCTATCCTGGGACACACTGTAGACGAACTGACCTCGGATCCGGAATCAGCGACCCAAAAAACCTATACATATATTAAATCTAAGTCCCAGAGTAAGCCTACTCATTCCGAAAAGGCGAGTTTATTTCACGGCTTTTTCATAATTTGACCCTAAGAGGGGGGGTGGGGTTGGTTCCGTTTGTGGTCAAATCGACTCTAAATTGACCCTAGAGTGTTAAAAAACATTTTCTTATTTCTTTTTGCCAAATTTGAGGGGGGCCGAAAACCGACCTTATTGGAAAATACTTTTCCCATTTGCATTATGAACAAGATTCTTCCTACAGAAGTCTCAAAAATTGACTGAGAGCCAATTTCCATAAAGTTTGTGGGGGCTCCTTTAGTTTGCAAATATGTAGAATGTGGCCGCGTTTCGAACATTGCATAACAAGTGGTAGTGGTGTGTTATTATGGTAATCAAACAATTTGTTTACAAGTGACATACGTTATTTCAATTATTGCAACTATTATTTGTGATTATTTCTGAATTTTGCATCTAATTTAGAATTTTCCAATATTTTGACTATAAGAATATAATTATGGAAGATATTAGTGATGAAAATATCAGGAAAATCGTAGATGAGATATAAAAAAAACTTACAGTCAATGTTGTGAATGATATGAAAGAAAACGATCTGAAAATCTTGTCGAAAATGGTTCTTGCATATTTTGAAGAGAAAGCTAAGTAACTTAAGTCATTTACTTTTTGTCTATATTTCTTTCTAAAATATTAGCTTTGATTTGGTTCTGGCCAATGTTATTTTTGGTCAGCAGAAGCTTGTCGAAGAATTGTATTTACTACTAATCTGTTGACTAAACACATTGAAGATAAAAATGAGTCCTTAATAGTGGGAATTCTTGATACTACGATAGAAAGATTATTTACTACAACAAATATTATTTCCGAAGTATAAATTACCTAGATACCCGATGTAAAGTTTTATAAAACCAAGTTTACTCTTCCGAAATGTTGCAGGTGTTGAATAGCAGCCAGTAAAATCATGCAGGAATAGAATTTCTTTCAATCCTAGTTGCTGCATTTGGTGGGTGGAGTAAACATTGGTTTGAACTTTTCCTCTGTCAGGTTTTATGAATAAAATATTGCAGTAACATCATTGCGATAAGAGAATGCCTAATATAATTTTTTATTTTTTTTTCCGCATATTGTGTTACCGCAGGTGGCTTTGCATTTGTAGCAGGCGAATGATTTTCTGGTCATTTGTTCTATACTTGAGTAAAATTTGATTCAAATCGGAAACAAAATAAAAAAATTATAAGAGTGTCTTCATTTTAAGTGAGTCACACTGTATATTTAAGGAAATGTATAGACTTCGGCAAAATATTACGTTAGTTAATACGTCGAGTGACCGAGTGACGTAAAATAAAGATTGTTTTGAGACTGTGATTTATTAGTAGACCATGGTAAACCGTTTTGATGAAAATATTTCAGATACATAATTAATTAATTTATTAATTATCTATTTTCGCTGGCGAAAATCTCAGAAACTATGACACATAGGAAGAAAATGAATATAGACATTCCTGTAGGAAATTTAATATAATTTAATTTTGCATAGAAAAATGTGTCGCGTTCGACGCATTGTTTCCCAGTTATAAGCGAAGATTAAAAAAATGGGACCTTTCTACGACGACGCTTTAAAAAGTTACTAGATCTTACTAAAATTTCACTAGATTTGAAATTAAAGAAGAGGGGAGTTTCAAAATTCTTTTTGTTCGATAAAGATTTTTCATTGCGTGAAAAAATAATTTTTTTTACAAAACTCAGACTTGTATTCGGTAGGACATGTAATTTTCTTGAGCTCTCTAAGCGCCCTCTATCTGATTATCTCCTATCTCCTTGCCAGATTTCGTACTCTG
Organism: Rutpela maculata; assembly: GCA_936432065.2. Classification (NCBI taxonomy): domain Eukaryota; kingdom Metazoa; phylum Arthropoda; class Insecta; order Coleoptera; family Cerambycidae; genus Rutpela; species Rutpela maculata. The sequence continues at coordinate 239,387,278 of OW386285.2, forward strand.
TATTGTACAGGGTGACAATCGGGAACCGTATGTTTTTGGAATGCATAGTACGGTGTACAGAGCGGTTAGAGGAGGGCAAATGCGATGTTACTATCTTTGTAATATTGTGCCATTTCAGTAACAATGGGACAGTATAGCATAGAATATTTGCATACGACACATTTGTCCGAAATGGCGAGTGATAATTACACAGCTTCTTTTTCGCATTCACTTTAATATTGGTCGACGGGGAGCTGTTCCGTCTCGCAACACCATCATAAGATGGGTCAGTAATTTTAGAACAACTGGCAGTATAATGAAGACAAAGTAACAAAATCCACAACGTACTGTAAGAACCCCTGAAAACATAGAGCGAGTGAGAGATGCGCTCACCAGAAGTCCTTCACGGTCCGCCTGAGAACATGCAATTGAGTTGAACATGAATCGGGAATCAGTTAGGAAAACGGATAAATCCAAGGAATGTGTGGTTTCAGCAAGATGGTGCCACGGCACATATTGCCTACGCATCAATGAATGTTGTCCGCAACATGTTCCCAGGAAAACTCATCTCACGTTTTGGAGATGTGCCGTGGCCCCCAAGATCTCCAGATCTGTCAATTTGCGATTTTTTTCTTTGGGGGTATTTGAAGAATCGTGTATATGCTCACAGGCCCCGTAATTTGGCTGATTTAAAGAATGCCATTCGTCAGGAAATCATGACTATTGATGAAGAGGGTCAAAAACTGCATCCAACGCGACGGACACCATATCGATGACATTATTTTTCATACTTCATACACATCGTAAATGGCATTGTGTAAGCTTCATTCTGGTGTTAGTAAAACTTTATTATCTTGTAAATTCTTTGTGTAACACTTATTTCAAATTCGTCCGGTTCCCGATTGTCACCTTGTATTAAATGGTTTGTAACTAGAAAGTAATTTTTGTGTATGAGCCGCTAGAGGACTACGAGCCCAGGCTATTCGATTGCAGCGATTAACAGTTTTGCATTAAATGGATGACAACTTGAATTTAATGTTTGTCTACCTACCAGTAGAGTGCAATAAACTGGATGATTCAAAAATCATTAAAAATGGGCATTTTCATAAAAGTTTTTACTAAATCACTAGATTTAAAAAAAAAATCACCAGATCTAGTGAAATTTCGCTAGACCTGGTAACACTGAAAATAATGCCATTGTGACGAGACCGCTCCTTTTATAGCTAGAGGTACCAAACATGTCAATGCATGTTATTTCTTCCTATTCCTATTTCAAACAAATTCATGCAGCGCCTTGCTGCTCTGCGCGATTTTCACTTAGATGGCATTTTTATTTTTAAATTAAATATGTCGCTTTTTTAAGGTTAGATCCTTTAGAATAAAGGATTACAAATATTTTTTTATCTTAATTTATCTAAAACAAGAAATACGAAATGCAAATTGCATAGTAAGCATTTTTAGCCAAAAATAAAACAGAAATCGGCAAGTATAAATATCGATTAATTGGGTAGGTACATAAATTTTCAATTTTCTGTTACACTTACAACCAAAATGAGTTTGTATACTGTATTTTGCACCGTGAAATCCCCAATTTTAATGCAGATGTGTTACTGTATTTTATATCTTCATATCCTTTGCAGATAGAACAACTGCTGTATAAAAAGACGCAGCTCAGCACAGTATCAGCACATGAGTGAAAATCTCAATTTCGAAAAAAATGTTGGTTATTGTGTTCTTCCTTGGAGCGGACGATATAATCATGATTCCCTGGTTAATATTACAGAACATATTGCGGTTTCGCTTAGTAATGCGTGCTACGAATTTTCGAGATTACCACACATTAATAAAAATGACCAAGTACACGTCGGCGTTGTAGGAAAATCTCGACATGATTGTCTGCTATGATATTTCAAGGACAATCAGCAAATTCACTATTTATTCGACATCTTCAGAGGGCTGTAGCTCTCTTAAGAGCAATTATAGGAACAAGCTTATAAAAGTGTTCTGTACTATATTTTCACATAGAATCGCTCTCAAACGGATGAGGGTTATTTCCCTAACGCCCTGTATAATCCAAGAGCCTGATGTCTTGTTTTTATTAGCGGAACATAAGATTTTAGTTATTACATTTATTGTTCTATAAGTAATTTTTTTGTATCAATAATAAAATGAAGAAATCAGTTTTGCATATAAATGTAAGTGCTGAATATCATTATATTCGAAATAAGCAATTTATTTTTATTTTCGGTTATTAATAATATAAAAAGATTGAAAGCGATTTCTATTGAATACCGTTTCCTTAAAATTAATTATGTGGGCAATAACAAATCGGTCACAACGTACATATAGGTATTCCTGTCTAAGGAAACCGTATAAATATATTTTCATATATCACGTGCTCTTTTTGCACCTTCTGTGTCCCAATTAATTACTTCGTAAGTACATTCAATATTCAATAAATACCCTTCTATATTTGCCGTGTCAACAAAAGTACATTTACGTGCGAAAACGTTCCCAAAATAAATTAAACTACCACAAAATGCTTATAACTAAAAGCAATTTTCTGTAATAGCTTTCGAAATACCGACTAAATAGCAGGCTAAAGTGTCTTGTTTTTATAAGAGAGTAGTTTTAATAGCTAAACTCGGAAATTGTTACCGTCGTGTAAGTGTTTAGCTTAAGCCCAATCTATATCTAAACTGCAGGTCACTGATTTAATAGAAAAATTTTAAATTCCCATAACTAAAAAAAATTTGATCCTATGTTTGCAGTTCACTATGTGGAAATAATTGTTAATAACACTTAATATAATAATAATATAATATAATTACATAATATAATACTTGTAATCGTCTTCCCCAAAATCCCGTAAAACGATATGCCAGATCGTTGATCGGGGTGGCTGATGCAAAAAAAAATGTTGCTCTTGCTTCTTGTACACATATTAAATTATAATTCAATTTTATCCCCTTTAATAATTGGGTGGGGGTGGTAATGGGGGTGATAGTGGGGGTTGGCTGATGCCAAAAAAAAATTTCTCGTATATACATTAAATTTCATATTTGTGGACTCCTATTTGCTTGCTTTACCTATTTATCGCCCAACCCTTCAACGGAATAAGATCAAAATATAATCTAGCTCTAGATCTCCTTATAATGCTTAGGTTTCTTAAATTTCAAATCAATATCGTAAACCGTTCCAGAGTAATCGTGCGCATAAAAAAAAGTTGCAGATAAACAGACAGACAGACAGACAGGATTTTTTTTTGCTCAAACTTAGAATCTCCTCATTTCATGATATATTCAGCCTATTTGAGTAAAAAAAATCAATTCTTTTCTTACCGGTACTGTACTTCCTTTCCACTACTTACGTACGTGATACGGAAATAATTATATATGTTTTAAGTTTCTTTTCCTATATTGTAATTTACATTAAATACCTTATAATATAAAAATATCTGCAACCTACTTTGCGTTGCCACTGTGAAATGTTTAACGTAGCATTTTTATGACATATTCTTGTAATTATTTTGATGCAACAAAATGCAAATAAATGTGGGGGAAACTTTTCAGAGTTCTTCCGAAACACGCCGTTTCATTTTATAATTTCCCGCAAAAAAATGAAAATGGCTTCTGCTTAGACTCTAATTTAATTAATTTGTACGTTTTTCGCAACAGAATTACTTATTAAGCTCTTATCTCAAATCTACAAAGGCGAAAATAAACTAAATTAAAGCGGCGTTCTTCAAATCTTAACGAGGCAAAACAAAAGAAGTTTTTCTCTGTCACTATAAAAGTAAAAATCAGTGGAAAAGGCTCTTATAAGTTTTATTAACTATTTCATCTTAGCACAACCGACCCAATTACCATTTTTTACCGACCCATTTTTTATTAGACAAGAAAGGTCTTTAAATTTATTGTTTAGCTTAAGTTTATTTAAGAACCTATAATTGATGTTCAATTTATGAAATATTCTTTTTAATCTTCTATCCAAATAAAACCCTCGATTCTTGATTTTTAAATTTTATTTTTTTCTCGCTTACCGAAGGGAGGTATTACGATCGTGAATGATTCACTCTCGGAGATTTCTTCAGACTCACACATTTCAGTTGTAATTTTTTTTAGATTCCGTCGGTCTGTCTGTTTGGCAGTTGGTGCAATATCTAAAAAGCTATTTAACGATGCAGATAGTTGACAACATGCACTCCCTTGGTTGTAACGTCATATAAATATGCTACCTATTTAAAATTGCCATGACACACAGGTTGCCTGCCAATCACATCGTAACTTGACCCTTAATGGACATGTTCATAAAGGTAGCATTTTCAATAGTTGGAACACGGCAAAGTTTCAACCATTCATACTGCATTTGTTTGTGTAAGACATGAATGCGGGGTTATATTCACGATTCTAATTTTCCCACTGCGGAGCCCAACAATATTTTTAACTTTTCATTTTTTTAAACATATTGTATATGCGTACCTATATGTGCATATACATGTGCATATTGCATTAAAAATATAAATTGCAGCCCAATAGTTAAAGCTATTGGCATAAAATGTACGTCTTTGCGAAAATTAGTATATGTACTTTACACAAGAGTTAAAATTTCTCTGTTAATAAACAATTTCTTCTCCGTTCGCAGTCATAATTGATTTATTCTTCATGCACAGATTCAGATTCAGATTTGAAAAGATGAGCTGAGCCTTAACCACCGCGGCCCCCGTGAGTCTGTTGTGACGCTCCTATTCTAGGTTTGCTTAGAACTCCTTATCCAGCTTTGTCTTTTGTATCAGACTCCATAGCCTTGATAAGAGCTCCTTAGTATAGCTATCTGCCCTTGGTTATTCCGCGCCAAGTTCTGAGTCGCTAGGCCTTCACACATGTTTTGAGGTTTCCTCTTTCTCTTCATAGAATCTGTATGTTGCATCCTCTGCCACGCACATTAAACTCATATGTCTATTAAGCATTCATAGGTTGGTTGAAAGGTTCGTTAAAGATGGGGCACTGACCTCAGCGCCTCTGCATTCATCGCAACACGCTTACTAGGCCGGGAAGTCGGTGGAGACGGCCCTTCACCCGATCGTTTCCTGGATCGAGAAGGCGCTGCACCACAAATAACTTGCGGCTGGTGCTTTTCTAGATACTGAGCCAGCGTTTGATAATACCTCTTTCGATTAAATTTGCGCCGCGGTCGCCTATCATGGCATCGACGACACCATCATCAGATGATTGAGGGTCATGTTGGCGGGAAAGCAAATTATAGCTGCCAACGAGGAAATGACAATAAAGGTTTCAGTAAGGAGAGACTGTCCACAAGGAGGCGTCCCCTCCCTTCTGCTATGGAACCTCGTTCTCGACGGCCTACTCCAGGAACCTGAGAACGAGGATCTTTTTGCGCAAGGTTATGCAGATGACCCGGCAATTATTATCTCGGGAAAATTCCCAAGTACTGCTAGCGGGCTCTTGCAAAGAGTCTTGCAGATCATACAGAGATGGTGCAATGACCAGGGCAGAACTGATAATTTTTACTAGAAGACGCAGGCTAGACGGTTTTGTTGAACCCGTACTTTATAACACCACTAACGATCTCCAGGACGGTGAAGAATCTCTTGGGTGTTGAGGGTAACAATGTGGTACTATACTGTTGTAGTAAGACCAATGATCACTTATACCTCTGTTGTTTGGTGGCCTGCTGTAACCAGACTATACATTCAACAGAAGCTAACACAACTCCAAAGATTTGTCTGTTTGGGAGTCACAAAAGCAATGCGCATGACCCCCACAGCAGTTCTGGAATTCCTTCTGGACCTTGTGCCCCTTCACTTGGTGATTGAGGCCGAGGCTCGGAAAGCGGCCCACAGGCTGAGATGCGGAGGTCAGTGAAAGATCGGAGGAGAACAATTAGGTCACACAAGGGCCCTATTTGACGTGATTGGGGCTCACTCACTTCTAGAGGCTAGGAGTGATGATGAGGAGCTTTCCTTCTCCTTTTCTGCTAAGTCTGACTAAGTTAATACTGGTTCAAAACTGTGAACAGGCGAGAGCCTGAACTTGACTCATTCAACTGGATCAAGCTTCTCTGAGTGCCTGGACACAGCAACATCGAGGGTAAATGTTCTGGCAAAAGGGGGATCTCAGAGGCCCCTACTGGGTCCGGAGCCAGCTCAAGTGCCAAGAAGTCAATAGAAAACTGGACTTGTTCCCAGTTCGTTGACTTCTGGAGCTCCTACCCAGGACTCTGGCAAGCGAAGCTTCTTATCTCAGGGCCTTTGCCGAAGCGAGCAGAACAAATCCTGAGACTAAGCAGGAAACAGGTCAGAACCGTGCCAGGTCTTTTGACTGGACACGGCTTTTTAAGAAAACACCTGCACAGACCAGAATAGACCAGAGTGGTGGTGGACAACCCCAACTGCAGGTTATGCGGGGACAAGAAGGAAACTTCCATCCACATCCTAACTTCCTGCCCTAGTCTTATGAACTTGAGGTACAAACACTTCGGCATTGGTTTTCCAGTGCTGGAGGAAATGGGGGATGCCATAGGCAGAATTTCAGCCCTTGAGTTAGAATCCGGAATTCACTAATTTCGTAGCGGTAGCACAATGGGCCACAAGGCCTGAGCGCGGTGACATTTCGTCGCCCTGCTAAAAGAAGACGAAGAAGCCTACAGTGTCCAGTTAGAAGACCAGCCATTATCCTAATGGCTTTTGTATTGTGGTATAGTAGGTCTACCGTGGATCTGGCCGGTTGTTCTTTAATAAACTCTATCCTGTCTCTATACACCACTCTAGAGATGCATTTTGTACCCATTTATTAATGAATGCTCGTATGCATGGCTTAGCCACACCGTAAAAGGGTTCGGGTCCTATTATGGCCTTAGACGCACCTTCCCTTCCTCATGCATATCGTCGAGAGTTATTATAGTTGAGACATATTTCAAAACTTTCAGATCTCTTAAGCTTATGGATGGAGTTATTTAAGTTTTTCTTCAGTATATTACTTATTCCATAAGTACTCGAAGGGACTAAAATATGATAATCTCAGTTGACATCAAGGTGATGTAATCTCAAGGTTTTCGCTCTTATCGAGAGCTACGTGTATAGGGTGAGAATGAGCATTATAATAAGAAGTTTCTTTTTTCTATTGTGATTTTTTTATTGATTTGTAATTCCTTATTTCTGGTGAGATAGAAAGTTATATTGAAATTTTATGACATAAACGTTTACATTCAAGATTTGCAACATTCTTAGTACATCTTGTATAATACCCAACAGCCTCTAAACTCTGTCTCCATACCAGATTAAACTGTAAGATGCGTTCAAAATATCTGCTTTGTAAAATCCATGTTTCACGTACTACATTTATTAGTTTTCAATTCCTTATTATAAATTATAGGAGCATATTAAATTGAACAAGTTTCTAATGTTTATTAATGATAGAGCAACCTATAAATCAACCCCAGAAATTGAAACAATAATAAATTTCCTCCCTTAGGCATAGTAATACGAGAAACCGAAACTAATTTGGAGACCAATTTATATCCAAAAATACCCATACAACCGAATGTCTTAATTTAAATTCTAACCACATGAATATTAAAAATGTGCGCACGTAAATATTCATAAGATCCAGCAAAAGCTATTTCCTTTCGTTTCAAACAGTGAAATGTTTCAATAATATAAAAACTTGGCCATAAACAGAAACTTCCTTCTCTAAATAAAAACCGTTTTATAGGCCATTCAAATGGGATAATTTTTTGCTATTAAATCAATTTAATTCACAAGCCATCAAATAGAGTGGAACAAATAGATACAGATAAAAAGTATGTGGGTTACAGTATGTCACACGAAAAGCTGGGTGAACTGTGAAAATTACGAAAAAAAAATAAACAAAATTGTAAAGAACCAAATTTTCTGCATATAAGAACACATCTCGATATCGTTATGTACTAGGTAAATGAACGTATTTCTTGTTAGTAGAGTTCAGTTGGAATTGATTTAACAATAATATCCGTTATGCAAAACCCAGAAGTTTTGAGATAATATTTTAATTTATGTGTATTTTAGAAATGTTTAAAATTAAAAATAGTAAAACTTATTTTATTATTTCAGTTTTTTGCATCAGCTTACACACTAACAGAATTTGTGTACCAAAAACTATGTCAAATATTTTGATAAGATAAAAATACAAGACCTAAAATCTGTATTTAGTTTCCTTAGTATAGAAAATATTACATTTTAGTTGACCTCCGCTTGTTGTATAGTACATCTATGGAATCACGCCATCTTTAGTGGTTGCTTGCTAGACACATACATGGCCCCACCAATTCCCATCAGCTCCTTGGTGACATCAGTGCAACGTTTTCGAGAGCTTTCTTTTCGCTTCTTACCAAGTAGTTTCTCGAACTATCTATATTGTCTACTCTCCGGTTGATGTTGCCAACAAACGAGGAGATTCGGGAGAATACATTGTTGGAGAGTCACTTTTGGGAACGTAGTCTTGGTGAATCGAGCTATTCGTGCCATGAGCGTCCAGGGGATTCGTAGCAGATTCGTCCAGATTCGTCCAAATCCACATCTGCCTGCTTTCCTGACATGGACCGTTAGGAAAGAAGACAAAAGCATAAAGAGAGATGGAGAAAACTAGTTCGTTAGGAAGTATGATCTTCGTACATTTCGTGGTAATTCCATCACGTCAAATTTTGCTCAACTGGCAAGTTGTCGATCTTGCCATCTGTTTTCGTTTTCGAATCTCAGTTGCCAGTATAAAAACTCCAGGGTACACCATCTTGTTTACTACGACACAGTCACCTATCCTTAACGTGGGAGATTATAGTTTGCTAGGTCTACAAACATAATTTTTGTTTTGTTCTAATTCTTATTTACCAAAATCGGAGTCTATTGTCTGAAAATTTTCAAGTAAGAAATTTTGGCTCCGCCTATAGCTACTCCACCTTGTCAGTCCTCAGGTACACGTCGAATCACGTGTTCACTTTAGACGCTAAAGAGGGTTAGCGACAGTACTGTCTAACGCCTTTGTCAACTTTACATTTATAATATAGATTAGTTGTCGCAAAGGTATATTTTGGAATCTAAATTATAGAATATTCAACATTGTTTTTTTGGCGTGTGACAATAATTAATCAATTTGTGGTTATCACAGATATCTGTCACTTTTTTCTGTAGTGATACGAAGATTGAGGTCATTCGATCTGGTTAGATTGCTGTCTTCCGTACGTTTTGGTATATTCTCTGATGGATTAACATTTCATTTTACTTCCACGTCCAGTGGAAGTATAGTAATGACAAAAAAATTTTAAAACATTTTTATTGTCCAAATAGGCTTAAAATGTCATGAAACGTCGAGATTTTAAGTTTGAGCGAAAAAAAATTTCTGTCTGTCTGTCGGTCTGTCGGTCTGTCTGTAACTTTTTTTTGTGCGCACGTTTACTCTGAAACCGTTTAAGATATTGACTTGAAATTTGGTACACATATGTACTTTAACGAGATCTAGAACTAGATTATATTTTCATCTTGTTCCATCGAAGGGTTGGGGGGTAAATTGGGGTAAATTTGGGGTAAATGGGTAAATCAAGCAGGTAGGAGTCCATGAAATTGGTATTTAGTATATACAAGAGAAGCTGAGGTCTCAAAAAAATTTTTGGCATTAGCCACCTCTATTACCACCCCCCACCTCCTTATTAAAGGGGATGAAAAAAAATGTGATTTAGTGCATGTACAGGAACCAGAAACCTCAAAATAGTTTTTTACTTCATCCACCCCCCACTACTACCCCCTATCACCACCCCCACCCCACTACCGATGTGGGGTATCGTTTTATGGGTTTTTGGGGTAGAGGATTTCAAATATTATATTATTAAAATTCCATAAACAATCATTTTCACATACAAAGTTTTTTCGTTGTGAGTGACTCGGATAGAGAATCTGGATGTGGAAGTAGTGATTCCTTGGGCAGCGGTTTTTCCAATTTACTTAAGCGCCTCACCCGTGATATTGTCGCCTTCAGCTGCTTTGCCAGCTTTTAGTTTTTGTTTGGCTGCCTGCACTTCTGAATCCAGTATGGTAGTTTCGTGTTCGTTGTCACTTTCGAAAAGCATTTTCGCAGTGTTGGCATTAAACCTCAATAATCTGATCCCAGTCAGTTTTTAGAGTCCTTAATTGACCACATTTTATGTTCATATTTACATGTAATCACTCTTACCGTTTGGAACAGATACTTGCAGTTATTGTTGTCAGCATGTGACTCCTGGTTCTTTACAAGCGTCTTGTAGATAAAAATTTTTATCTATTCGACAAATAGTCCGAATTCTCTGTGTCAGTCTGTTACACTTTTCCGATGTCAAGGCAGTGTTAACAATTTAAGCCTTCAGGCATTTCCAGGCCTGTACTTCATTGAAACAATTATCCAAGATTGTTTCACATTTCTACCTGTTTTCGTTACTGCTCGTGAGGTATTTTCTTTTAGAGAATCACACAAGGCAATTTGGATTTTCGTTATTTACTGAATTGATTTCACGTACATATATTTCTAATTTAGTTTGGAAAGCTGAACTGTAAGTTATGTTGGTCAAACCTTTTTATATCTTCCTTCGACACGTCTTCAGCTTCAACAGAAAGGTGCACATGAGACACCTGGTGATTTGAAAAATAATATTCAGGTAAAGTTTACAGAGCTTTATTGAAGATCTCCACCGATTTTCTATCGTTATACATTTCTTATTTGAATATTATTAAGTCTTTCTTCTAGTGGTAATAAGGTTGCAAAAGATCTTCAGAAAAATTAGATATCTAAGTCACAGGTAATGGGGATTTCTCTGTAATATACTGGGTAATTCTCTCTAAGATTCATTCAATTTATTTTTACAAGAAGATACATGTGGTAGAAAATTTCAAGAAGAAAAATTATAAAATGTCACAATAAACATTAGATAATAAAAATGTACTTTTACTTACCTCCGCCAAACGATAACACTAACATTTACAGTAAATATTACTGTAGCGTTATTAGTGCTTTCCCTCTGCCAGATACAAAACGAATCTTATCAAGTAAATTATATTACACTACTACACTACACATAATTTACCTCACAAGATTCATTTTGTGCCAGGGAGGAGAGAAGGTACTAATGACGCCATTATTTTGTTTATAGTCAGTGGCGGCTCGTCAGGGGAGGCAGGGGAGGTTGAGCCTCCCTTTGGAAGAAGCAGCATATCTTCCAATCTTCCAAATTAATATCTTTTACTTGTAGAAATTTCTCTAATTGTCTTTCAAAATATCAATCCTCCTTTGCAGACAATATCACGAGCCGCCACTGTTTATAGTTATGATTAACATAATAAGATATAAAAAATAACATCATATAATATTGGCTAAATAAACTAGCAGGCAGTATATAATACAACGCTATTCATAAATTCGCCGAATAAAAAGGAAATGAATTTTTAACATCTGTCATATCTCCTTATATAGATATATTATTTATCGATTTTTTGCAACCTTTGCTGGAAATATTCCGTCGCATCCGCCATATGTAAATGAATTGGAAGCATGCCTAGAATTTAGACTACTTTTATTATTTGGATGTAGAACTAGGATAGTCATGTAGCTTTAAGCACACATATATGTAAAGTTGCAAGTACATAAGGAAATGTCTGATGCGATCAGCACACATAACTTTCTTTTGAGTTTAATGTAAAGTAGCCATTTATCTCAAATGTAAAAACTAATGATGTTTCATTTCTATTTCCCTGAAAATAAGAGGATTGTAATTACATATATAGTGGAGTCAAGTTTAAATTACATACAAACACAAAGTGGTCTGAAATGATATTCATACATCAATATAAATATCGAGGATATTTTTCACACACACATATTATCGATACCTCACTTGATTATGTTGTTGTTTTCCTCAAAACTATATTGACAAAATTTACAATCGTCTTTTAACTGACCACCGTTGCTCACTTAATGTATCGTGATAGAAATGAAACTAGTAGTAATATATTTAAAAGAATCATAAATGCTGAAAATCTAAATAAAGTGAACATTAAAAAATAAATTAGAATTATCTAACTGAATTAGATACACGCACAGCACATGTGCACGTGCCTTGTTTTTGTATAGGATTGTGTTTTAATGTTTTTTCTCACCCTATTAGTACAGTGAATGAAGGTAAAAATCAACTATTACCCCCGATTTCGGTGAACCTCCATCGATTTACATGAAAATTTGGGTTTGAGTATATTTTACCCTCAACTTCAAAAGTGACATATGCTTGACTTGCGCTTTTTGCATTTTAGAGGTGAAATCCACCCCTTTTGTTAAAAATGGGAAAAAATGCAGATTTAAGCATTCTGGCGTAAGTAATCTCGTTTAATTAGATAAAATAAATATTTTTCAACACTTATATGCATGATTTATGATTTTAATTAATTTTTCAACCCTTTTAGCAACCACCCCTTAAATCAAAAATCATGAAAAAATCATTTTTTGTATTTCTGAAATATGAAATCGCATATTAACATTACACAAACGGTTTGTTTAATGTTTATGATATAATTTTTGGTTGACTGTGAAATTTCAACCCTTAAAAACCACCCCCTTAATGCAGAATAATTGAAAAAATTGGTTTCAAGAAACTTTAATCATTTGAATAATACATTACTGAATTGAAATCTCATTTACTGAATATTAAAGTAATTATTTATTTATTGTGAAATTTTCCACCCTTAAAAACTACCACTTGTCACGAGGGGCCAACCGCGCCTAAAATTTTGTACACCAGATTTCCTCTTTGACGAAGATTACACAGATTTCCTCGGACTTCCTCGAGACTTCCTGGGATTTCCTCGGATTTCCTGGGACTTCCTTCAGATTTCCTAAGATTTCCTGGGACTTCCTGGGACTTCCCCGGACTTCCCCGGACTTCCTCGAACTTCCTCGGACTTCCTCGGACTTCCTGGGACTTCCTCGGACTTCCTGGGACTTCCTCGGATTTCCTCCAGATTTCCTCGGATTTCCTGGAATTTCCTTAGATTTCCTTGATATTCCCAGATTTCTTCCGAAGTTCCATTTTTCGATTTACTTTCACGTCCAGTGGAAGTATAGTAACGACAAAAAAATTTTTAAAAATTTTTATTGTTCAAATAGGCTTAGAATGTCATGAAACGTCGAGATTTTAAGTTTGAGTGAAAAAAAATTCTGTCGGTCTGTCTGTCTGTCGGTCTTCTGTAACATTTTTTGTGCGCACGTTTACTCTGGAACCGTTTAAGATATTGACTTGAAATTTACTACACATATGTATTTTAACGAGATTTGAAACTAGATTATATTTTCATCTTGTTCCGTCGAAGGGTTGGGGGGTAAATTGGGGTAAATGGGGATAAATAGGTAAATGAAGCAGGTAAGAGTCCATAAAATTGGTATTTAGTATATACAAGAGAAGCTAAGGTCTCAAAAAATTTTTGGCATTAGCCACCCCCATTACCACCCCCACCACATTATTAAAGGGGATGAGAAAAGATTGTGATTTAGTGTGTGTACTGTGTACAAGAACCTAAAACCTCAAAATATTTTTTTACGTCATCCACCCCCCACTACCCCGTATCACCACCCCCACCCCACTACCGATGTGGGGTATCGTTTTATGGGTTTTTCGGGTAGAGGATTTAAAATATTATATTATTAAAGTTCCATAAACAAATATTTCCATATACAAAATTTTTTCGTTGTGAGAGACTTGGATAGAAAATCTGGATGTGGAATTAGTGATTCCTTGGTCAGCGGATTTTTATAATCAATTTTCTTAATGACGTAATTAATTTTATTAGGTTTAAAAATTTCATAAATATTTATTATAATTGAATATTTATAAAATTTACCTTTAAATTAATTAAAACTAATTTATAAAATATAAAAAAATATATTATTAACATAATTATATTTTTAACCTCATTTTTAACTTAATGATTATCAATTCAATAAATTTGATTGTTATCTCGATTATTATTATTACCACTAATCGAACCGATCTCGGAACCGATTTTCTCTGGTTTATTTATTACTATCGAGTCGGTTTGTCAGGAAATGTTGCTCGAAACGTTGTTATAGTGAATATGGAACGTGTAAGACAGAATAGGTCGTTATAAGCCAATATAGATGTTTTTATGTTCTTGGCCGTTGAAATCAAATTAACTTTATACGATCCTGAGATTTTCGAACTTTTTAAATGCAAATTACAAAATTACTGTGTCCCAATGTTTTGGTTTATTCACCGTTGTCAGAGAAATTAATTAATATTATTAATTTTTTTTCCATTATTAATATTTTAGGTGTGTTTTGGTTGAGTGTTTTAATGCAACTAAAAAAACTAATAGACACCTCAAATGTAAACTAGTGGAAGCATTATACTCTTCGCCGATATATTGAGCTTTTTATATCATTGTTACACATTCTATAGGATACTCTCCTCAGTTTTCTTGTAGGTAAATAATGTCAGTTTTTCCTAAACTTTGTTGTGAACTCGGTTGTGAAAGAAAATATATATATATATATATATATATATAAAAAACTGAAGAAAAAACATCCAACCTGTCTGGGATTCGAACACACGATCTTTATTGTAAGGCAAAACTTCAGACACTGTATCATCACACATTACTTCAAAAATGGAATGCCTGTAATATGTACCTTTCGAGAATCATATTTCAACGCATTATACCGGGTGCCACAGGCGAGTGCCCCCCCCCCCCTCTATATTTCCTTTATTTTCTAACTACCTGTAAAAATGGATTTTTGGACACAAAAAACGGTATGAGACCATTTCCGGTTTACCCGGAAATTACCGTAACTTTCGATTTTTAAATGGAACAACCTGTATATATTTACTAGTGATGCAACGATTCTTACTTTTACGATTACGATTTCGATTACGATTATCATTAGTGATAATCGCCGATTACGAATACGATTACGATTATCTAGAAAACTTTGTTAAATTTTATATTAAAAGCAACTACTTGTTATATAAAGTCAGTTTACTATTGATGTTCTCAAATTAAGGGATTAAGTTAAATAATGTAAATTACACCCCACTTAAAAATCTTGGTAGATAAAATAAAACTGAATTGGAAATTATTACCACTCAAACCAAGATTGTGCAAAAACTCACCTTCTTTAGAAAAAGACGACCCACTGGGTACTTAGGTGGGTTTTTGGTGGGTTTTTCTGGGTAATTGTGGTTTATACTGGGTTTTTATAAAAACAAATTTCCCGTCTAATTTCCCACCTTTCATTCGGCGTTGCTTTGACAATATAGCGTGTGACAACATCTGGACTGTGTTGGATATATTCTCACATTCTCAGTTATGAAAACCTAGTAAATATGTGCGTTTTTTTTTTTTTAATTGCATCGTTGCATAGTTGTCCCACTTCCAGTGCCGCAGTAGAAATAATTTTTCCTACATTCGGCCATATTTGGAACAAACTTGGAATGAAAAGGCGTCAAAACTAGTTAAGATTCAGACATTTAAATAAAACATAAATATCTTTTCAAAAGATATTTATCTTTTGCCTTTCACATTCCAGTTTGAGGAATTTTTTTAAAGTTTTTGTTATTTGTTTCATGTTTTTATTTGTCTCAAGTTTATTATTTACTTGTTTTATTGTTTACTAATATACTGACACGTTACATTTTTATTATTGTTTTGTTCAAGTATTTGTGAGGCAAAAATATAATTTCTTATATAATTGCTTTTTTTTTCCTGCAAAAAAAAAACGAAAATCAAACAAAAACCCAGACTGGTTTTTCTAAAATCAAAAACCCACAAAACCACCCATTTTTGTGCCAACCCTGGGCAAGCATGTAACCATATAATACAAAAATCAATAATTAATTGTAGGATTGTTCGACCCAACCTATTTCTCCTAGCAGTGGCGGTCTGGTTAGGTCGGCCAGTCGGCAAATGCCGACTGGGCCCTAGGGTCGCGTCTAATGAGGGGCCATGCTTATCAAAAAAAATTTGGTACGGGAAAAATTTTATTTAGATTTCTCCTTCTCTGCACGTTAAAAAAAATTTTTCCGGATTTCTCTCCCCCGCTCATCAAAAAAAATTTGGGACGACGTTTAGATACATGCGAAGCAAAAATATTCAAATCGCTGACGAACTGAGTTTGAATGATCGCTGACGAACTGAGTTTGAATGTTTATTGTAAAATGCCGACTAATCCCTAGACACCCAGACCGCCACTGTCTCCTAGTTGTTTGTATGACAACAAGCAGTGGAAAACAACTTCTCTGATGGTACACTGGATGCCTTCAGTGCAAAATATTTATGTGCGATGGATTTTAAGCAAAGAAAGGTTATATTTTTCTTTCCAGTGTCGAATCGTATCTTTCATATTAGACGACGCAGCGTAGAAATTAAAAACCACAAATCGTAAATAATCGTTTGCAATAATCGGCGATTACGATTAATCGTAAAATGCTAATAATCGGCGATTACGGTTAATCTCAATCGTAATCGTTGCATCACTAATATTTACATATTTGTATTCAAGACAACATTCTGAGTATACCATGAGATTTTCGCGAATTTTTAAGTCGATGTTCAGTTTTTTTTAAGCGTGTTAAGACATTCTTCTAGAGTGCTTTGGAATACCAAATGTTGTTCTACGGCAGGTAAAATCCAAGGGAAAAATATAATATTTCCTTTAATTTCATTAATAACTATTTACGAAGCCTCCAAAATTGAACAAATCACTTTGTTATCGAAAACTTTTTTTTTCAACTGGGAAGATGTGGCTCATAGTGTTCAATAAAGTATAGAGTTTTTTCATCGATATCCATTTCAAATCTGTGCTATTTGTTTTTTTTTTCCCCAATTTTGGCCTTGGATATACTCCTTTAGCCAAGAGACTCTATCAAACCAACATATTATGTGCAAAAATGTGAATTCAATCCCAAAAAATATTCTTTCCCATTAATTTCCACCTAATAAACGAAAAAGGATTGAGACAGGGGACACTCTTTTCACATCAAGGGGTCCGTCTTGATGACTTTTAAATATACATACATGAAAAAGACCACGGATAAAAGGTTTAATTAACATAAGTTTAAAGTGGATTACAAAGGAGGCGATTTCCCTAAACGGCCAACAGCACAAGTTTTATTATTTAATATTTATATCTGAATATCACACTTTTTAAGAAATTCCATGATAACCAAATATATTTTCTTACATTTAAAGCTCAAAATATAGTTGATATTCAAGGGCATAGCGAGATTCTTCTCTAATAGTTTTTGAATAAACCTATTAGTTTCCTGTTCGTGTCTAGGGCAGCCCAGGAAAATATGATTTATATCTCCTGGGCTTCCACATTCACACAGATCATTTTCCTTGACACCAATCTTGTAAAGATGCGACGGGAATCTTCCATGATTAAAAAGCAAACGAGTAATTGTGGTGTAAGTATTCCTTTTTATTTCTTCATTGTCGTACTATTTGTTTTTCTATTATATTAAATTTATTTAAAAATAAAAAATCACTTTCAAAATAATTTTTATTGATATATAGTAGATACAACGAATTGAAATTTTATAATTTGATTAAATGTAAATTACAAAATTTCAGTTCATTGTATTTCAGTTAATAATGAAAATATTTTCATAAACTCCAAAACCTATTGTTGTATTTTTATGAAAAGTAAAATGTATATAGCAAAAAAAAATAAATTTTCGCAAATACTTTTTCAAAGTTTTTTAGGGGTCGTTAGAGGAGTGCTTCTCTAGATTAGTTAGTTCTAGTTAGTTCACATATTTCATATGGGTCCCATGCGTCACAGACGAGAAAAAAATTATTAAAATTTTACCAGCCTCCACTGTCCACCACTGATAATATTTAAAGCCAAAAATATCTGAAATGAATGGCTTCCTAAAACAGAAATATTTCCAAGAAAGTCTATGCTCCAATGGCTGGATGGAGTCAGACATATTCCGTAACTACTTTGAAAAAAGTTCGATTTCTTCTCTTTGTGACAGTCGTCCAGTTTTAATAATCTATGATGGCCATAGCACTCATGTGACTACCAATATCATAGAACTTGCAATCAGGGAACAAATTACCATCTTAAAACTGCCCCCGCATACAAGCCATTTGTTACAGCCACTTGACTTGGCAGTATTTAAGCCTCTAAAGGATACTAAATTGGTATCCTGACAACGTAAGAATGCGAGGTATAAAGTTCCAAAGGTGCAGTTTTCTACTATGGTGGCAGAAACTTGCAGAGATTTGAAGATTGATGCAATTATTAGTGGCTTTAAGAAAGCAGGTATGGTACCTTTCAATGATGAAGTAATTCCAGAAGATAAATTCGAACCTTCTGGTGCTGAAGTCATTACGTCACCGGAAGCTGTGGCCAGAATGTAAGCAATAGAGAAAGAGAAAGCTTCAAAGAAGAAGGAAAAAGCTTTGAATAAGATGAAGAGAGATTCAAAGAAGAAGAGAACTTCAAAAAACCAAGACAGACTAAGAAACCCATGACGCCACCGGCTAGTTCATCAAATGATGAAGAAGAACTTTCTTACGTTGACACTGACGATGACATGGACGCTGAAAGCGATCTTAATGAAGTTGAAGATGAAAATCAAGAACAATCAAGCCCAGGAACATACATAGACAAATGGATAATTGTCAAATATAGCACCAAGAAAACAACACGACATTATGTAGGACAACTATTGCTTCATTTAACTATTTAAGTATCAATATCTTACTGACTTTTATCATTTTCAGGTTACCAACAAAATTAATAATGGACCGTAAAATTCACAAAACTTAATCACGGTAAACTTTTTTGGCCAGAATTGGAAGATGTAGATAATATAACTAACATAGATATTATTAAGGTTTTGCCTGATCCAAAATTAGATCTTCCTGGAGATGCTTGGACTTTCGGCTTTGACTTTCATAAATTTAACATTAACTTTACTTAATCACATGAGAATATATTATGGACTTTACGTTTCTGTTATTTGAAATATAAATATAATATTTTCAGTTTATTGAAAATGTTTAGTGAAATATTTTTTTAATGTTTTGAACTTTTCTCTCGATTCCTCGTACAATATAGTTTGTAACTTTTGAACAAATCAATTAATTTCAAATCTGCAAAGTGCAAAAAATAGTAAAAATTGTAATTAAAACGATCTTGCCTCCTATCAATTTCAGTAGATTTCATGATTCTTTAACAGTCAAATACGCACTTGCCCCTAAATTCGGGGTAAGTGCGCCCTCCTATCATTTATCAAGTGTGGTTGTAGTGCGTTGGCCGTTGATTAGGGTTTATTTATTTATAGATTTGTTCGCCCAATGTACCAACAAAGAAATACTCAAAATTTGAAAACTATATGATAAAACATAAATCCCACAATTGTCAACAAATAATGTCAACTGTCCAAAAACCGGTGTGCACTTGCTCCACTTTACCTACCACTTATTTAATCCCTTCAAATTAGTCAAAAAATCGCTGTTTTATGGAAAATACTTCCACAGTTATGAGACTTGTAAACAGTGAAGTATTTGGGTTGTCTGAACATGATTTTCACCCCCCCGCACTTCTAAAAAAGAAGTATATACATATATATGAATTTTAGCGTTTTTTCGCCTTTTTATCTATTTTGAGAAAAAACTGTGCATTTTGGTCGAGATTTTATTGAAAAATATCAAGAGAGTAAAGTTGTAGAGCATAAAATTTTCTGTAAATTTTGTCTCTACTTTTATGAGCCAAAATTTTGCATTTTTATGAAAAATTACATAAAAAAAAATATTATATTATTATTATTCTATACAGGAATAGAATGTACTTTTTTGCCAAAATTTAATTACGCATCTATAATAATAATTATTATCATAATAATTATGCTGATCAATAATATTGCATTAGTTTTTCAACAAAGAAAAAATGCCTAATATGATTTCTCGAAAAATGGACCCTTTTTTCTTAATAAAAATACACGCCACTGACTGAAATAAGTTTTGTTTTACTGAAAAAGAAATATTAAAGATCTTTGATACCGATCCAAATTTGGTTGAAATTGGCCAATAACTGAGTTACGAAGGTGTTAACACTTGAAATGGGCCACACTGTATATAAATATTAAAAATTTAAAGAAACTTAACATAAATACTAAAAGCAACTGGGGAACAACTAGACAAACAAAGAAACCTTATATAACATGTCTAAAGCCCATAGTTTTGGAGAGAACAAAAAATCATTGAAAGCAAGATTTCCTGAGATTTCCTCGGACTTCCTCGGATTTCCTCGGATTTCCTTCAGATTTCCTAAGATTTCTTGGGATTTCCTCGGACTTCCCCGGACTTCCTCGGACTTCCTCGGATTTCCTCGAACTTCCTCGGACTTCCTCGGACTTCCCCGAACTTCCTTGGGACTTCCTCGGACTTCCCCGGACTTCCTTGGGACTTCCTGCTAGGTACACCAGATTTCCTTCGCGGTTGACCCCTCGACTTGTCATAAAAATAATGGAAATTTTTTTTTATCAGCTTTAATTATTTAGAATCTTCTTTATTACTTATGATAAACTTTATTAATATATTTCAAACTTTATTAATATTATTCTTTCCACATTCCCCAAACTACCCTTCGTGCACAAATTGATGAAAAAGCATAATAAATAAAAAATAATTAATTGTAAAAACATAATTTAACGTTGGAAACAATTTTTTCAGTGCTTATGTGACTTACAAGAAACATACACACACTCACACATGTATATTTTGTGAGCATGTACCTATCGACACGTCTAATTCTTACTATCTTTTTTCCTATATATGCATACAAAATCTCTGCTCCGTTAATTTTTATGATATCAGGTTCATCCAAAAACCATTTGAAAGGTAATTTCAAGGGCTATAAGATCGTATTAAATTTAATCTTTTAAAACCCTTATTTTTTAAAAGATAAAAGGTTAAAGGGCCCCGGTTACATGGTTCTCGCAGTAAAATTTAGGCTTTAAACGTTTCTATCTCGGTTATTTTTTATCCTACAAAAATAAAAAAAAACTAAAATCTTTGTTAAAAAAAAAAACTCAAATTTCGTTCTCTATTATTTTTTACGTATATCAAGTATTTTTGGAGTTATTATCAAAAGAAAATGAAATTTACGAAAATTTGAAAAATTCTGATTTTTTTAAATCATATTTTTTTTTCAAAAATATGCATTCTAAACCGTTTAAAATTTTTAAAGTCATTACTTATGCTAAAATAAAGAAAGTCCTATAGGGATTACTATAAATTTTAATTTTTGTGGGAATGGCGTAGGTTTTATTTTTCACTTTTTCCTAAAAAATTCGAAGCTGTCCTCTTATTTTCATCATAACTTGCTTAATTTTGATGCTATCAACTTCTTCTATAGCTCATTTAATAGGTATTTCTGAGTACTTTGAAAAGTGTTCAGTAAGTATATTTTATAAAATGCATCGTTTTCCCGTTATTTAAGCTTGAATACTTAGATTTTAGTACTCGCCGAAAAAAAATTACATTCAATTACCTATAGCTCACTTTGAATTAATATTAAAAGGTTTTTTAAGGAAGGAATTTCTTCGTTTTTTTATTAGCTTCAATTTTGGTAATGACAACTTTTTTGTAAAAACTTATAGTTTTTGAGTTATTTATGAAAAACCGCTTTAAAACATTTTTTTCACGAAAAATCAAAATCGTTGATCTTTAATAACTCAAAAAGTATTGATTTATTTTAATAACTTTATATAACAAATTTTGCTTAGAATTGGTCCCTCTATCGATTCCTGGGGTTATTTTTCATAAAATAATTTCCACCCCCGAGAAGGGGTGGCATCCACCCCCAGGGTAAAAGCGCAAATTGGCACTATATCACTTTTGTTTCTTGAGGTATCCTCTAACTACTCACAAATTTTCATGAAAATCGATGGAGGTTCAACGAAATCGGAGGTGAAAACCTTCAGTGACTGTACTATATTGGACATAGTAAATACTATACTTTTACTTTTTTTAAATTTATCTATTGCTATTCCCCTGAAAAGTTGCCTATCGCTACATAGCTAAGCAAAATGAAAAAAAAAAAATAGCTCCAGTTCGCGCAACGCACTCAAAATTTTGAAATATGGCAAAATTTTGCTGTTTTTCGTCCATTTTTTATAATACTAAACTTGCCACTATCGAAACGCTATAAGCCCTAATGTGAAGTTTGGGACATGAGGAATTCGAAAAAAAATTTAAAATCTGTAATTTCAAAATATCTATTGTTCGCGCAAAAACACAAATTTTGGTAAAAACGGCAATATTTCGCAATTTCTGCTAATTTTACTCTTTCATTTTTAGGAAACAAACTTTAAATATGTTATCATTTCTAATTTTAT
This sequence comes from Rutpela maculata, assembly GCA_936432065.2. NCBI lineage: Eukaryota > Metazoa > Arthropoda > Insecta > Coleoptera > Cerambycidae > Rutpela > Rutpela maculata. Next base: position 239,409,691 of record OW386285.2, read on the forward strand.
TAGTCAAAATAGTGGCACTTTAAAGTCAGATTTTTGGGAAAATTCTGGCATAATAGATCTTGATAGGAGGGTCGCACAGAGGGGCAGGAGACCCGAAAATCTGGCCAAAAATCTGAAACTTGTCTAATGATACAAAAATAGGTTCAGGTTTATAGAAAAATTATTTAATAAAATCATTTCTCAAAAAGGGGTGGGAAAAATTATATCAACCGAAAATTATGAAATTCTGTATTTTTATGTATTCTGTAATGCTAGTGATGGGAAAAAATATTTTACAAAATATCACTTATAAAGGTTTTGTAAGTATCGAAAAAAAAAAATCGAATATAATTATTATTATATACTTGTTAAAAAGCGTTTGAGGCTAGAAATAATTTCAATTTTAAAAGTGAAGGGCAAAATATGGGCATAAATTTCAAACGTAATACATTTATTTAATAAATAAAGAATACACCCATTTAAAAAAAATGTCTTTGTTGCTCTTGGGACCAAACTAAATGTTTCAGTATTACTAAGAACAATTAATATTTTACACTGACGATTTTAAATTGGCATTTAGAAAAATATGACTACTTATCACAAAATTATAAGTAGTAGAAAATGTAACACACATCTGAACTTAAAGCCTCCATAGCAAAAAAATCGAATTTTAATACAGTAATAAACAAATAAACGAACACAAAGATCTAATAAAACTTTAAAATTCACAACGCACTATCTGCACTACTTGGTTTTGACTGATGTGGGCGTTGAAATGAATTATGTAACGGCGAATTGCTCAAACGAGCGATCGTGTTAACTCTATTACATATTTTGATTTTTGCCGCGTTTTTAGCTTTGTTGTCCCACTGTGGATTGTCCTAATAAATCTTCTCTTGCATCAGCGCCACACACTTTTTTAGATGCTTTGGTCACAAGTTGGACATACTGTTCTACAACCTGGGTGTGATAAGGGAAGCTTGGGAAATCCATTTGCAACGGTGTGCCGGTCTGTATTATAATTTTGGTGTCCTCATCCGTGATGTTCCTTAATAGTGGAGTTCAACAGGATGGTTGTTCAGCCCATTATTCTAACATTGTTGTTAACTGGCGAAGTCACAAATTCGAAGATAACTGGATTGACTGAAATGGTCCAGTTTTGGCCAAGGAGTCCTGACTTGACAAGTGTATATTTTTATTTGTGGCGGCATATAAAACAATTTATTTACAAGGGAAACTTAACCTAATAAAGTAGATGTATTAAAAGATAGAATATGAAATACTATTGCACCTGTAACAATTCAAGAAATTCGTAATAGTTATAAAGAGCTACGATATCGAACTGAATTATGTACTGAAAAGCGTGGTGGGTTAATGGATGGAATGGTTTGCAATATTCTTGAATTAGTTTATTTGTCATTTTGCCCTATTTTCCGATTTCAAGACACACTGTATTAATATTGAAGTTTTAATTGTAGATTTGTCTGTTTTAAATCAAGCAAAAATGTGTATTCCTTAGGCGCTTTGGTTTTGCTGAGATTTTTCCCTTTTGTTAACTCAATCCAGGGTCGTACTGTATAATCATATTGTGAATCTCCTCTGGAGTATCAGCGGATACGATAATTGTTGTCTATTAACCTTGTTACACAGCCATGCTCTATGTAGCTGGGTAAATCATTTATATAGAGCACAAATAATAATGGGACTAAAACTGAACCCTGAGAAATTTTAACTGCAACATCAAACTTTTGGTCATTTAATCTCACTTTTAGTGATTCATTTTCCATATACGAGATTAGCCACGCTAGAATGCGCGGAAGATATGTAATAAACTATTAATACTTACTTATTAATAATAAAATTCTTTGGAAAGTTCGATAAACAATGAAACAACATACCTCATCCAAGCATTGATAAACTCACTCCAGGAGATGATAGGAGATTTCTTCATTTTATAACAATATAATAATGATAATATAAATTTACAAATTAGTATCTTGTGACTTGTAATAATGTATAATTATTACAATATACTATGTTTGCAGAGGGCTGAAACCTTCGATGTTATGTTGCCTCTGAAGTAGTTTCTACAAACACCAAAACTCTCGAAAACTACCCTCGGCGCACGTTTCGCCAATCATATCGGCACCATCTGGAGATAATTAAAACTAAACTACAACTAAAAGTGTTTCTATAATGTCATGCTTGAATTGAATGCATTCAATGAATTCTGTCATCCCTCCTAAGCTCATCTCGGTGTACTTGTCACTACTCATACAATTTTTACATTTTGCAATTACTATGCTTTCAAAAGCATCAGCATTTTCAGAGGTAATATATTGTGCGTTATTTACAATATAGAAAACAAACAATTTAAATAAATATGTAGATATTCGATAAGCTAATATAGATAAATAAAAAACTATTTTATCGAATAAAACATTAGTAGTTAATTTTTCCTACTCAGGTACTCTTTTTGTTTCTATTAACTGGTCTACATATTAGTGTTTCAAATGTTTATTTATCCAACAAACGAGGCCAGGAAACCCAGTATCCATTTACGTGAGAGTCGTGGCTATTTCCAACATCGTATTTTTAACAACCTATTATTATTTGCAGATCCCATCCATTAAATTTATTTTCACAATACGTATTGTAGAAAACGTTATCGCTTGTATAGGAAGATGCATTAACTACTACAGACACCCAGGAGTTCTAGGATATATTTTATGATTTTCCTCGCTGCCGCAATATCTGTGCAGGGAGTACATTTAATATAACTCTTCATTTAAAATATACTAAATCATGGAAAGTGGGTTTGCCTCTTATAGAATGTTTATAAAGCATATTGTGCGGCATCACTGCTTTAAGTGATATACGGTGTATTACATTTATTTGTAGTAAATCAAAAGAAAATACATACAACATGGGAAATAACCTTAAGTCATATTAAGTGGCCACGTAAAACATTTTCGGTGAGATTAACTCCGACAATTTAGTTACTAAATGGAAATAATATGTGTGATGTTATGACGAACACTAAATTCTAATGTAATACTTCAACTCCATAAGTAGAAACAAACAATAATTAATTTTCATTCACCCATAATATTTGATTTTTAGGAACAACTTACCTATTATCTGAGACTGTATTGATATATTATGTGTTTGTATACAGAACGTTTCGAAAAGCTGTGACCATAGATCTTGGGGTAATTCTATATGAGAAAATGTGAATAAGAGTTTCAGCGAGCATGAATGCTTCTTAGGCTCTTTGAATTTTATGCGCAAAATTTGGTTTTTATCTTGGACACACGTTCAGTTCCAATAATGATATTTTATACGTGAGCTAATACTCATAAAAGCGCTTATTTGTCGGTAATACATTAACTGGGGCTAGTTTATCAGAATTTATTAATTTGAAATATTTATATAGTAATAGTAATAGTAATAGTAGTTTATTGACCATTTCAGATACATACATGTATATATGGCAAGTCAGAAAATACAAAAAAGAAGCGCTAAAAAAGAAAAATACATGAACAATAGACAAGTTATTAAATTAATACATAAGTACATAGATTAAAAATATTACTATATACATAAATAGATCAATGGATCAATAGATCAATCAATGGTTAAAAATGAGATCCGTACAAATATGAATATGCAATATAAATATACAAAGACACGTGAACAAAGTTAAACATACGTCATTATCACAATTACATCTCTGTTGAATATAGAACTCAAGAGGTTAAATTAAAACAGATAAACGCTAGCTCTACAAGTAGTTGTTAAGTTAAATTACTTCTCAAGTTAAGATAATCTACTGTATTGTAAAAAGTATTAATTAAAAACTTTGTTAAGTTATACATTTCATCCTTCCAATAGTGCAACTTATTTTATACGTTTAAGCTCCTGTTAAATGTGATGTTATTCTATAATTCATGTAATGTAATTATAAAATTAACATTTTTCATAGTGAATTCCCTTATGAGTTAATTTGTTTATGGAAGTGTCCATTATAGGTATATACTAAAAATACACTATAAAAAACACATAAATAGTAATACACTAAACAAAAATAGATTAAGTAGACACACGAGATAACAAATTGATTTGGTTAAAATAGAACAGTTAGACACGAAAAAATACAATACTTAATTAATCATATCAAATTGTTTTTTAATGTATACATATAATGAAATATTGAAAAAATCTAGTCAAGCAGTATTAGCATTTTTCATTATCGTGTCGATATCAAGATTAGAACCATATATGGTTAGATGATTTTGGATAAAAAAACGTATATGATTCTCTTAAATGTCTTTGTGGTACATAAAAATCTAATTGTGCCAGTAATTCAGGGCTGTCGACAATTTCATTGCGCAGTTTAATATCAAATTATATATGTACTGGTTCTGCGTTTTTGCATAATCTGAAGATTTAAATGAGCTAGAACTTCGTTGTAAGAAACTTGATCGCTTGGAATGTGAAGTTTATATGCTTATAGCGCAGAAATCTATTATACTCTTTCAATTTTGCCTATATGTATTTGAAAATATGGAGACCATATAACTGGACTATTTTCGAGATGAGATCTAACTAGTGACAAATGTAATGTTTTTATGGCAAAAATGTTACTAAATTATCTAGAGTGTCTTTTAATAAATTCAAGGAGAGACTCGAATATTTTAGGAATATATGAAATTTTGGATATGGGTTTGTAATTAATCACCATTTTTTTGACACCATTCTTTTTATAGATAAGCACGTTATATGATTTTTTCAATATTGTTGGAAAAATTCCTTCCGACGGTGATTTATTAAATAATAGCCATAGTGGTCTTGATAAGGCAAATGAACACGATGTTAAAAAATAAGAAAATATCTCATCAGGTCCAGGACCTTCTTTACAATCAAGATTGTTCAATTTGTTTAAAATTTTGGTTATTTCTATATATAAACCACTGATTTTGACACAGCTTTGATTATTCTGTAGATGGTTATAATTTAGTGAGGCAGTGGAAGTATCAATGTAAACAGAAAAAAAAATGTTTCATAAATAGATTTGCAATTGAATTTCCGTCATCGGCAGTTTCGTCAAGTGTTACAGAGCCTATGCCCACTTGTAAAAGAGAGGCCCCAGAGGCTGCTAAACCTCGAACGCAGGGTAGGGTAGTCACTCTGTGCGCCGAACAAAATTTTAATGTTTTGCGTGCAGTATCCCCTCAGAAAAATATACTGGTGAGGAAGGGGTCTCACACGGCCGACTAGTCAGGTCCTTAGGGGTGGTTTCGATAATTTGGGGTGGTGCAGGTGGTCAAATATAAAAGACAACGTTGTTCTAATCAAACATTTAATGAAAGTAGCAGGATACGTAGTAAAATACATCACAATATTAATCTCACAAAGTGTACTAATAAACGGGGCCCACTCGCTTAACAAAATATTTTACAAACTAATAGATATACGAAAAGGTCATATAACTACATGTGACCCAAGGTACGGTAAAACATAAATGGCTTACAATCATTGAAATCTATTTGTAAAATAAGGCAAAACTATTCAATTAGTGAAATCTAAAATGTTACTGGGATTTACGTTACGGGCAAAATATTACAAATATTACTTGAAATTTATTTTACTGTCCTGTGCACGTCGTGTTGATGTACCGGATCCATCGTTAAGATAATATAATTCCGCTTACCTTTGGTAGTGTCTGAATACCTTTTTCCGTCCTACCAGGGTAAAGTAATTCTAGGTGATAACAGCCGCAGGTGGTAGAAAATCTACGTGGAGTCTAAGGTAACCTGACGAGATCCCCAGTACCATACAAGCACAAGATGACAGGCAATAATCCAAAATCTAAACACCAAAATCTGGACTAGAAGTTGAAACCAGAGTCAGGCTGGAAGTCCCTCGTAAAGTGTAGAACGTGACATAAAAGTTCAAGTAGAATGCAAGTAACAGATCCAAATAAAACAGAATAACAGATCCAAGTAAAATCATAAGGTGACAAATCCAAATATCCATAAACTAACAAACAGATCCCAATATTCGTAACTTAACTAACACACAGACAGCCCTGCAATAAAATAAATAACCTAAATTACAATCTATTTCAATCTTAAGTGGGTTTCAGAGACGTACCTGAGATGTGATGTGGGCTGAAAGAGGTCCTTGCTGTTAAATGGCACTCCGAAGTCTTGCATTAGAAAGACGCCAAGTGCTTCAGAAAATTAATTTAATCCGGAAATCCGTAGTTGTATCTCCCCAAAACGATACTCAAATACCCAAAATGGAAATACGACTAATTTTGTCGTGCTGAATACTAAATCCCATATATGGAGCAAAAACTTACAATATTGCTAAAACGTACTCGCACGACTCAATTTTCAAGCCAGCAAAAGGGAAATGATCAAGAAAATGTCCCCTTATCAAATGTCAAGTTCTTGTAACTTCCGACGGTACGTTCAGAATTTTCACTTTATGGTGTATCCCACAACTCTGAATAGATTTTCCTAACTTCGTTTACATCCACAAATAATATAGTAATATACTCCGAAGGCCGTCCTCTCATAAGTCTACATATCAAAAGAAGGTTTAATTAATAATACCGGCCATTGTAGAAGCTTTAAAAAGGCGTTTTTGCAATACACTCTAGCTACCGGCAGCGATGGAATAGCCGAAGTAAAACATCAAGTAGCGCTATTAGGCAAGGAAATCTAGTTGCATATGATATATCTTAGGAAAGTCTATGCTCAAATACACGATAAAATTTGGGAAAATAACGAAAATTATTACATAAAATTCTGGCAATTACTAAATGTGAAAATAGACTGTAACACAAGATATCCCATGCTATTAGGAATAATATCTTCATTATTTTTAATACATACATAATCCCAGAAGTCTATTTTTTTTGTTAGGGAGCCGTCTAACTTTCGTTTCCGGAATCACTGCAGCCACTTGGGTTTATTGTGATATTCTCCCATTTGCTTTATGATAACCAATCCAGTACTCTGGTCTCTTGCACTAGCTTGTACAACGCCATCGCTGGTTTGGTTTCATATTCTTCTGGATTCAGTTTTGGTTGTTCATATATTGTCTGTCTACTGTGATCCAGAGCCTCACAGTCGCACAGGATGCAGTAGGATGTCTCCGTTGCTCTATGAGATATATAAGACTCTTGCATCAGATGAAATATTGTTTTCTACTTTATTTGTATAGTTATTATAACAACTGGCTGATTGTTCTTTACAGACTGCTCTTAAAAGCCTAAAATTGTTATGATCGTCTTGACTATTAGTAATTTTATATTGTCTGTGAGCTGATTGCTTATTTATAATATTTTGTTTCAGTTCATTATCGAACCAGATTGGAAATTTAAAATTACTTTTTAACTTCATTTTTGGTACAAATTGATCGACATACTGCATTAAATTTGTATAAAATAATTTTACAGAAGTATTTATTTCATCATTTAAAACCAAGTCCCACTGAACATTCAAGAGATATTCATTCATGGCATTAAAATTGCATTTGTTAAAATTAGAAATTAACTCTTCATATTTTAAACGTCGATATAAGCGGTCGCACTTAACAGAAATAACATAAGCTGGATGATCAAAGTTTAACAGTTCTTCAGTAGCACTAAAAACGTTCAAATCGGGATTATTAGAAAAAATTAAGTCTAGCATCACATTATTAGTATTTTTGATATAATTCGGTACACATTTATTGCTCTTTGATTGTGTTTGCGCTCTGGAGTATATAAAATAATTACAATAGACGCTTGTAAAGTATCCACATTGAATGTCAGAGAGTATTTTATATTAAATTAGGAAGCCTTGCATCGGTGAGTATAGGTAGTCATCCACGGACTGGTCTTGAGTTCCTTGATTCCCGTCAACATGGAGTAGACTAACCAAAATGACTAGTGTTTGCAGATATTTGAGGCTCCCGCCTTAGATGCTTTCTTCAGGTTATCCGTAGAGCAGATTGACTAAAGTCCCTGATGTCACCTCCATTCACCCTATCCAGCTATGTTTTCGGCCAACAGGGCCACTCCTGCTTTAAAATTTTATCTGTAAATGTTTTTTCGAGCTAAGTTGTTCAAAGTTAATATAACTTGTGTAAATTATGGTAATAATATAGTATATAATATAGTGTTATAAAGGCTGACCTTTGCCTATATCTTTGAGTATTTCAACTTACCTACTTTTATATTTCTGATTTAAATAGTTAGCTAAACTCTTTGTATTTAATTAGACGCAACGTCTTCTAAGTAAAAATTACATGTAAAGGTTGTAATATATATAGCTCATGCAGAGCTAAGTTAAACAAAGAATGTTATGGCTTAACAGTGTACAGTTACAATATAATTATCACTGCTTAATAGAAACGCCTACCAAGCAGGTAAAACAATTATTATCACATGTGACGGCACAAATAACAAAGCTACACACTCGCTGTAAAAAGGTAAAAATATATTTACGGTAGTAATTCATCACAAAGTAACAACAAGTTAATAATTCATAACACTTATTCCAACTCAACTTTCAAAGTATAAATACCCTCTGCTTAAATAAACAATCGTAACGTAATTTTTAAACTTCTTAAATTGAAGATAAAAATTAAATAGGTAAATATATATCAATAAACACTTTATATAATAATTCTTGTCTGGCGTGTGGTCCTATGTAGCGTTTAGCGTTACTGTTACTAGATGGCTGTCTCTTTCGTCAACTTAGAATAGAACATAAGGGCATTGGTAAATGCCACTGAGCTCTATTACATACTGGAGTGTGCTCTGGTAGGGGGATAATCCCTTTAAAGAGCTGCTGAAAACAATTGTAAAAATATAAAATTTAAGTGTACGATTAATAATAAATTAAGCTTAAGTCGCTATTACTTGTTGAAGAAAAATAAATTAATTTGGATATGAATTTCACCAATTTGTTAGACATTTTCCACAAAATCATTGTAACGAAATTATTCTATCGGGAAAATAGCGTGCACAAAATTATGGACAGTTGAAACGTATAAAACTTTTTGCATTGAAATTTTAGAATTATTTAGAAGAAACGCAACAAAACTTTTTTCCACAACGCTGTGTAATTGATAAAACAGTTTTTCTCTATATTCTTTTGAAATTGTCACACATTTCAAAATAATGATTACTCTTCTGATTCAAGAAAAAGAATAGGTACTAGCAAATTTTGTGTACTTTAGAAAATTAGTTCATTTATTTATTCATGGCAGTTACTAAGTGCAGGCGTGTTTTGACTTCTAGAAGTAACTTGAATATTTATTCAAGTTAAGTTTTAAAATTACTCTATTATTTCAGATTAAGTTACGTAATTTGCAGTAGAAAAAATAGCTATATATCAAAATATATCAAAATACGCTCGGCGTGCAAGCGTAGTAAAAAGTTTGATTTTAAGTTAGATAATATAAAATGCAAATAATAATATGGTGTTAAAAGAAAAATATATGTTATCAATTATAGCCAAATGTTAAGAATATATCACAAGGTAAGAAATTTAAAAATTCACTGTAAATGGATCAAAAGAAATTTATCAATATAATATAGAAAATCATTCCTGGCAATCATTTGAAAAGGAACAAATCACAAATCAATCTCCTGAATAAGGGGCCGAATTTGCACTACCTTCCTGCGAAGAGGTTTTGGATGAAATTATAGCAATACAACTGTAGAAAGTTCAATTCGGTATTTTCGTGCTTTCTATAGAAAGACGTGAATATGTCGGCAAATATTGTTAATAATCTCAAAAAAGATAAGTCTACAAATGATCAAACGATTGAATGACAAATATTTTTTCTATTTAAAAGCTGAAAAAAGGTAGTTAGAACACTATAAGAAAGGGCATATAACCTATTTAATAACGGTTCTTACATATTACTAAAAATGATCAATGAGTCAGGATAATGTTGAAACACCGCTCTTCCCTAACTTTAAATCACGATTATATTTACAATAAAGTAATTTCTACAAAGCCCAAAATTGATACCTATTTGGCGTTAACTGTAGGTTTATATTGCAATATTAAATAACGTTCATTTTTCATTGTATCTTCTTTCGAGAAGTAATTAAAGATGACATATGTAGTTTTATTGTATTTAGACGCAGACACATTAATGGAGCACCAATTTACATCAGATCCACTTAAATTTTTCCTTTATATTAAATATAAAAGTTTGAAAGCTCTTCGTTTACTTAATTAACATTTAGTCATATCACAATTCAAGGGAAACAAACCAATATACAACTATGAACAGTAGGTAATTTTAATGGTTTCATTAGTGAAATATAAAGAGAGATTAGTACAAATACATTATAAATGAAATAACTAACTACGAAAATTAATGATGTTTTACTGACTTCGTGAATTATGAATGATAAGGATACTGTTTCAGAAATACTCTATACAGGGTGGACCATTAATAATAGGCCATTGTTCAAGGGTAGATTCTTTGGATCAAAATATATATAACGAAATATGCTTTACTAAATTGTTGCTGTGGAAAAAGATGCAGGGTGTCAAAGTTGTATTTTTTTTCTTTTTTTTTGCAATATCTCAACTACCGCTTGACCGATCTTCTCCCAATTTGGTAAGGAAACATTTTTTAAGCTAGGAAAAAATAATATATGTATCACGTTATGCTAGCATATCAAAGGCGCCTCATGAGCTATACCTGGTGATGAATATTTTTTCTCTTTCTTTTTACAAAACGTTGAGGCACTTTTGGTTAGAAAATCTCATGCAGGAGTCATTTCTACGTAAAAAAGTACACTTGATAGAGCTTGATAATTCCAATCGTTTTCGAGAAAACTGCCGCAAAGGTTTCAAGAATTCTTTGAAAACAAACTCAATTTGAAAAGGACAAATTGTATTTATTGAAAAATGTGCTTTGTTCTGTCAAAATGTCAAACTAATGAAATTGTACGTGAACGACAGAACCAAGACGTCACCAAAACACACTTCTCAATAAATACAATTTGTCTCTTTCAAATTGAGTTTATTTTCAAAGTATTTTTGAGATCTTTTCTCGAAAACGGTTGGAATTATTAGGTTCTATCAAGTGTACTTCTTTTACGTAGAAATGACTCCTGCATGAGATTTTCTAGTCAAAAGTGCCACTACGTTTCGAAAAAGAAAACAGAAAAAATATTCATCGTCCGGTATAGCTCATGAGGCGCACTCCAAGGGCCAGCGTGATGATGATGATAAATTATTGTTTCTTAGCTTAAAAAGTGTTTCCTTGCCAAATTGGGAGAAGATCGGTCAAGAGGTAGTTGAGATATTGCAAAAAAAGAAAAGAAAAAAAAATGCAATTTTGACATCCTGTATCTTTTTCCGCAGCAACAGTTTACTAATAGTACAGTAACTAGAGGTTTTAACTTCGGAATAATGTTATATTGAACGGATTTCGTTCATTTTTGGCAGTATAATAGTAAATGCTTCACCGAAAAGTTTTTATATTGTGCGGGGGCTTGCTAATTTATAGGGGGTGGATGCCACCCCCTCTCAGGGAGTGGCACTTAAAAAATATATATATATATATATATATATTTATTGGAGCTGAAATAGAATCAAATTTTAAGAAGAAAAAGTTCTATGCAATTTTTCACATAAATTGATAGTTTTTAAGTTATAACGACTTCAACATTGCGATTTCAGCTTAAAAAAAAGGTATTTCCAAACGGCTTTCGTCAATTATCTCGAAAAGTATTACTTTATCGAAAAAATTTTACAGACCAATTACAGAAAGTACAAACTGGGAATTAGTTATATTTTTTGTTTATTGATGTAGGATTAATAATTTCGGAGATATTTAAGTTTACATTTGGCATCCAAGTGTTCGTAAGATAATTATTTAGAGTGAGAGTTAAATATTTCAGAAATTGTGATACCTACGACAAGGATGCTAATAGGTAGAATAATAAGTTATTAATTAAGCTTTCAACTGTTTTTTATTTGTTTCTGTAGCATAAAAAACAAAGAAGTTATGACCGAAGCAATGTGCGTCTACACATTTTTTTAATAACAACGTCGCCATTTTGTTACTGTAATTAGCCAGTAATAAAAAAAAAGGAATTTCAAACACTGCTTCTCATTAATATATAGCATGACGTAGATGCTCAAATTTTTTGGTTTGTATGCAGCACTTACTTTAAAAAAATACAGTTTAAACTATAAATTAATATTTCTGGAACTTTTCCAATACCTACATTAACAAATGTATAAGGAATCCATTGGATATAACTGAAATGTGGATAGGTGTACCTGTAATAAATTCAATACAGTAAAGGCACGTAAAAATTCATGAAAGCGATTCAGCGGCTGTGTGTGGTGTCTGTGTATGAGTTCATAATTATACATTTTCCCTCCAGACTCACTATTTATCCTCCTATTCACTAAGACAAATTTTAAAAATGTGTAATTAGAAAGAGAAAAAAGTTTTAGAGGTTCCGTGGTATGCATTTAACCGTGCACTTGGCCGCGCAGAGTGACGATGTTACTTCACTATTTTTTTCCAGGAATACCGTGGCTTTAATGACAAATTTTATTCGGACATTTTTTGTTCAGAAACACGTGGTCTATCAATCTGTTTTTTTTATTTTTTTCCTACCTTGACTTAATTTCAAAATGTTGAAAAAATGGATGAAAAAAAATTTTTTTTTCACTTTTTTTATGTTCTGCATCCGAGCGGAATGTAAACTTTTCAGGATATTATTCTATACACTTTCATTAAAAAAAAATTATTCAGTTTGCAATTTTTTGTGGGTTTCACTAAAAAATGTTCTCTGTCGTCTGGGCTAGTAATATTGTTACTACTAGTCCCAATGGTAAAATGCTTATTTTATGATCAAAGGTTAGCTGCGAAAAATAAGATTTGAAGAATTAAGTAAGATATCAAGAAGGCAAGATACTAAATTCACGAAATGTTTAGGAAATAAATGATTTCCTTTACTAAATTGGTACAGTATTTATTTTATAGTAAGAACTACATTTTTTATAAATTGTAAAACTCGAGTTTGGTGTATTCATGTTTTCAAATGATTTACCTATTTATACACTCTAAAATTTTTGTTAGACATAATATACTAGACTTCGTTCGCATGGAATGAAGAACATTGACATACTAACTTATGCCTATAAAAAAGTACTACATGATCGCTGAGCACGCCTATAGTACACTTGAAGAAACCCTCTGCGCATCGATAGTACACGGGGAAACCAACTGCGCATCCATTGTACATGAGGAAACCCATTGCACATCCATTGCATTCAAGGAAACCCACTGCCCATTCGTTGCACTCAAGGAAAACCTCTGCGCATCCACAATACCCGGGGAAATCTGCTGCGCATCTACGGGAAAACCAACTGCGCATCCATTGTACTCGAGGAAACCTACTGCACATCCATTGCATTGAAGAAAACCGACTGCGCATCCATTGTACTCGAGGAAACCTACTGCACATCCATTGCATTGAAGAAAACCGACTGCGCATCCATTGTACTCGAGGAAACCCACTGCACATACATTGCATTGGAGAAAACCCACTGCTCATCCATTGCACTCGAGGAAACTCACTGCGCATCCATAGTACTCGGGGAAACCCACTGCGCATCGGAATTTGATAACAATTCATTATTCTATTTTTGCGTTAGAGCGAGTTAAACGACAATATAGCACATTGTGTATTTTCGGCCTAATTTATTTTTGAGCAAAAAAAACTGAAAAACATTTTTTTTATTATTTACTATCAATATCGAATCGATTCCACCCCAAACTTTCCCGCACTCACCTCCCCTATTTATACCCCCCTAAACTATTAAATAATCAGCATTCAGTTGATTTTTTGCTGGTCATTGAAACATTTTAACATGACTGTTACTGAATAAGGATATTTTTTATTTTGTACGTGTATTTTCGTTGTTTCGGAAGAGGTGGGAGGGGGTGACAGGGGGTAAAAAGGGAGAGTGGGGGAAAGTTTTTCTTGGGGTGGAATCGATTAAATATTGTTAGTGATACTAAAAATATATGTTTTTCGAGATTTTCCCTCAAGAAATAAATTAGGCCGACACGTATCTGAAATTTGAAAGCCTGAAATTTCACCCTCACGGTGGTCGAATTTTGAAAAATCCCTTCTTAGTGGTTGATTACGTCATTCGAGCAACCTGTATGCAAAATATGAAGTTTCTAGACCCAGCGCAGCGGTTTGAGCTGTGTGTTGATAGATCGGTCAGTGAGTCAGTCAGGGTATTTATTCTTTTATAGATATAGAAGATTCCACATTACTGCACTGACTAGTGAAATATGCATACAAAAAGTTGCCTTCTCAGATAGCTGCGCCAATTGAGGTAAGATCCTTAGATAGTTATATCAAATTAAAGTGAGGATTTTCATCATAATTCTCAATATCAAATTCAATTCGTTCAATTCTTTCTGTTATCTGTGGAAAGAATCCAATTTAACTGTTTGAGAATTCAATCCAGTACCTAGTGCAATTTCCCCTTTACTGTTAAACTGCTCCGTTGCATTTTGCTACATATTTTAATAAAACCGTAATGCATTCCGTGTTGCATTCGTAAAAAGCTTATTATGCAAATATATGAGGACTTAACTCAGTTCCACAGATCCGATTACTAAAATTTATGAAAACATTTTATACAATAATAGAGGAGATAATTGGTATACGCAAGACAGTAGAACTTGAGTTCAGAAACAAAGGATTTTATTTTAATATGGGAATTCAGCACGCTATTGGTATGCTTTGTTAAGTATATTTTATAATACTATTGTGCATTTATCATCTTTATGTGAAAATGGTATTGTTTATTTTATATTGTACGCTTTAAAGTACTTCTTAGGAATACGAAGTGTCAAATATTTAGATACTTTATTAGGCGCAATTCTATTAAGAAGAGGGTACCTGTATAGAAGCTGGAACAATACATGATTGATGGATATTAGTTCAAAAACACAGAATTTATATCATAAGAGAGATCCGGAATATATTTCTTTACCTCATATGAAGTATAATAAGGCAGGGTTGTACTAATGTAAATTTTTAAGTTTTATTTTGCATTTAATTAAATTAAACACTACAGGTAATATATCCCCCTATATTCCCATGCCGGAAGGCGTATTTTGAATTTTGGAGAAGATATTAGAAAATGTCCCTTAGCACATGAAAAAAATCTTAATACGGATATTTACATTGGGTTGAATTATACCGCTAGTACATTTTCGAGGCCTAGTTCTTGTGAACAATAAAATCACGATTTGGAACTTTTAAGCAAGCCACAAGCGAACCAAAATTAAAGTGACTATTGTTGTCGTCAGTCTCCAGTCAAATAGCAACTTCTAAAGTCAATTGATACTTCTTTTTTTTTCATTGCACGCAGTTGAGATAACGTCCTTTGAGGGAGGCGTCTATCTTAGACTTGTTTGGTAGGCAGATACCATGAAATAAATCATTAACTAGATAGGCTCTTTACAACGTTTATTTGAATATATTTTGAACTTTATTTACAATATATGATATTATTGAACTGTAGAATTTTCTTAATTGAATGATTAATTTAAAACTTAACCTCTCAGACATTTTCGAGTGTTAGGTTGATAACTGAATGTAAAGGTTTCTCGTTAAATCCTCAAATCTGTTATTCAGTACATGGATCAGAGCAATGGGAAGAATTCTATAAAAGCAATTAAGAAATTAAGAAGTGATTAGACTAATAGGCAGTGTTTAGAGATAGGACAAGTGCATAGACCGAAGACAGATTGGTAAGCAATATACGGTAGGTATATATGAAATCGCTTAATAAGCAAGAAAGTTAACGCGGTAAACTTTTCGAATAATTATTTCTATCACTTTTAAGAATACTCTCCTGAATATTTACCTTTAGAAAAGGTGTTCCGATGTGAGAATTTAATTACACTGTTTATTTTTTCTTATTAAAATAAAATATTTATAAAAATTAACGTGTCTTTATTAGATAACTTTACTCATTTATTTTAGTACCGAGTGCCCCATTATATTTTGACCCTTTTTAAATCCAACTTTTGAACTAGTTGAAATAATGAAATGTGGTTTTTGCCAGTCTTCTTCTAATTTTAATAAGTTATTGTCTGATTATCCATCTTTTTTTATTCACTTCCGGTTTAACCAGAAATGACAGCGTATTTTCGGGGATAGGGCAACTTTGTTATTTCAAGTGGAACACCCTGTATATTTTGCTACAATTGGAAAGCTCATTGTTTCCCTTTTCCAAAAAGTCCATATTTTTCATGGAAATTATACAGAGTGATGGCTTTATAAGCCTTTAAAGTGAATACTGCGTTTTATCGAAATGCTACGAAAGAAATAATGATTTACAAAGTAGACTATGGAAATAAAAGACAACATCACTTGTAAACGTCAAATTAGTTTATTGACAACTCGGTACTTGAGTTACTTTAAGAAAAATGTTTACATTAAGTGAAAAAGCTAAGTGTTTAATCCTTCTTGTTGAAACTAAATCTTACGAAACAACACAGATTTAGAACTATGTTTAACAAGGAACCTCCAACAAAAAATTCAATTAGAAAATTGTATTGAAACTTTTGGAATTCGGGTTGTATTGGCCTTAAAAAAAACCGCTGCCCAAGGAATCACTACTTCCACATCCAGATTTTCTATCCAAGTCACTCACAACGAAAAAATTTTGTATGTTGAAATAATTGCTTATGGAACTTTAATAATATAATATTTGAAATCCTCTACCCCAAAAACCTATAAAACGATACCCCACATCGGTAGTGGGGTGGGGGTAGTGCTAGGGGGTGGTAGTGGGGGTGGATGAAGTAAAAAAATATTTTGAGGTTTCTGGTTCTTGTACACACACACTAAATCACAATTTTTTTTTCATCCCCTTTAATAATGGGGTGGGGGTGGTAATGGGGGTGGCTAATGCCAAAAATTTTTTTGAGACCTTAGCTTCTCTTTAATATACTAAATACCAATTTTCTGGACTCTTACCTGCTTAATTTACCTATTTATCCCAAATTTACACCAATTTACCCCCAACCCTTCGATGGAACAAGATGAAAATATAATCTAGTTCCAGATCACGTTAAAATACATACGTGTACCAAATTTTAAGTCAATATCTTAAACGATTCCAGAGTAAACGTGCGCACAAAAAAAAAGTTACAGACCGACAGACCGACAGACAGAAATTTTGTTTTCGCTCAAACTTAAAATCTCGACGTTTCATGACATTCTAAGCCTATTTGAACAATAAAAATTTTTAAAAATTTTTTTGTCGTTACTATACTTCCACTGGATGTGGAAGTAAAAAGAACTCCAAATAATGAAAATAGGCTTAATAATGCAATTAAAATTTTGGAAATGACACAAAGTGATCCTTTCTTTCTACAAAAAAAATTAAAAGTAAACATTCAACAGTAACTCAAGTACCCAAGTTGTCAATAAACTAATTTCACGTTTACAAGTGATGTTGTCTCTTATTTCCATAGTCTACTTTGTGAATCATTATTTTTTCGTAGCATTCCGATGAAACGCAGTGTTCACTTTAAAGGCTTATAAAACCATCACTCTGTATAATTTTCATGACCAATATGGACTTTTTGGGCTTTCCAACTATGGAAAAACATACAGGGTGTTCCGTTTGGAATAACAAAGTTGCCCTATCCCCGAAAATATGTCATTTCCGGTTAAACCTGAAGTGAGCGAAAAAGAGGGGATACTCAGGAAATAACTTATTAAAATTAGAAGAAGACTGGTGAAAACCGAATTTTATTATCTCAACTAGTTCAAAAGTTATATAGGTTTAAAAAGTGTCAAAATATAATGCGGTATTTTTAAAATATTAACAAAATTATTTACTAAAGACACAAAAATAATTGTTTAGGATGAATGTATTGATTTATCAAACATTTCAACCGGTTATAATATGTTTTAAATGAGTAATACCAAACCTGATACGATACATTATTGAGCAAATATTACCTGTCTATCAAATTGAAACAATTACATCGTATATATGTGTAATTACTATGTCTGATGCATGAGATGTCGGTGAACTAATAATCAATGTAAAATATTTAGCAATCTGTTTCCAATTGAGAATCATGTCTAGACGCAGGTGTTTTTATCAAATCTAACATAAAGCCAGCAAACATCACCGCTTCGTGACTATCAAATGAAGTAGACCTCTGTAATCCTCTTAACGTTAATATTTTTTTTTAGGTCAAAGCAAGAACGGTATCATTTTGAAAAGTCACTCTGAACTCGTTGAAAGTACTTTCTTTTATAAACGTGAAAATACCGGGTGTCAGCGAGATCACGTTCCGACAGCTATTTCTTTATTACTTCTACATGATGGAATTATAGTAACGGTAGAAAAAATTTGGAACTTTTTCTTTGTTCAAATAGGCTTAGAATGTCATGGATCGTCGGGATTTTAACTTGGAAAAAAAAACTATGTCTGTCTGCACCTTTCTTGGGCGCACGATTGCTTTGGAGCGGTTTATGAAATTTGGTACCCGTACGTACTGTAACGAAATCTGGAACTAGATTATATTTTTATCTTATTCCATTGAAGAGTTAGGGAGTAAATGGGGGTAAATGGGTAAAGCAAGTCGATAAAGTCGAGATTTAGTATATGCACCAGAAGCCACGGTTTAAAAAATTTTCTTGGCATCAGCCACGCCCACTATCAATAGCCCACCACCTCCACCTCCACTACCGATGTGGCATATTTTTCAAATGTTATATTATCAAAATTCTATGAGAGCAAATAGAATCAATTTTTTTTTCATTGTAAGAGACGTGGACAGGAAATTTTAATGTAGAATGATTCCTTAGGCAGCGGTTTTATTTAACGGATCGAGATGAAACTTGGTATTTGTTACATGTTATCAAAACATTTTTTATCTATCTCTCAAGTTTATACGACTTCCAGCTTCATCAGAAGCGACTACAACTTTTGTTTTTAAATGAAACACTCTGTGTAATTTTGCATTTTTGAATTCTAGAAGTCATTCTACATATGACTGTACTAATTTCCAGTGGCGTACCCAGCTTCTTGGGGTGGAGGGGGCAGTCCGTTTAAAAGGTGGTATAAAAATGAAATTCTGATGAGCGGGGGCGGAAAATGGGAAAAAAATTAATAGAAAACATTTTTGATGATATTAACAATTTTACTCACTTTTTATAAAAATTACTAAAATTCCCTGATTTTGCAATACATTTTCCAAATTTCCTAACATTCTTAGGCAACTGATCGCTATGAACCCTGAAGCAGGGGCGCCACATAAGGGCAGTGCAATGCTCCCTAGTTACGCCATTGCTAATTTCACGATTATTTACGCTACCTTCAAATTTTTACTGCTTTAAGTTTTAATCTATTGTGTTGTGACTTACTTGAAATTATTTCAATAATTGAAGAAAAATGTGGATGCGTTGGTTTTGTATTGCTGATTTGTGTTACAGAAAGGTCCAAAATTGGCAAAATCATTGTTTTCGAAATTAGTCAAAATGTTCAAATGGAAGTTTATCACAGTCATGCTACTAGATGTAATTTTTCAATACGAATCTGATGTATCACAAGATAATAATAAAATCAATGCTTTCCCTTGCAATTATTGTTAGTTTATATATCTTCTGCATGATTAAATATATGAGGTATGTCTCGAAAGATTAAATTGAAACAGATAAATAAAAGCAGCTGTCAAGTTTAAAGTCTTTCGCTCAAATACTAATAAAATAAAATTACAAATTTTAAAAAACCCCAATACTTAATTAACTCTTTATTGATGATGTGCAGGTCTGCTGAGATGAAACATTGCTAAAAACTTCTCGACAAAATACTTTTTCAAATAAAAGTGCATCAAAACCAATCGGATCACCCGTTGGAGAGATATGAAGCCACATGCAAACACACACACATACGTCAAACTTATAACACTCCCTTTTGTGTCGGTGGTTAATTATTATTATTAAGATAAATTTTGTTGTTTATTTATTCAAGTTAATTCAATTTTAAAACCTCTAATCGATAATTGTAATGTATTAATCGGTATTAATCAAATATCGCGCACATCCCCTACCTGTTAATGATTCTACCTGCGTAGAGTTACTGTTATGATACATCGCATTCGAATTGAAAAATCACGTTTAGCTGTAGTATGAAAGTGGCATTTGAAAATTATAAGTGATTTATTAATTTTCGACTTTTCTGTAACACAAATCAATAACAAAAATTCCAATACGTACTTTTCTCAATTATCTACAAATATTCGACCAATTTCAGGTAGGTCAAGAAACGCTAGATTAAAAATTAGAATGGGCCTTTCCCAAGTTTTTTTTTATTGAATATTTGAGAAGTTCTCTTTAAAACAGCTCAGCCGTATTTTTTCTTTTTTGCGAAATTTACTTCTTTTCTACAGAAAAAAATTATTATGTTATATAAATACCTACAATACGTATGTCACAGAGGGTTTATCTCAACGAAATTTGAAGTTCTGTCCGGTGTTCCTCAGCGATCGATCCTGGGACCGTTACTCTTCAACATTTTTATTAATAGTGCTGTTAGTTGTTTGAACATTCCTCATCTGCTGTACGCAGATGATATGAAAATATATATGAGAATAAACGGTACTCAGGATTGCGTCACCCTACAGGAAAACCTTGACAGACTTGATCTATGGTGTAAAGAAAATAAGTTACCACTTAATATTAATAAATGTAATGTTCTCACATATTCTTGTAAAAAAGACATTCTAATTTTTCCGTATAACATTGACGATGTATTGCTTAGCAGACCGGAATATATCAAGGACTTAGGGATATTTTTTTATTCAAAATTAACTTTTAATTATGACATTGATCAAGTAACTTTAGTTGCCAATAGAAGTTTAGGATTTGTTATGCGTTATTCTCGTGAGTTTTGCGATGTATCTACAATTAAATTGTTGTACAACTCATATGTCAGATCCCGACTGGAATATAATTCTATCATTTGGTGTCCAAATTACATAAAATATAACGAGGCATTAGAAAGAGTATAAAGAAGGTTTTTAAAGTTCTTGTCATATAAAGAGAATAAAGTGTATCCTCCTGATGATTTATTACTTGAAACATATAACTATAAATCCTTATTGGTTCGTCGTAGCATGCATTCTGTAATGTTCCTGTATAATACGGTAAATTTTGTTCTTGATGCAAGTGAAATATTAAGTAAAATCAATTTCCATGTACCCACATACACAAGGCGTCGCTGCGAAACTTTTTATATAAAGACGGCTAATACTAATATATTGCATTACTCTCCTTTGTACGTGATGTGCCGTAATTATTGCAAGATAGCATTGATATATATAATTCTAGCAATGCACATATAAAAAATATTTTTTTATCGTAGTTCTGTTAATTTTGTTTTATATTTATTTTGTTATTCACCTTACTTGTTTTTTATACATGTTTGTCCTTTTATGTCATGTTATTTGTATTTCTACTTTGCATTTCTTTTTGTTTTAATTTGTATCAAGTTTTTAACTTCGTATTGTTATTGTGTTGTTCCCTATCCTGTAACTGGGATATAATCCCGTTGGATAGTTGTATGTAAATAAATAAATAAATAAATAAATAAATAAATAAATAAATATAAATTTAAAATTGGCGGCATTATTTCTCCACTAATGACGCATTCGGCGGACGGAACAATTAGTATACTCTAGCACCCTTGGTAGAGGCTACATATGGGCAGATTGTACGTATAAGTGTGTGTCTCTTTCTAGCTTTACCGAATTGACAGACATGACATCAGGCTTTGTTAGTTCTAGTGACGTGTGACTAACGTGTGACAAATTCACGACACATTCGATAACAACATAACCCCATCAAATCAATTCGTTTTATGTAGTTTTGTTTTCTAAAGTGTTTCGTGTTTTTATTTGTGATTGTGAATCTTATTTGGACTACATATAAAAATAGTTGTAAGGCATTGTATTATACCATCTTGTAAAAATACAATTGTAAACGCTGGTTCTAAGTTATTTATTTCAATACCCAAAAACTCAATCATTCGAAAAGGATGGGCTATGGCGATGAATATAAGTAACATACCGGATTCAAGAAGACATAGAGTTTGTGAAGATCATTTTAAGAATTCACCTTCTTGTAAAAAACAATGTATATACATACATACAAATTCTAGCATAATTTTTATAAAAAACTAGATAGGTACGATCACAACGTAAATAAGGAACATAACCTTTCTCTATTAATTATTATTTAATACCCATTTTATTTCCATCAGCATTGCCAAGTGACAGTTATCTGTTGAGAGCCGACATATGTAAGGTGTATTTCTTCTGTTAATTACTATCACTTTTATTATAGTAGGTGGTATTATTCAATGGGAATTCATTATTTTCAAAAGCGGAGATAAAAAGTAGAAATTCTTTAGTGAAATAATTAAAGCATTTCCTCTAACGCTAAACATTCATATACATTAGGCAACATGGAAATAGTCTCATCAGTAGGTTTGCAGACGAGATGTAAAAAACCGCTGCCCAAGGAATCACTACTTCCACATCTAAATTTTCTATTCAAGTCTCTCACAACGAAAAAATTTTGTATGTGGAAATAATTGCTTACGGAACTTTAATAATATAATTTTTGAAATCGTCTACCCCAAAAACCCATAAAACGATATCCTACATCGGTATTGGGGGTGGATCAAGTGGGGGTGGTGATAGTGGGTGGTAGTGGGGGTGGATCAATTAAAAAAATATTTTGAGGTTTTTGGTTCTTGTACATACACTAAATTACTTTTTTTTTCATCCCCTTAAATAAGGGGGTGGGGGTGGTAATGAGGGTGGTTAATACCAAAAATTTTTTTGAGACCTTAGCTTCTCTTGTATATAGTAAATGCCAATTTTATGGACTCTTACCTGCTTGATTTACCTATTCACCTCCATTTACCCTAATTTACCCCCAACCCTTCGACGGAATAAGATGAAAATATAATCTAGTTCCAGATCCCGTTAAAGTATATACGTGTACCAAATTTCAAGTCAATATCTTAAACGGTTCCAGAGTAATCGTGCGCACAAAAAAGTTACAGACAGACCGACAGACAGACAAAAAATTTTTTTCTCTCAAACTTAAAATTTCGACGTTTCATGACATTCTAAGCCTATTTGAACAATAAAAATTTTCAAAAATTTTTTTGTCTTTACTTCCACTGGATGTGGAAGTAATTCAGAAATGTCAACAGGTTTAGTTAATGTGCGTATGAAGCCGGAAATTGTTTAATTTTGATACGGGTCCGCCCGTGACGTAATTTGAGATCGTTTACTTCAATGGCGGCTCGTGATATTGTCTGCAGAGGAGGCTTGATATTTTGAAAGACTATTAGAGAAATTTCTACAAGTAAAAGATATTAATTTGAAAGATTGGAAGATATGCTGCTTCTTCCAAAGGGAGGCTCAGCCTCCCCTGCCTCCCCTGGCGAGCCGCCACTGGTTTACTTGTTTGAAATATGGAGTGAAGTAGACAATATATATTTTTTTAAATATCCATTTAAAATTAAAATATTATACGATATGACGTGTATACACGGTGTTAATAAATGATTTATGACATAATAAACATCAAGTTCAATTACGTGGGAAAGGCCCATTGGTTGTAAATATTTCACAAGGTTAGGAAGTTCATTTGAATAATTCTAGTCTACACAGTGCCGTCATAGTTTCATTTACTTATTATAAATAATTTGATTTTTTAGATCCGACTTATGTTGAGATATTTAAAGTAAGCTTAACCGGAAATACGGAAAAAATAGCAATTTATCAAAATAAATAAATAAATAAATTGTGTTTTCGATCAACATTAGTTAAAACGATTTTAGCTCTAAATTCTCTCTGATGCTAAAAAATCTTGAACAAAATTGGCCTATTATGAAACTATTCAGTACGATGAATATTTGAATACGTGCGTTTGTGATAATTTTCAAAATATTTCCAAATATAGCAGGGGTTTTTCCAATCTAGCTCGGTTATATGTCCGAGAATTATAATAAATACAAATTTTATGGAATCTAAGCAATAACTGTTTGCTAAATCTAGATTTATCTGTGATATTTTTAGAGATATTTGTGTTTCACTGAAGCAGGTCTCTGGATTTAGTTCCTTTTTCTGTATTAGCAAACTAAATTCTTCTTCAGCTTATGTCATCTTTTCTTAGCATATAAGTTTTACTAATCTATTTGGATCTTCAAACAACGTTACGACCCATTTTAATTCCTTCCTCGATGGAAGGAGTCTTGGTTTTATCCAACTAATTTTGTTAAGTTGATCTGTTTCTATCCCATCCACCATTTCAACTGACACGTCGTTGGGCATGTGGATGTCAGGCAGACACTGTTGTCGGAAATACATTGTATTTTACTTAATATCAATAAATCTGTGTGGAATTGAATTGAAAATTGAGATATCCTTCAAGAAGTGCGTAAGAAATCGCTCTTTCACAAAATTAAAACAAATGAAGTTATAGTCTTCTGACACAAACTAACTGGAAAGAGAAAGGCCAATAAATTCGGAGAGGCAGCGAGCTTTTATTAAATTAGTCCAGTTCAGAACTCCATAGAGGTAGCTTGAAAGCGAAGCCCTTATAGGTTATATGACGTCAATACGTTCTCTCAAGGAAGCAGGATAGCCTCATATAACTTGCATATTGTCATAATACGCCTTTCAATTGACTAGTTCGTGTGAATGATATAATCACTATTGGAACTATAATAGCGGGTTTATACGTGCATGGATTTAGTGGCGCCAGTAGATATTGGCACGCCAGTAAAAAAATGTTGCACGTATAAACAGTTACTGGCAAGGATGCATCAATGCATGCAAGGTCAAGACTTACTCGCCAGTTCTCGCCAGTAACTGTTTATACGTGCAACATTCTTTTACTGGCGTGCCAATATCTACTGGCGCCACTAAATCCATGCACGTATAAACCCGCTATAAAGCTAGTCACGAGCAAACCAACATTTTTAGTAGAAATATTTTACAGTCAATTTAATTGAAATTGCACTCTTACTCTTTTAGGAAATTGTGAATCTTTTGTGCCAAATGGATTGCTACTACATACTCTTCATTGTATGGCGGTTCAGATACACGTCCTTTAAAGAAGGCATTCGCCCTTGCCATGTTTGGTAGGCGGATTCTTACATACAGATGGTTCTTGCACATATTTACTGTGCACTTGAAATACAATAAATGGTCATTGGTTGAATTCTTGCATTTTCATGAATGAATAGTTAACTTTAAGTTTAATATCTTAGGAGCTTTTGTGTTACATCGACAACTGATTGTAAACCATAGGGCCCACAAATCTGTTTTCAGGACGTCGATCAGATCACAGAAGCTGAAGGGAGGAACTCTATTGTAACATTTCAAAGTGCTACATTTGAAATTTCTGTTAATTTACTTCAAAATTGGCTCGATGCGAGGAATTATTTGTTTTCATGGTGTAGGTAACCCACTCGCATCTTGTTTAGTGCAGGGTGTTGCCTATTTGCGGAGACTTTTGTGCTATGAAATTAATGGTGTGTTTTTTTTTAAGAATCTATTAAATATATTGAGTTAATTGTATATTCTGTTTAGTTTAAATATTGCATATTAGTGGAATTCAGTTTTTTGATTGTTAAGTTCTTGTAAGGCGCATTTTCATTGGTCCAGAGAGTAGAGGGATTTTTCGAACAGTGTTTTAGATTGGTAATACTGTGTCGATTTTTCTGGCAGAGTCTTCTCGCTTGATCTTTAAAGTCATATGGACAACGTTTTTCTCTGCGAAGAATTTGGGTCTGTATCAAGCTAACACATTTTTTGGATTTGAAACTGACCCCTTTTCGATTCTTCAACGTCCTAATCCATGCTGCGGGTGTTTGGCTGATTTCGAAATAGAATTTAGTTGGTTGTTCAAGGTCCTGATTCCACGTGTTTGTTTTTTGGTTATGTAATGCTCTCTATATGAGGTAAGCTTTTTTATTTGGCTGCTCTATGAAATTCTTATTTGATGCATGTATTGCAGAGTGTGTGGGCCTGGCTATATAGGAAAGTAATGTTCCGAAGAAATCTATTACCTTGGGTCTGGTTATGTACACGCCTTCCTGTCGCAAGCTTTGACTTGTTGGGTTATTCACGCTGGCCCCATGGAAGTTTAATGCAGGTACTTTGGTAATCTACATGGATGTGATGGTCGTGTACACTTATGCAGCTCAAAATGATATCCAACGTCGAAAATGTCTCTGAAGTGGTGTTGAGTCACGCTGAAAGAGTCGTTTGAAGTAACCTTAATAAATAATACTCTCGCGCCCTTTAGACGAATGGTGGTGAGTTTTTCTACATAACCAATAGTGTTCACCACATTCACGCATTAGCCCGCTGCGGTATCGTGCCGGTACAGAAATTATTTAAATATCAATAACATTGAACCATCACTATTGACCTATAAAGATGCAACAAATTTAATTGGGAAAAAACAATATATTTGTTGAGTTCTTAATACTAATTTCCTATCTATATCTGTTTTGAATAAAAAAAAAAGAAATAAAAACTTAGGTTTAAAATGTTGGAATAACAAGAGTAATGGTAATCTCATATGATAAATGATAGGTTTAACCTATATGTAAATGTATTTCTGTAATAAAACTCGAGAACAAACATACAAAAAAGTAGGAAATTAAGTGTCGTGTTTTGTTCATTATGTTAATTTTGGCACTTAATCAGAAAATAATGTGGAATTACCCTCGATTTAGAGAATGTTTTTAACATTCCAGTCTAACAATAATTCTTAAAGGTCAGTAATTTTATTCACCCTCCCTTACTTGAAGTATAAGGTTTTGTTCGTAAACAAATTAAATTACCGAAATCCAGAATTACAAGATGTTTAAGACTCACTCATCTTTCTT
Organism: Rutpela maculata; assembly: GCA_936432065.2. Classification (NCBI taxonomy): domain Eukaryota; kingdom Metazoa; phylum Arthropoda; class Insecta; order Coleoptera; family Cerambycidae; genus Rutpela; species Rutpela maculata. The sequence goes on from OW386285.2 coordinate 239,436,696, forward strand.
AATTAAACTTTTAATTGTTATGAATTGTACGGCTTTTCAACATGATTTTCATTATTTTGCTTATAAACTTTTACTGGGAATTTAAACTACAAATTTAATTAAAGCAAGAGTTTAGTAGGATTATTTTAAAAACTTGTTAATTATTTATCTTGCATCGTTCTATATTCATGAGTAAAATATTAATTAATAAAACGGTTAATTTAATGACCTGACAAATTGTAGGAGCAATGTTTTAATTGAAGGGATGAATAAAGTTTATTAATAAAATTCTCTACAAAAATCTGACAGCTGACACCGGCTAAACCAAAGTTAAGAAAGGAACCAGTAAATAATGGTATTACATAGAATTAAAAGGCGTTATTGCTTTACACTCTAAAGAAAAAATAAACAGATTTATTTTGTCAGAAATTGTATTTTATACCTTTTCTATTTATCTTTTTTTAACGACTTCATAAAATTTAATAAAAGAACTTTCTCAATTCGAATCGTGTTTTTTTATGTGTACAAACAATACTCTCGATTCACTTAAGCAATTTCAATTAACTCTTGCAATGTATGGCTCAGCAGTGGTCCTATATTAATTTTATGAAGCTACGTCTAGGATAAATGAGCAAAAATTTGAAGCAAAATCTTTAAGTCGAGAATTTGGCGAAGTCGTTGGTAAAAATTTAATTTCATAAAATTTGATTTTCTGATAAAAAATTCAAATTCAATCGACACTATATTAAAATTAGTAGTTAGGTATTTCAGGAGTAGTTGATAACGAAACTTAAGTATTCAGGATGGCGAATTCAATATGGCTGCGATAATTGCAATATTTTATAAAATTTGTTTATTGCAATAAATACAAAATATATAAAAAGCTCAGTGTGCAATGAACAAGAAGGCACTCTTAAAGTAAACCTTGTGAGGAGTATGACAATAATGTCGTTTTCCACCGACCACACTTCCACGCACTCGGTGTATCTATTATACACAGTAATTAAAGGTTTCTGTGATAACAAGCCTAATGTTAATGCTCAAAAAGTCACTACGACGGATGTTTTATTGTGTAGAGGAGACCACTTAAAAGGGCGAGAAAAAAATTTTGAAAAAAATAATTGAGCCGCCTCCAAAAAAAAAATATATCATAAAAATTATGATATAAAATTTTACCTATGCTTGAAGCATTCTTATGAAGCAATTCTTGTTTTGTCGCTTCCCAAAAACTTTATTGACTCGTTGCTAGAACCGTTGAAGATAACGTTGGTTATCCATTGTTTTTCGCCCGTCTTAGTCGTTCACTGAATTTAGTGCGAGCATAACGAAATAATTTTGGATAGCGTTTGTACCATTTTCTCGTGCTCTACAAATTGACAATACCTATTTTTAACTCAAGACTTACCAAATACGCCAAAATGGAGAAACAAATTATTCAACCCATTTATTTTTAATTTTCTCACGCTATAAATCGTAAAATACTAATACAACGAAAACAAAAGTAAAAGAATCAAAACTATAGAGAATTTAAAGCTCTACAAAACTGTGTTTATATTTTTTCCATAACTTTGACATGAAGGGAGAAACTAAAAAAGAACAAACTCAACCATTTTTGTAAGATAGCGGCGTTTCCACCGGGACAACAGAGATCAGAAATTTACATGCACACTCGGGATAGGCCCCGCTAAAAGCCCTCAAAGCGGCATGGAATTAAATTCATTTTCATTATCACTAATTATTTCAGGACATACAGACTGGCCTAAATACAAATAATATAATATAAGCCAAGACATAACTATTAGACAGCTACGAGTTTGGTGTTCAGGATATTGTCCTTACGATTTAACACGATTTTTTTAAATTGCCGATGGTTTTTAGTAATTGAAGTAATTAATTTTGAGAGAACCGATTGTAGTTATAATTTAACAACAGGAAAAGAATAATAAAAACTTATTTACAAAAATTGTTTGTCAGAAAAATGAGTCACGAAAACGTTTTAGCCCGCTGAGTTACCGGCACAGATATGCGGAAATATGTGCTATATGCTTCTAAAGATAAAAATTTAGAAGTTGGAAAATTTCGCAGTTACAGAACAAGAGATTCTAATAAAGTATTGAAACAAGCTCATAAAGAGAGGTGGTTATGAGAAATACATTGCCTTAACTTTATAAAAATATTTGATATCTTACCTCAAAACTTAATATAAAAAATGTCTTGTTTTAAAAAGCAAACAAAGCCATTTTTCCTGGATAAGAAGTTTCATTCTAAACGAGAGTCTTTAAAAATATTGATATGTTATAAACATGAGTTTTGTGTACACATAGGGTGTCCCAGAACATGTGAACAATTTCTTAAGAAACTGAATTTTAGGTAGAAGCAACACCATTCGTTCATATTTCGTACTTCTTCCGATAGAATGCGCCCTTGCTGATATATTCATCCCCTGAAGAAGTTCTTAACTATTAACTTTTTAACTGCTTAAAATAGTTTGATCAAATTTGGGTTATCGTTTTTCTAATTGGAGGCCTTTAATGAGAGATTTATTAACTTTTCTTATTCTTATCTATCTGGCAGAAAATCGTATAATACCGTGGGTTTAAGGCTTTCTCGGGAGTCTGTTCTTAGACCTTCGTCATTTATAATATTTATAAATAACATTAACTTTGAACTCAAAGACAATTTTGCTGTATGCTTATGATGCAACGCTATATTCAGCTATTAATAATATTCATAGCTGCTGCCTTTACTTACAAAAATATTTACAACATATTAATATAATGTAATAGAAATAGGTTGCACCTAAACATTATAGAGTGTAAATATTATTTTTATAAGAAAACTTAATCCGACTGAATTTATTGATGTGTTCACTTTTCTAGGTGTAGTTTATTTAAAAACTTTGTAGATACCTTTGACACCAAGTCAAACATTTTCTATCACATACATGATGTCGTGGTCAGAATATTTAATAATAATTGGAAACACTAGATTGCGGATAATAACAATTTGATATTACTGTTCGACGCATTTGTTAGGACAAAATTAAAGAACGCTTCCATAATCCGGAATATGCAGTAAATAAACTCAGTTTTGACTTAACGCAAAGAAGGATCTAGGAATATCTTTGGTATGGCGTTATTTAGCCAGCAAGATGTAAGCTTCAACGTGATTTATTACATGAATATCAAATACATGATTTATATCCCACAATAGATATTTTTAGGTTGCATTATACAATATTTTAAGGAATTTATACAAACTGTTTTAGCTAAAAATCCCCGGGCTATTATCTCGAAATATACTAGAGATATTTAAAATTTATAAATGGTGAATGATTGATAGCAAAAAAGGTTTTAAATAACTGGAGTTAGAATTGTTCCTTCGCAGTACACAGAGATGACGCTGCAGTGCTAAATTATTTTTCGACATCTGGAATCTTGAAATATAATTCATATGGTTAGGGAATAAAATATGAATAATTTTGTTTATGTAGACAATTTTGTAAAAACCAGCAGTTTTGGAGCCACATGATTTTTTTTCTTAATTTTTTGTTTATATAGATTTTGAAAACTTTTTAGTTAATAATTTTAGAATGTCGGTTATTCCAAGCTTTTACCTTATTAAATGCAGTACTACATATTTTGAAAATTTTTACTAATTTCAAATTTCATAAATTTGAAAATTATGAAAATTTTCAAAACGTGATAATATATTTATTTAATAAGATACAACTTCTAAATAACTCGTGTTTTAAAATTATTAACAAAAAAGTTACAGGTGTTTTCAAAATTTACATAGACAAAAAAATGAAGAAAAAAATGTATGTAGTTTCAAAGCGACTGGTTTTTATAACGCTTTGTATATAATCAAACTTATTCATAATTTTCACGAGTGCAAATCGTAAAGAATTAGTAATAGAGAACAATTGTTGTGTTGACAGATCAGGGAAAATCGGAAAAACTCAGATAATATTCATTCTTTTAAATAATTAACACTACTACCGTGGGTCAGTTTTATTGATTATGCAAAATTAATAATGAGTGTTAATAGCGTTGGAGCAACGGGGCAGACATTTTTTCGAAATTTAAGAAACTTTTCAAACTTCGAGCTACTGTAATTTTTAAACAATTCACCGTAGACGAAAATTGTTTAAACAAAGGTCTTAGAAAATATTATAATCCACAATATTGATAACACAGCCCCACAAAAAAGTTTTTGGTCTGGATGACTGACCATAGTGTTCCTATGTGTTTTTCTACGCTGAATCCGAATCCGAGTTCAAAAAAATTCGTATACCCCCAAACTTTTGCGCTACAGCCAAAAACAACCCCGAAAATATCAGGATTCAATGAATGGATGTAAATGAATGGTGAAAAACATGGGAAGGGAAAATGTTTTATATTCAGCAGTCACTTACTTGATATTGACTGGAAAACTACCCTTATAATATGCAGAAAACTCCCCCTGTACAAGTATAGAGTATATAAATGCCAATCAATCGCGAGAAATCTTAAATTTTTTATAGTTTGGAATACAGTACATGAATCTTACGCGTGTCTCAAAACCACTCATATAACAGGGTGGAAACCACCCTTATATAAAAATAGACTGCGTGAATACCAATAGATTGTGGGAAATGGAGGAGTTTTCGATGTTTTATTTCCAGAATAGAATCTTGACCCAGTTGTATCTTATTCTTAGTCGGTACAAAATCTACCTCTATAATAGGATGGAAACCATCCTTATTACAGAATAAAGCACAAATGCCAGTAAATCACGGGAAATAACTTTTTTATAGTTTAAGTACAGAACATGAATCTGGAGTGACTCCCAGGGCACCTCGCTTACTCGTAACCCAAAATCTCTTCTTTAAAGGGTGGTGGCCACCCTTATATAAGAATAAATTTCATGAATACCAATGAATCGTGGGAAATGTTGGAGTTTTCATTGTTTCAGTTCCAGAATAGATTCTTGAGTGACGTTGATCTACCAAATTCTCACTTGATACCCAAGATCATCCCTAAAAAACCACCCCTACATAATAAAATGTACATATGCCAGTTTTTCAATTTTTCTTCTCAGAATACCTTTTCTTATCATTTTAAAATGATCTCACTGGCTCTCTTTTATGTTCTTCGTGCGTGTCTCTTTTCATAGACCAAGGGTAGTCGGCCATCATGTGGACATCCCACCTTTCTTGATACCGCTTCCCCATCTCCGAAATATCCTGGTGAAAGCGTTCGCCTTGCTCTTCATTGTATTCATCCAAATTTTCTGGATGGCGGACAACTGTTGGTCCATCAAAAGACACACACAAAGGACACAATAAGGAGCTAATGAAAAGATCATTTTAAAATAAGAAAAAAGGTATTCTAGGAAAAAAATATTAAAAAAATGTTCATATTCTTCAGTCAAGCTGCATTTATTGCACGAAAAGGTTAATGCAGCTTGATTGAAGAATATGAACATTTTTTTAATCTTTTTTTTCCTAGAATACCTTTTTTCTTATTTTCAAATGATCTTCTCATTGGCTCCCTATTGTGTTCTTCGTCTGTGTCTCTTTTTATGGACCAACAGTTGTCCGCCATCCAGAAAATTTGGGTGAATACAATGAAGAGTAAGGCGAACGCTTTCACCAGGATATTTCGGAGATGGAGAAGCGGTATCAAGGAAGGTGGGATGTCCACATGATGGCCGACTATTGTTGGTCTATGAAAAGAGACACGCACGAAGAACATAAAAGAGAGCCAGTGAGGAGATCATTTGAAAATGAGAAGAAAAGGTATTCTGAGAAGAAAAATTGAAAAGTGGCATATTATGTACCTTTTATTATGTAAGGGTGGTTTTTTAGGGATGATTTTGGGTACCAAGTGAGAATAAGGTAGATCAACGTCACTCAAGAATCTATTCTGGAACTGAAACAATGAAAACTCCAACATTTCCCACGATTTATTGGTATTCATGCAATTTATTTTTATATAAGGGTGGCTACCACCCTTTATAGGAAAGATTTTGGATCACGAGTAAGCGAGGTGCCCTGGGAGTCGCTCCAGATTCATGTTCTGTACTTAAACTTATAAAAAAGTTATTTCCCGTGATTTATTGGCATTTGTGCTTTATTCTGTAATAAGGATGGTTTCCACCCTAGTATAGTTTTTGTACCGACTAAGAATAAGGTAGAACAGGGTCACCCAAGATTCTATTCTGGAATTAAAACATCGAAGACTCCTCCATTTCCCACAATCTATTGGTATTCACGCAGTCTATTTTTATATAAGGGTGGTTTCCACCCTGTTATATGGGTGGTTTTGAGACACGCGTAAGATTCATGTACTGTATTCCAAACTATAAAAACTTTAACATTTCTCGCGATTTATTTGCATTTATATACTCGATGCTTGTACAGGGGGAGTTTTCAGCATATTATAAGGGTAGTTTTCCAGTCAATATCAAGTAAGTGACTGCTGAATATAAAACATTTTCCCTTCCCATGTTTTTCACCATTCATTTACATCCATTCATTGAATCCTGATGTATGGGACGGTTTTACCTCATTTTCGGGGTTGTTTTTGGCTGTAGCGCAAAAGTTTGGGGGTATACGAATATTTTTGACCTCGGATTCGGATTCAGCGTCGAAAAACACATAGGAATACTATGGTCAATCATTCAGATCAAAAACTTTTTTTTTTGTGGGGCTGTGTAATAATTAATTATTACCTAGAAGCAACGGGGGCAGAAATAATTGCAGAAATCTGCTTGACGAAGCACAAATTCTCACCATTCTGACGGCTGTCAATCTTAAAATATTCACATTAACAAAATAGAAAAATAGTTTAAACAGAAGTTGTAGCTTTTTTCACTTTCTGAAATATTGGCAATAAATAGAACAAATAGGAAAGGAAATTACTTGAGAAACATCTATTTTTCAATATGGCGGCCGTAGAGGCAACGATGTTTTTGCGCAAAACATTAATTATTGATTGTGGCAACACCTCTTCATTACCCAAAGAAAAAAATCCTTGTAGAATTATTCACGGGTCAAATAACACTATTTGCGGAGCAATTGAATAATTTTAAAGTTCTGGTGGAGGAGCCAGTGATAATTTCAATCGCGTGTAAAATTAACTTCGGTACGATCTTATGAATTAATATTCAAGAGATGCCGTAAGAAAGAGATGTAATATGTTTTTAGAAAATGTATCCGTCTATCAGAGTACAATATTTTGTGCCTAGGTTATTGTTTCAATTGCGATATTTTAACTAAAATATGTGTTTTTATCATTCATAAATATTTTTCAATTTTCCCGATTTGCCTGAGTGAATATCCTAATATGTCCCATATCCGTCCATTTGCTATTCGTTTGTAGTCATAATAAATAAAACTCATGGGAATTAAAAAATTTCATATTTGAAACTTTAAATAACATTGTGGGTAAACCATTAAATTGAATGAATATTTTATATACCCGAACTGATATTTTTCCTGCAAATATTTTGTGATTATAAAAGGAGAAAATGAAAGTATTTTTAAGATTTTCTCTAAACAAATTACTAATAGATATATTTTACATTTGAACTGAAAGGGATTAAGGCCAATAGTGGAGGACCGTTACGGAAAAAAGCGCATTAGGGAACTGGTTGGTAAACCGCGGATTGGGCTGAATTTGTTTTTATAGATTTCCAATATTAAACACTAAAAGTCCTACAATTCAAAAATTGCCGTTATTGCTCAGAAAACTGTAGGAAAATTCGGAAAAATTCATTAAATCGAAAAAGAATAATTAAAATACGAAGAATCTGACTTTTTATATATAACTATAACAAAATATATTGGTTCTAACATTTCTGTGTCATCAAAAGTATAATATTTATTAGAAAAAATTGAAAAATTTAATGAAAACTGAAAAATATGAAGATAAAATTCATAAAAATAAAAAAAAACGAATTAAATATAAAACAATTTAAGCCTTAAAACATTTGATTATTATAACTATAATATAACTGCAACATGTTTTGTCATTTGTAAAATATTATTTTTAATAAATTTTCAGGTGCTCGTAGTTGATTCATTGGGTTTGGAAAAATTTGGTAGTTTCCAGCCCCCATCATTTTGATCGATACTCAACCATATTTACACCTGTGAGTGTACTTTCTTAAGGTGTTCTAGAGCTGTGCCAGTTATGTATGGCAAATTCCCACATTTCCACCACTTTCTATATCATTTGTAAAGAAATATACCTATATTTATTTAAATGAAACTCGAACTTAGGAGCGCCATATAAATCTAGAATACATCTCGGAATGGAAACCCACTCACACTACTTAACCCAGTCGTTAAAGGTAATTAATTACCTCCAAAAACTTACAAATTGAATACATATTTTTTTAATGAGTTCGTGAGAGTGTATAGAATAATATCCTGAAAAGTTTACATTCTCGCTCGGATGCAGAACATAAAAAAAAAGTGAAAAGAATATTTTTTTCTGAAATCGATCGGCAATGTCTACATTTTCGGCGCGATTTCAGATCGAAAAATGCACAATTCCAGTATTTTAAGTCTGTTGCTAAGAAACTATCAGAAAACAGACCGAAAAAGATCCGTTGCCAAGCAACGATCAACAAAACCGTACGGGAATATTACTTTCCCGGCCTAGCAACAGACTTAAAATACTGGAATTGTGCATTTTTCCATCTGAAATCGCACCGAAAATGTAGACATCTATTTCAGAAAAAAATATTCTTTTCACTTTTTTTTATGTTCTGCATCCGAGCGAAAATGTAAACTTTTCAGGATATTATTCTATACACTCTCACGAACTCATTAAAAAAATATGTATTCAATTTGCAAGTTTTAGGTCGGGAAAGTAACATTCCCGTATGGTTTTTTATGTATATTTTAGAGAGTAAATAAGTACACGCAGACAAACCAACTCACATTAAAATTTCATTTATTTAATTGCAGTTAAATTGTAATGAAGAAGTGTTATTCATTAATACAAATTCCTTAACTTATAATAATATTGATTGTGATTTCAGAAAAAAATAGTATGTGTACTTCGGTGTGAAAGCACATTCCCGGACGATGATGCAAATTGTTGGCCGAGGCTCTAGCCGAGGCCAACAAGCATCGAAGTCCGGGAATATGCTATTGCTTTTACACCTAAACACACAATATATCTGAGGCGGAAAGCAAAAAGGGACCTCTTGTCGGCGATGTTAATTTTTCAGTACAGTTGAAATTAGTGGTTTGGGTCAATATGATCGATTTTCGGATTTTGTCCTTTACAAGTTGTAATCGATTACAAAATCGATATAATTGAATGAAACACTTAAAATAATCGATAAAGCAGTCAATGTTCAGTATTGTTCAGCCCTGGAAAAGGTACCTCCTGTCGCTTATGGAGAAATAACATGGGACCGACAAGAGGTCCCTCTTCATAAACGCACTAGTAACTTAAACAAAAAAAATCATAGAGGCATGATTTTTGCACCAAATCGTTCAGAATTAGAGCTTAATTCATTTAATATCTATAACTAAAAATCGGAAATTGCCGACAAGAGGTCCCTTTTTGCTTTCCGCCTCACGTATTATTTTCATCCATTTTTTTTCAAAACTTTGAAATTAAGTCAAGGTAAGAAAAATAAAAATTACAAATGGATAGATCACGTGTTTATGAACAAAAAATGTCGTAACAAAATTTGTCGCTAAAGCCACAGTATTCCCGAAAAAAAATAATCAAGTCACGTTATTACTCGACGCGAGATCCGTGCGTGCGCGCGCTTGAATACGCATGACTGTGACACCGACGCACCGAATTATATGTCACTAAATCAGAATGTGTTCAATCCATATGAGTGTTGGTGCATTTAAAAGATGGAGATTGTAGCTTTCTGATGGTTTCTTGTTTTAAACAATACAAGCAAAGGATGGTTGGGAAAAATATACTTATATATAGTATCACGCCCGAACTCAATCATCACAATGAAAAATACTTTGTCACTCTGCGCTTGACCGCGCAGAATGACAAAGTTTTTCACTATTTTTTTTGCAGAAATACCGTGGCTTATGCGATAAATTTTATTAGAACATTTTTTGTTCAGAAACACGTGGTCTATCCACTTGTATTTTTTATTTTTTCCTGACTTAATTTCAAAATCTTTTTTTTCACTTTTTTTTTATGTTCTGCACTCGAGCAGAATGTTAACTTTTCAGAATATTATTCTATAAACTTTCGCGAACTTATTAAAAAGAAAATTATTCGTTTTGCAAGTCTTTGACGATTTTACTATAAAATTTCCTCTGTCGTTTGGGCTAACTAGTCCACTCAAAAAAGTGGTTCACGTATAGCAATCCAAATATAGTAAATGAAATTAAATGAAACCTGTTATATCGCCTTTGTTCCTGTTGAAATATTAACGTTAAAAATGTTAAACATATTTAAATAATACGAAAATAACAATTTTTTATTATGCTAAATTGCTCATTAATTTATTTTCTAAAAATTGTTTATTGATTTTTTTCTGAAATCGATCGGCAATGTCTACATTTTCGGCGCAATTTCAGATCGAAAAATGCACAATTCCAGTATTTTAAGTCCGTTGCTAAGAAACTATCAGAAAACAGACCGGAAAGGAACCGTTGCCAAGCAACGATTAACATTCCCGTACTGTTTTTTATATATATTTAGACAGTAAATAAATACATGCAGACAAACCAACTAACATTAGAATTGCATTTATTAGTAAGCAGTTAGATTTTAATGAAGAAATGTTATGCATTAATACAAATTCCTTAATTTATGATAATATTGATTGTGATTTCAGAAAAAATAGTATGTGTACTTCGGTGTGAAAGCACATTTCCGGACTTCGATGCTTGTTGGACTACAACAATTTGCAGCGTCGTCCGGGAATGTATTGTTTTCACAGCTAAATACACAATATACTATTCCGGCCATCTCACACATTAAAAGATAGAACTGAAAACTGCTTGTTCTACCTGAAACTTATTTGGAAAACCATTTTTCAATTGCATGGCTGACTTGAAAATTGAATTTTCTTTTTCAGCAACTTAAATTGAATGAAAAACTACTATAGAAAACATTACTATTCAAACTCACACTATAAAGAAATCAGAACAAAATGTGCAACTATACAGTACATCTACGATTACGCCTGGAACGCGAGAAATGGCAACATTGTTTTTTGTAACAAAAAATACATGATTAGACAATATTATTTAGGTATATTATGCAAATATTAACTTACACACTTTTTGTCTAATAGGAAATTACCTACTTGTTTACTGGTGCCTCAATCTGGTCGCGCTAATATACTAGTTAGGAAAATTCTTTAAAACACTCATTATTGAAGGACCAATCAAAACAACTACTCTTCTAGCTAATACTGACGAAGTATTGAATTACATGATAAGATTCCTTGCATTTTAAAACAAACAAGTATATCGAAAATACTTCGTTTATTTAAATTCAGTCATTAACACTTTTTTATTTAATATGAAATTATCTACTTTCTGTATATTGGTATCTTAATCTGGTCACGCTAAAATACTACTTAGGTAAACACTTTAAAACCTCAGTATTGTTTTGATTGGTTCTTCAAAATGAGTGTTTTAAAATGTTTACCTAACAATATTAGCGTGACCAGATGGATGCACCAATATACAAAAATTACGTAATTTCATATTAAATAAAAATTGTGTATAGAGTGAGATCCCAGAGCCGTCAGACCTACGTCATTTTAGCAAAGCTAATATTTTGACAACAAATAGTGTAATATCTAGTTAAGAACGTATGCGTATTTGCTAGTTTGAAAGTGGGGCCCTTTTGCAGAAAACAGGTACAAAAGGTACATAAGAATTTTACTCAGTACGTTAAATTATAATAGCTGGATTGTTTTACAAGTCACACGATGGTGATCAGGCCGGCCATCACATACGCGGCGCCGGTGTGGTGCAGCATACCGGCCACGACAATGACAAAACTTCGAGTTCTCGAACATAAATTTATGCGCCTCATCTCTGGTTCGGACAGATACACCTCCCTCAGAGATTTATATGATCGTTGCCACGACATAACCCCACTAGCGGACTACGTCCAAGAAATTTCTCAAAAATTCTACGAGTTCAAACTGGGCGATAGTCCGTTAACCCGCAACATAACCCGAATCAGACAGCATAATGCAATCCTTTTCGATATTCGACACCCCCTACCATACCAGGCTATCTTGCCTATCTTCCGGCAACCTCTCTAGCCACACTTTCCTATACGACAACTTCTTATTTCCCCACTTTTAACCTTTACTAAAACCTATAATCAACTTTCTCCATTCCCTTTATATGTTCTATTTGTTTTTATCCTTTTTGTTATTTTGTCCTTTTTGTTTCTAAATTCTATCTTGACCAAATTTTCAAAACCAAAATATTTCATACCATATCTTTTAAATTTCCATGACATTTTCCTGGCGGCAGGAAGACCACCAGGGTGGAATTGCTTCGAACGGGTTTTTTCGTTGAGTTCTGTTTTCCCGTGCCAGCAACCAAAATTAAATAAGTGCTTCGTCTAGTGAGTGATAGCTTTATAGTGTTTTTCTTTTAATTAGTTTTAGGTCCTTGTGGACACATTTTTAATATCTATCTTAGTTTTTAAGTCTGCCTGCGGCAGACAGGAGCACTAACCTGTATATCATCTGTCGTTAAGCCAAACCGGACCTGCTCCGCCCAGCCCTACAATCACCACGACGCTGTGCGACGTAGTTGTCTGGCTGGCTCCGGACCAGATTCCGGCGAGGCACATAAATGTATAAAAACTATTAATAAATTGTTATTGATTGATTGATTGCCTCTAAATCCGAAGGTCCTAGGTTCGATCCCTGAGCGTTTTCAGTTTTTTTTTTCAAATATACGTACTAAGAAAAAAAGTTATGGCCAAAAATAATAAATATTTCCCTTTCGGTTGTCACTTTCTTGGTAATCGCCACCTTAAGTTAATATTTGTTGAAAAAAAAAAGCTGAGAACGCTCAGGATCGAACCTCGGACCTTCGGATTTGGAGGCTGACCATTACCATTTACCATTTAAAGCTCTTTATTTTACTTATAATTTTTTACATAGGTATTGTATTTATTTCATTTTATCTCATTTCAGTGTACAATCAATAAATTAAAACGTAACAAACGCATAAGCGTGATGCGCTTTAATTTGGCCGCTGCCAGGCCAGGAGATTATGATTTATTTCCTACATTTATGTTTGTGAGGCATTTTTTCCAAAGATTAAATGCATTTATTTAATTTATGCTAAAGCTTAAAAAAGACCATAAAGAATGATCGTAAAACAGATTTACTGGTATGGATGTTTCACTATCATGCAGGAAAAAATTTTAGGAAAAACCTGCTTAAAATAATTAATAGTCAATTTATAAAACTGGATTTTGTATGTACTCAAATAAATTTAATTATGTTCTTAATTTTTTGTGTATGTACTTAAAATATTTAAGAATGTTCTCACCGTGGGAATACCTCTTGGTATTTTCTGTGTTCCTAATACAGGATTCCTCAAGGGAGGGTTGAGATTTTGTGTGCGGGAGGTTTTTTTTTTTGGGCGGGATGTTGTCTGTTGGGAGATTTGTTATTGTCTTCTAGTGTCATATATGTCTAGTTTCTGGTGTAGGAGTTTATGGGTGAGAGGGATATTATCATGTCTACGTTGGAAAGCAATGTCGCGTGTCAGTTCCGAACTATCTACTTTAGAAATAAACAATTTTTGGGCGATCTCTCTGACAAGATCTTGCGTTCTGGGCATGCCTGTGATTCTATGGAGCTCTTCAATCGTTATGTAACGTGGTGAATTGGTCAATAAACGGAGTATTTTATTTTGCGTGACTTGCACCCTACCGTGCTGCGTGTCGGAAGCTCCATTCCAGACCACGCAGCCGTAAAGCAGGATGGGTCTAAAGATAACCTTATATAAGGTTAATTTATTATTTAATGTTAGTTTACTTTGCCTATTGACCAATGGGTACAACTTTCTCAGAGCCCCATAGGTTTTATTTATTGCTGCCGTGATGTGGGGCACAAAACGCAGTCTCCTATCCAGAGAGACCCCCAAATATTTGACTGTATTTAGTTCTCGTACGTCAAGTCCGTCAATGTTTAGTTTCGTAATCGTTCTAGTATTTGTGAATTTGCGATTAAAAGTTATAGATTCACTTTTTTCGGGGTTTATTTTGATCTTCCATTTATTATAAAATTCAATAAGTTTATTTAGGTGATACCTTATTTTCTGCGTAGCAGTTTGTGCATAAAAACTATTAGCATAAATTGTTACATCGTCTGCGTATAGGAGGAGAGAGGTGTTTGGATAGGAAGGGATGTCAGCGGTAAATAGGTTGTACAGGATAGGTGAAATTTGGGACCCCTGAGGAACTCCTGCGGAGAGCCTAGTTTTGAGTGACAGTGAATTGTTCACCCGTGCCAAAATATATCTATCCGATAAAAATGACGCTATCAGTGAAGTTAGATATTTAGGGAATTTATGAATTTGGTCTAATTTATAAATTAAACCGTTCCTCCAAGTATTGTCGAAAGCTTTTTCGATATCGATTAGCAGGACAACGTTGCACTGTTTTTTATTGAAACTGTGCAACGTGTCCTGAACTAATTTACACAACGCATGTGTGGTAGTGTGGCCCGGCCTGAAACCAAACTGTTGCGTAGGCAAGAGCGATTTTTTCCCCACGAACCTATTTATGTGACCCAAAATCACCCTCTCGGCCAATTTTGAAAGGGTGTTTAATAGGGAGATTGGCCGATAACTCCCCGGTTCGTGTGGACGTTTGCCTGGTTTCAGGATCGGGATCACAATTGCTATTTTCCATTGTTTGGGAAAATATTGCAGCTTTATCACACTGTTTATTATGTACGTGATTTGGGCTATTGCCTTTTTTGGTAGATATTTAAGTACAATGTTCGCAATAGTGTCATTACCCGGCGCTTTGTTATTAGGGGCGTATTTGATAATTTTTTGCACTTCAGAAGGAGTTGTAAGCAATTTAGGTAGCTTATTTGGTGGGATGGGATATTTCTGGAGCAGGTCGCGAACGTGAGCCGTGACCTCCTCCTGGAAGGGTGTAGAGTTTGGGGGGGTAGTGTTGGTGGTTTGTAGATATGTTGCAATGGCATCAGCCTTTTCCGTGTCTGAATAGTAATATTTGTTGTTTGCAACAAGGGTAGGAATTTGGGGGTAATTTTTTCGGAGGAGTTTGCTCATTCTCCAGAGCGTATTATCGCGTTTGGAGAGTTTTTCAATTTTTGCATTCCAAGTTTCTTCTCTTTCTTTTATAAGTTTATTTTGTATGTTTTCTTGGATTTGTTTAAGTCTTTCCCTATCAATGTCTCTCCTTGTGCGTTGCCATTTTCTTTTTAATCTGTTTTTAAAAGTAATTAAATTTGCTATTTCGGGGGATATTAATTCTTCCCTTGGTTTAATGGGTATTTGTTTGACAGACTTATCCCTGGCGTTTTTTATTATTTCAGTAAGTCGATCGACCTCGATGTCTAATTGCTCAGTTGACTCGATTTCATTGTTTATAACTAACGTATTGTTTATTATTTCTTTGAATTTTTTCCACTTAGCGTGGCGATAGTCGAAGATTTTTCTGGTTATATCATTTACGTATGTGTTTCTCAATTCTACATGTACCGGATTATGGTCTGATGACAATAGGGGTAAGGAGAGGGGATGAATCGGGTAAGGGTAATTTTTATTTAAGATAATGTCAATATATGAGGGTGTCATAAGATTTGTGGGGTAATGAGTAGGGCTCTCAGGTGATAAAACCGCAATATCCTCCCTAAGCGAGTATTCGTGGAGGGTGGTTCCATTTCGATTGTTTCGTCTGTTATTCCAGGATGTATGTCTAGAATTTAAATCCCCAAATATTAATACTTTGGCACGAGTGAACAATTGGTCTAATTCTGCATCAACAACACGATTGCTAGGGGGGTTGTATACCCCCGTAACGACTGTGCCGTCGGCTAGTTGTATTGAGCAGTTTTCCATAGTTATATTTAATTTGGGGAGGGGAAGGTGTGGTATGCCTTTTTTTACAAGGACAGCCACCCCTCCCCCTCGTCTCCCAATTCTGTCGCTTCTGTAAGTTGTGAAATTTCTAATGTAGAATTTTTTATCGTTTTTGAGAAAAGTTTCTGTAATGATGATTATATCTATTTTTTCTAAGTTTAGGTAATGTACTAGTTCTAATTTCTTATTTAAAATGCCATTGGCATTCCACAATGAGACTTTATACATTTCTTAAGTTGTATTTTGGTAATATATTTGCGGCAAATTCCTGCATAACAGCAAGGACATCCATATCAGTACTTACCATTTCGAGTAAGTCATTTAGGTGATTGATAGCTTTAATCGTTTCTCTAATATTAATCAGGGAATTTAATTTATTTGTTGCATTCATCAACTGGGTAAAATCTCCTGGCGCGCCAAGCGACGTCTCAGTTTTGTTTTGCGTAGGTTGTTCTCTTCTCTGGCGAGGTTCCTCCCTCGTGGGCGGTCTCAACGTGGAGGGGACAGCCTGAGCGCTGTCTCTTGTCGTCGGTTGCTGGTTTGTAGTGACAGACTGCTGGGCTCTGCGGTTGCGCTCCTCCCATACATTTACAGTTGGAATAGCGGCTGGCACGTACCTAGTTTGATTATCTGTTTGTTCTGCTATTCTCCTGTTCATTAAAGCTACTCTAGTTTTATAAACTTCACATTCGACGTTTGAGGCCGTATGCTCGCCCCCACAATTCACACATTTAGGTGGTGTTTCAAGGCCTTTGGTGCAATCTCGGGTCCAATATTGGCCTGCACATTTAACGCATTGTGGAGTTCTGTAGCAATTTGAAGTAGCGTGGCCCCAAGCTTGGCATCTTCTGCATTGCGAAATCTGGCGTTCGTTTTTCCTGCGCTCCCACTCGATTTTCGTAAACATAATAAATTTGATTTTTTGTTGTAGTTCACGTAAGGTGACATTGTTTTCTGTGACTACAAGGTATAGGGGAGTTTGCTTTGTTTTCATTTTAAAGATATTTATTACTGGTAAGTCATATTTTTCTTCTAATTCTTCTTTTAGGTCGATGAGGTTTGGGTTTCCTTGGAGTCCACGTAAGACGTAGGCGTAGGTTTTTTCGTCTCTGGAGGTGTAGGTGTGGAATTGGACGTCTTCTTGTTTTATTAATTTGTTTTTATAATTTGAATATTCTTCTTTATCAGAGATATAAAGTAATATGGATTTAGGGGCATATTTAAGATAAAAGCCTTTTGTAATATGTTGTCTTAGTTCCTTAGTTAAATTTTCGTGTGATTCGGTACAACCTTGTAGGACTATAGGTGGATTTTTAAATTTAGAGTCCTGCGATTTCTGTTCCGTATTTCTTGGTTTATTTTGTGGTCTTTTTGTGGAGGGTTGGCTTGATTTTTCTCTGATTTCTGTTTCTGATTCGGAGGGTAGCCCGTCGAATTTATTTTTAGTGATTATGGACTGCGTCTTGGTGGGATTTTTTAGTATGTTCGCTAATTTGGTCGTTTTCCTAGGTGTAACATATTGTGTATTGTTGGGGGATAGTAGATTTGGAATTTTAGAGGTAGGAAGCCTCGGGGACGTGTCTACTTGCATATCCTGGTCTTGATCTTGTGTTTGTCTCATTACAATTTTCTGGTTGCCATAGGTTATGCAATCCATATTAAATGTGATTTGTCCTTGCCTAATTAGTTGTATAATGTGTTCTTCAGTGGCCTGTTGCTGTTGTAGTTTATCTTTCTGGGATTTAATCGGTATTTTTTCTATGTATGGATTTCTAGGAAGATCAAAGTTGAGATTTATTCTAGACGGAGATTTGTTAAATTCTGGGTCTTGTGTAATAGATTCTTTACTAGTTGATGGTGTTATTTGTATGTCAGGAGGTTTGTTTTTGTCGGTTTCCATAGTGCTTCCAATGGGTGTTGCGTATGTGCTTTCAAAGGGGACCTCCAAGAGTGATTTTTGAGAGTTATACAATTCTGTTGCAATTTTACTTGCTTGTAATTTGTGTTGGGGTGTAGGCACTGGCGGTGACGTTAATTCGCCGCGTTCTTGAGATGTTTGAAATATTTCCGACTTTGATGGATTTAAAGCGGATTTTTCGAATTCCTTAACGATATCAGGAGTACTTTTTGTTATTTTCTTTGCTTGATTACTTGTTGAAGTATAAATTCGCGGAGCGATGTTTGACCACTTATCACTTTTATGTTTCTTTACGATAATTGACTTTACGTCAAGTTTCTTGTCTTTCTTTGGCTTTTTCACTCGCGTAGGGTCTATTTCGGTGTCTGAGGTGTCGGATATAATGTCTTTAATTTTGTTGGGATGGATACTTTTCGATGTATCTGTTTCCGTCTTATTTACTAATTTATACGTGTCTCTATCACTGTCTATTACAACTAATTTCGTGTCTCTATCACTGTCCTTTACACTAGAATTTTTCGGGTCTGTGTCACTGGAGCGCGAACTTACATCTACACTACTAAACTGCACTTCCTGGTCATCAGACTCAGAATTTTTAGGTGCTTTACGAACCTCACGTTCTTTGATTTTTTGTTTGCTCGATTTCACAATTTTAGGCGACTTAGAACTACTACTTTTAAAATAATAATTAGGAGGAAGTTTCTCTGCTAGGCCGCTGTTAGACATTCGCGTTGAAACTTGGAGGCTGACGCTTACACCATGTAGTTAGCGTGTCACTAGTAAAATAATCCAGCTATCATAATTTAACGTACCGAGTAAAATTTTTATGTACCTTTTGTAGCTGTTTTCTGCAAACACTGCCCCACTTTCAAACTAGCAAATACGCATACGTTCTTAACTAGATATTACACTATTTGTTGTCAAAATATTAGCTTTGCTAAAATGACGTAGGTCTGGCAGCTCTGGGATCTTGAACTAGTAGGTTTTCATTAATTTTTGAATTTGCAAATACGTTTTTTTATCTCCTATTGAAGTTGCACTTTTCTGTAATGATATTGGAAATACACAAAAGAATAATTTGAAGTACATGACTTTATAGGAAATTTCATAAGCTTCAATTTTATCAGATTTTGTGGTAAGATTCTTAAGTAAAGAAATACCTATATAAATGTACGTTTTTTTTACAAAACTTTTGAAAAAGGATTTTTTTTTATTAGTCGTGATAGAAATTGAAATAATTTGAACATAAGGTTCTATGGTGTATTTAAAAAAGAACCTAGTAATCAAAAAAAAAATAATAATAATTTACAATTCAGAAATTAACAATAATTTTATTTTTCACACTATTTTTATGAAAATCATTAATTGTTTAGGTGGCTATAAAAAATGATATATTAAAGATTAATAATTCTTTCAGACGGTATTTTGAAACTACGACTACGACAATAATGATATTGCATTACTTAAACAATATTATGGCTAAAAAACGGCACAAAACTATCAATAAATTGCAAAAATAGCTGTTTTGGCTAAAAATTGACAATTTGAAATGAATTTTTAAAATTCTTTGTTTACCTTGAACAACGTTTTTTAATGAAAAGTAAAAAAATTACATATATTATTTTATTGACAAAGATTATTTCAAATATTCAATGTTTACCGATTTTCACGCATCCGACTTTTTTGTAAACGATTAAGCGTAACTTATTTTTAGATACAATGTAACGGTTGGTAAATGTTATAATTTTTGAGATATATGCGAAAAATTGGCGCGACTTGCGAGCGTCCAAAAATTGACAAAATTTTAAACAATCATAACTCTGTTAATTTGTAAGATACAGCGACTAACAGGCATCAAATTAAAGGTCTTTTTATTAGATACAAAAAAGTTCTTTACAATTTTTTTGTATCTATTAAAGTTTCAGAAAAAAAAAAAATGCAATTCAAAAAAATTTAAAAAAATAAATGAATAAGCAAAAAGCGGCAATTTCTGAATTGTGAGGGTTTTAGTATTTTTAATTTCCAATATTTAAAAAAACGAACATAAAAATAAGTACTTTACTGACCAGTTCCCGAATAAAACTGTAACGGTTCTCCACTACTATTTATACTACTATTTATTTTACGAAATTGGTATATTGATTAATTGTTTTGACAGATAAATTCCGTTTTTACATGCTTTTATTTAACCTCACTTATTTGTGTATGAGTTAGTATGTTTAGGTCAAATCTTGCAAGTCAATTTTGAACCACTCAATGATGCGACATCCAATTTAGCTAAAATTTTGCATACACGTGTAGTTCTGGTGACAATACAATACTATGGCACCAAAAAATGTGTTTCTTCAGTTTTTTAAACAATAATTTGATCGGATAATGTATTCACTCAGACGTTGCATTCTAAGAAATAGCGGAGGATCAGGTACTTTTAAGTAATGATGACGCAATAAAACTAATGATTAAGATGTAACTAAAAATTTAAGAGAAAAATTTTATGTAAAAGTTTGTTTTAATTATTTAGGTGTACAGAACGAAAAAAATAAAATTACTTATCTTAAAGGCTTGTCGCGTGAATAGAAAAAAAATATACTTACTTAGGTACTTACAATCTCTGTCAGAATTAATTCCTGTATGAACATCTTGCGCGCGACAAGATTTAAGAGAATTAATTTAATTTTTCTCGTTTTTGTACACCCTAATAAAGGCTTGTTTTTAAAGACTTTTCTTTACATAAAATTAACAAAATACGTCAGCAAAATTTTTCGTATAGCGATGCAAGAGGAAGTAAACACATAATAATTTAATTCAATTTTCTAGGCTAGATATGACAACAATTAGTTAATTTAAATACACATAGGGAACGTTTATATTGAATACATTATTTCGTTGGAGGGAAGAAGGTAAATCTGTTGCTATGATAATTATTTGAAGCATAGCCTGTTTAGCTGTGTCCTCGTAGGATATGTATAACTATGTGTATATTTGGCACAGACTGCATGCAAGAGATATAAATAACTGGGTCCTTAACAAAGCCTCGTACGTTAACCGCGGCTAGGTGTCACATTTATTAGATTTAGTATCTAAATTTACTGCAAATTGTAGTTGAGTATTATATTAGATTAACTACTCACCCGTAAAAAGCTAGGGAAAAGCGGGAATCTTGATTATCACAACACTGGACTATACATTGGAAATATATTTGCTTGTCTTTTCCCTGAAATTATTCAAATGCTCTCCAACAGATTTGTTCAAATCGCGATAATATTCTGAATTATAAGACCTACTATTATTGTCAAAAACTTTAACATAATCCAAAAAATTCTGCTCCATAGTTCACCGAGTCATTAGATATGAACATATAGAGAGGCACAGATTTTTCCAAAGCTTTCGACAGGGGACCACATTAAGTCGCACTAATGTTTCTTCTTCTTCTTCAACTTTGCAATTTTTACTTTGCAGATAGAAAATAGTTTCATCAATATTGTAGTTACCAATCTGTAAATACTAAATACTTTCAGAAAATTGAAAGTATTTAAATATTAAGTATTTTCAAAAGATAAAAGTATTTAAATAATAATTAACAAAAGTAATTAAATAGTTTAAAGTTAGTATTTAAATACTTTCTGAATATTTAAACATTTTGAAGCATAGTTAAGTGTAACAATAGCCTTTAATGACTAAACTTCGCCAAATTGTACTTTCTACTTTTGTAGAAAGCAATAAAGACATTATTATCATTATCATTATTATTATTATATTAAATGCTATTTGACTATTGGAGATCTC
Organism: Rutpela maculata; assembly: GCA_936432065.2. Lineage (NCBI taxonomy): Eukaryota > Metazoa > Arthropoda > Insecta > Coleoptera > Cerambycidae > Rutpela > Rutpela maculata. The sequence continues at coordinate 239,458,478 of OW386285.2, forward strand.
AAAATATTAGGTTTCATGATTTTCATGAACTTCTACAACACTATTTTAATAACTCTATACTTAATAAGTTCTAGTTGGGTATTGGACTTTTACTTATCAGCAGAGCTAGTAGACCTTTGCGTCTTCTGCAAATACCCAAATAAAGCACAGAGATTATGGCAATAGAATACTACTATTCTGTCCAACTGTTCTCTGTCACAATCACAAAACATATACATTAGCGGTTAACACCTACTGCCTATGTCTGCTCTCAACCAACTTTCTGGTTATTAAGACGTGAATGATTGAATACTGAATGATGCAATGTATTTATTAACTACATACTATAGTACATGTCTTGATTATTGACAAGTATCTGCCTGTCTCCCTGATGTATTTGATTATATTTGTTGAATTTATTTAAATATTTTTGAGATTCAAATACTTAGAGGATATTCAAATATTTCTGAAAGTATTTAAATACTGTCGGAAAAGGATTTAAATACTTTTTTAAAAGTATTTAAATACTTCCTAGTTATTTAAATAGTTTAAGTATTTATAAATACATTTAGGATCATTTTCAAATACTAAGTAGTAAATATTTCAGGTAAAGTATCTGCAAGTATAAATACAAATACTTGCTGCAAGAAGTATTTAAACTCTAGGTATTTAAATACTTTCTAGTATTTAAATACTTATGAGGTATTTGTAAGTACATATTTGCCCAGCTCTGCTTATAAGTGACCTCGGATTTGATATAATTGTTTTTTATTTACTTCATGTCGATAGCATTCGGGCAAACAAGCGCAACAAGGAGACGGGGCAAGACTTGTGCTACACTGGCTATATCGTCTACGGTAACAGAAACAAGATCCAAGAAGGCACAACATGGGACCACTGCTGGCACATAGACGCAAGCTTAATGAGTGCATCAAACTGAATAACTATCACAGCCTGATACGATTTGTGATTTGGATGTTTTTGATCCCAAACCCACATTAATTAGCAATCTAATACAGAAATCTTACAAAGTGTGATGTATTATTAGGAATATTAGTATTAGTAAATTGTAATTACTATACTCTTGTGTTAGAACTCGTGTCAAATACGCCTTAATAATATAGTGTTCCGATAGCTCATTACATAAACTATATTAAAAATGTTCAATAGATCCTTCGTCGGTTTTACAAACATACAAGTAAAAACTTAATATAAAAATCTTAAAAAAAGAGTCTTAAACACGTATCAAATGCCAAATTTCTCTTTTCTTAATTCCTTATCATGTGCATGGATGGTACGCAAAAGAGTCATAACAACTCTAAATTATGATCCTCTCATGAAATTTATATTATTTATTTATAACTTTGAAAAAATAAAACGCTTTCGAGTATCTTGAGTTTAAGTTTGAATTAAGTAGTCGTTTAAATAAGTATGGGACGTTTGTAATAAAACAATGTGAAAACTAACCTATATAATTTATTAAAAATAAATAATTATTATACACAAAATACTACATTACGTTTTTAAAATGTCCATTTCAGGTAAAAAATATGGGATTCTGTAACCCCTACTCCTCATTAACCAATTTACCGGAGTAGAAAATACTGAAAAATATTCAAACATGTATTTCTATACTCTACACAATCAGTTTATTTGATAGTATAGTAGTAATAGTAGTTCAGTAATATAACGATTTATATCGGACAAAATTCAGAAAGTGTTGAAAATTGGTAGAAATGTCAAAAATAGCATAAAAATTAATAAACCGAAAAGTTCCCACGACTAAATAATGTGCTTCATCCCCTAGGACGTCGTTTCCACATCCATTTTGAGGTTTTCTAGATTATCTTGGGAACGGTGCACTTTTTGATAAAAATACCTATATACAAAATTATTCCTTATAAAATTCTCTAAACTCTTTTTCATAAAATTAATAGTACCGTGGGAAATAAGGCGCACATATAAAGGTTGGTTTTAGTTATCACAAAAAATTGTAATCTTTACTAAAATCTACTTTAAAGTTCAATGCTTAACGCAAAATCAGTAGACACTAAACTCCACTTAAAATTATAATAAATGTAGCGCTTCCTCCCTCTCACCCCCCAAAAAATATCGCAATTTTTAAATAAGCGAGAATGTTGTGTATTATACTTGTTGCCCCTTTTTTACGTGGTGTCCCCTGTATACCTAATCCACTAATTATCAGAAGGTTACCTGTGTGAATTAATCTTTATCGTCTTCCATAGATTCGACATTCATGCATGCTTTTCCGTGGCAATGGTAACACATTGTGGAGCAATAAGCCTGCTCTTCTGCAACTGCACCTGTTTTCACATCCTAATTTGCATAAACAAGAAATTAATTTCAAAACAGATTCGGGAGCTGGTTCTTTAGTTGTCATAGTTGGGGTTAATATACTGCCGACTTTTTTCCATCCTCAGTCAGTAGCTTTTAGCGTAACGTTTTTTCATGTTTGAATTTGGTAAAAAACGCGATATGAATGTTCCCGAGCAGCAGCAGAAATCGGTGGTAATTTTGATAACATTACAGTATTGTTCGCTTTACCAACAAGTTTGTTAAAAGACATAAATTTGTATACATCTAGACTTTTTCCTGTGGAGGTAGAGTTGTATAAAGCTAGAACAAATCGCTCTCCTACGTCTACAATTTCTTCATGACTAGTTTTTTCATTATTGCATTAATTGCATTAACCTTTCCTTTGGAAAAAAACGCTAGGTTGTATCACAACCGCTAATGGCGTGTGCAAATAATATTGGTTCTTTACTGTTAAAAAAAAAGAGGATTGTAAATCTCGTGAACTGTAAATCCTTTTACTGGTATTACCTTGTTTTTCTTTTAAAAATTGAATGTCTTCGTCGGAGGGAGAAAGAGCAATAAAAAGGACCAGCAGGTCAATATCTTGCCCTACGTCAACAGCTGTGTCGCACTTATAACATTTTTCGATAGCAGTTTGTACTATTAATAAATCGGCGTCATCTGCAGCAACGAACACCTCGATTCCTTCATTACTAAATTTTTTCACTAGTTCTGCAATCAAACGTTCTTTTTTAAACAAATTACTAAGGAACTTCTGCTGAGTTTCAGAAACAACAGTGTTTTCATCAAATATAATTTCAGGACAGATTCCTTGCAGTACCCGCCTTTGTCATTTTAGGCTCTTCGTGCTGTTTGCATTATCCAAATTGAACACGGCAGTTACTCTATTACCGTAATGTTTTCTTATGTAACTAACGTAAGCGTTGTAAACGTTATTAAAATCTCCTTTTTTGGCCATATTACGCGGCGAAGCAAGTATTCTCCTTCAATCACATACTCACTATTTTCGAAAATATGGTCTCGTTCTGGAACAGTATTAATAAACTTGTATAAAGTTGCCTTGTTAGTTTTTCTCATTAGGCCTTTGTCATCGAAAAGGGAAAGAGATATCGAAGTCAGTTCAAAACTAAAACACGTTTTAACTCCAGACTCAAATAAATTTTGCAAACAATTCTTTAAACATTGCGATATTTTTTAGGGGTGAGAGGAAGCGCTACATTTATTATAATTTTAAGTGGAGTTTAGTAGCTACTGTTTTTGCGTTAAGCATTGAATTTTAAAGCAGATTATAATTTATTGTGTTAACTGGAACCAACCCTTATGTGTGCACCTTATTTTCCAAGGTACTATTAATTTTATGAAAAAAACTGTAGAGACATTTTTGATAGAGAATTTTATAAGGAATAATTTTGTATATAAGTATTTTTACCAAAAAGTGCACCGTTTCCGAGATAATCTAGAAAACCTCAAGAAGGGGTGGAAACAACGTCCTAGGGGATGAAGCACACTATTTGGGGGTACGAACTTTTCGGTTTATTAATTCTTATGCTATCCTTAACATTTCTACCACTTTTCACAACTTTCTGAATTTTGTTCGATATATTACAATATTAATAATCGTTATATTACTGAACTATAGGGCCAATAGGTTTCGGAGTAATCGTTGAAAATGTGTTCGTCGTCAACGGTCTTCAAAGTGCTATTATCTCCCTTATTATATACATTGTCAAGAACATGTTTTAATATACAAACTAGCACTATTTTTTGCATAATTCGTCCTAGAGAGTTGCCGAAGTCTTTCTAAAGCCCCATATTTTTCTTTTCTTCTGTATTTTCCCGTGATATGCCTTTATTTGAATTGTTATATAAATTATATATTATATTACTTAATTGTTCCTATATAATAGATTCATTGACTTATCTGTAAGGAAGATCAATAAATAAGCCTTGTTGAATTGATGTAGAGTAAAATAACAAAAATAAACGTAGTCTGCGATTCATGAACATCAGATGTAATGTAACTTTAATCGATATTCCATGAACGATTCTGAAGTTTTAAGTTTTAGACTGACAGATAGACGGACGAATATTACTCAACCATTAATGTAGTCTGAGATGGCTCACCTATTTTTATGAGGTCCATTTTCTAAGACGAAACATCATTTAGAAGGTTGGTTCTGAAATAGTGCATTGCACCAAAACTTTGCATTATAGATAGTTTTTTTAATAAAACAATTGCGCATTTTGATCCGACTTCTAGTAAGTTTCATTATAGGCCGATTATAGCGACTATAGCGACTCACTCACTGGAAATCGAGAAGTTCCAAAAGCGAGAAGTTTCCATGGAGTCGCTAAGAAACAAAAAGGAAAACTCGATCCATAATGGAGAAGTTTCCATGGAGTCGCTAGGAAAAATAAAAACATTCGATATAAAAAATACAATATCAAATTTATAGCGTTATCGCTATAAATAGAATTAAAATCGAAGTTAATATTCGTATATTTGTTTTTAATACATGTTCATATTTTATGTGTTTTTGGTATTTTTAAGTATATTGATATTATATTTTTATATCGAATGTTTTTATTTTTCCTAGCGACTCCATGGAAACTTCTCCATTATGGATCGAGTTTTCCTTTTTGTTTCTTAGCGACTCCATGGAAACTTCTCGCTTTTGGAACTTCTCGATTTCCAGTGAGTGAGTCGCTATAGTCGCTATATACACCCCCTCGTTAAAAAAGAAAATAGTCAATCAATCAACGTGTCGATTGCAAAACGTACTTTTTTAATCGGGGTAGGCAAAGTGTCACATCTGTCAACTAATACAAAAGCCGGTTTAACCCTATCAATATTGACAGTTATGACTTTGGTTCCTTTCTTAAAGGTAAATAACTTATCTGAACGAGATAAAACTTTAAACGGTCCTTCATATAAAGGAGTAAGTGAACGTTTTAAACGTTCAATGCGAACGAAAATAAAATCGCAAGAGGCAAGATCTGAACTAACAAAAGTTTTGTAATTGCCATGCGAAGTTGGAGGAACAAATTTTAAATTATTAAAGTAAATGCGTAATTTGTCAATGAAATAAGGAATATCTGGGGAATTATACGATTCAACGAAAAATTCGCCAGGTAAACGAAGGGTTTGACCATATATGAGTTCAGCAGGTGAACATTGCAGATCTTCCTTGGGAGTTGTCCTAAATGCTAATAAAATAATGGGTAATTCATCTCTCCAATGTGATGTATTGGCTCTAGTTAACAAGGAAGTTTTAAGTGAGCGATGAAATCTTTCAACTAAAGAGTTGCCTTCTGGGTGATATGGAGTTGTACGTATTCTATGAAAACCTAAAAACTTTGCAAATTCATTAAATAATCTTGACTTGAATTGTACACCTTGATCAGTCGTTACTGACAAGGGAACACCGAATCGACAAACAAAGTTTTGAAATAAAGTACGTGCAACTGTTTCTGCTGTGATGTCGCGAAGAGGGTACGCTTCCGGCCACCTAGTGAATCGTTCAATCACCGTAAGAATGTAAGAGTTACCTTTGGATGGAGGTAATGGTCCTACCAAATCTATGTGGATGTGGTCGAATCTGATTTTCGGAATGGTGAAGTTCCCGAGAGCACTTCGCGTATGTCGACTGACTTTGACAGCTTGACAGTTAATGCACGATTTTGACCATAAATTGCAATCTGTATTCATTTTCGGCCAAAAATAGTTATTTGAAATCAAAAGTCTAGTGGCTTTAATACCAGGATGAGATAAGTTGTGAAAAATATCGAAAATCGTTCGTCTGTAAATAAGTGGGACAAAAGGTCTGACTTTTGCACGAGAAACATCACACCAAATAAAATCATTTGAATCTGGAATTTGTATCTTTTTTAAAATGAAATTGGTTTCAGTTAGTGATGATTTATCTGACAATAAATAGTTGAGATTTGAATCTTTCTCCTGAGCTTCACTAAGCAACTTTAGGTCAAAGTTAACATTAAGGAAGGGAGAATTTTTAAGTTGAAGTGGTAAAATATCTTGTTTTAAGGAAGAAGTGTCGTAAATACGTGACAAGCTGTCAGCTATTACATTATGTTTTCCTTTAACATGTTGTATTTTACAAGAAAATTGAGCTATGTATTCTAAATGACGTATTTGACGAGGAGATCTTTCTGCTTTTGTGAATAAAGCGTTGATTAAAGGTTTGTGATCTGTAAAACAATTAAACTTTCGACCTTCAAGTATAAACTTAAAATGTTTAATTGCAGTATATAATGCTAAAAGTTCTTTGTCAAAAACCGAATAATTGGTTTGTGCTGTGGTTAATTTACGGGAAAAGAATGCTAAAGGAGCAAGAAATCCCTTATTATCTTTTTGCTCTAAAACTGCACCCATGGCAAGGTTAGAACAATCGACTGAGAGAGATAAGATAGTATCGTCATTATTGCAAGGATGAGCTAAAACTACTGCATTACTTATTGCGTCTTTGGCTTTCGAAAATGCGTCTAAACATTGATCAGGCCAACTATTTATCTTTGTAATTTTATCATGAGATAAACTGTTACAAAGAGAATATAGGGGAAATAATATTTCAGCAAAATGAGGTATGAAACGATGATAAAAATTCACCATACCTATGAAACGTTGTAGTTGTTTGAGAGTTGTCGGTAAAGGGAAATTATTAATGACTTCGACTCTCTCAGTTGATGGTAAAATACCTAAAAAGGTTAAATTGTCAACTCCTAAGATACATTTAGATGGTTTAATGTTAATTCCGTATGTGTCTAATCTCTTGAAAACCTTTTCCAAATGTTCCAAATGTTGCACATCTGATTGACTTGCGATTAATATGTCATCCAAATAGACGAAAACGAAAGGTAAATTGACAAGTACTTCATTCATAAAACGTTGGAAAGTTTGACCGGCATTGCGTAGACCAAAAGGCATGCGGGAAAATTCAAACAGTCCGAATGGAGTTGTTATAGCTGTCTTATAAACGTCATTTTCAGCGACAGGTATCTGATGGTACGCTCGCACTAAATCAACCTTGGAGAAAATAGTGCAGCCGTGCAACTGAGAGCTAAAGTCGTGGATATGAGGTAATGGATATCTGTCTGGAATGGTAATCGTATTTAGTTGTCGATAATCTCCACAAGGTCTCCAGTTATTCTTATCTTTTTTCGCCACTAGATGGAGTGGAGAGGAAACTTGAGAAGATGATGGTTTGCAGATACCTAATTCTACCATGTTATTAAATTCTGTTTGAGCTATTTTAAATTTAAGATTGTCTAATCTACGAGGTCGTGAAAAAGGTAAATGACCTTCAGTAACTATATGATGTACAATAGAATGTTTAATAGGTAAATTGTAATCTGGTGAACTAATTAGATTAGGAAATTGTAAAAGTAATTTGTTATATTTATCTGTCAAAGGAAATAATTTAAGTGTATCTAATCTATGATTGTCTAAAGGACTATTTTTAATAAAACAATTAACTGACAAATTAGTCTTGTTATCAATTATTCGAGCTCCTTTAAGATCAACAACTAAACCAAAATGAGACAAGAAATCTGCTCCGACTATCGGTATGTCAACGTCTGCTATATTGAAAACAAAAGGAAATAATCTACGTAAGTTTAGATTGACTTTTAACAATTTCTTACCGTATGTAAAAATGGTTGAACCGTTAGCCGCGGTTAATATCGTATCGAAATTCTTTCTTAAATCTGTGAAAGCATTGCGTGGCACCACAGATAAATCGGCACCAGTGTCAATTAGGAAGTTCAGGTTGTTAGATCTATCGTAAATAAAAAGTCGACGACGTTTGCTGTTAGAAATGTCAAAATCCGACGTCATTAAATTATCAAACTTCAGTCATCTTTGAGAATTATCAGATTTTTTACAATTCTTACTGAATTTGCACCATTCACCTCCACAACGATAGGCATTGGCACCATAAAGTTGATGGTAGTAACAAATAGTATTGTCTGTACGATCAAATTTATTGGAAACATTATTACGGCTGGGTGAACGATTGCGATTAGTGGTACGAGTTTGTGAATTGCTTCTACTTTTGCAATTGTTGCAGCATGAAGTAGAAGGTTGAGGCTCGAAGGATTGATTGGAAAGTCTGGATTCTAAAGAGTTTAATCGAGAATTAAATATTTCTTGTTTTTGTAATACTTGATTAATTGAATCATGGAAAGTGATTGAAAAATTTTTGATAGTGGTAGTTAAATCTGATAACGGGGTTGACTCAGATTCAAGAGGATTTTTGGAGTACGATGCAACCATTGAATTTTGACAGGACTCCCAGATCTGATCTGCAATATCTAGAATCTCTTTTGTGTCTGTTTTCCCTGAAGCTGTAATGGCAATATATACTGTTTGAGGTAAACGTCTTTTCCATAGCTTTATCAATAAATCTTGACTAACCATGCTGAATCCTCCAACCATATTCAGCATGGATCTATAGAAATCTGAAGGTTTCAGATCGCTCATTTGGGAACCTGATAACAGATCATTCAGACGTTTTTCCTCACTCGATGATAAACGTGAAATTAAAACTTTCTTTAAATTTATATAGAGATCCGTTTCCGGGGGATTATATATTATATCGTATCTTTTATCTACCACATCTAATGGCAAATTAGCTATAACCTGATCATACTTTTTCTTGTCATTGACAATTTTTGCAACAGAAAACTGTGATTCGATCTGGGTAAACCAAATTTCTGGTTTTGATTTCCAGAATGGGGGTAATTTGACAGACGTGACATAATGGGTTTGAGGAAAATCCTCGTCTGAAGGTTGTGTTGGCATAACTAATCGATTGTGATTGATTGATTGATTGACTACTCTCTGAGATAAAAAAGGGAATGTACTTTAACTCACTCACCGACAGATGACAGTACTTGTAATGTACAACTTCAGTTGATTGAATTAGGAAATTACCATAAATTATAGGAACATCTATTCAACTTTGGAACCTTTATTCAAAATTCATCGGGAAAATTATTCTCTTCATAAAATGGTCAATTTATAACGGTAGTTGATATATTGAATCTCTTCTGGTATATATTTATCACGTCGGACATAAAATTTTCACTTCTGGCATATATTTATGACGTTGGACATAAAATTTTCGCTTCTGGCATATATTTATGACGTTGGACATAAAATTATCACGTCGGGGTCACCAAATTTATAGCGTTATCGCTATAAATAAAATTAAAATCGAAGTTAATATTCGTATATTTGTTTTTAATACATGTTCATATTTTATGTGTTTTTGGTATTTTTAAGTATATTGATATTATATTTTTATATCGAATGTTTTTATTTTTCCTAGCGACTCCATGGAAACTTCTCCATTATGGATCGAGTTTTCCTTTTTGTTTCTTAGCGACTCCATGGAAACTTCTCGCTATTGGAACTTCTCGATTTCCAGTGAGTGAGTCGCTATAGTCGCTATACCGATCTTCCTAGCTGTCAGAGGATCTTCTATTATGTCCATAAAGCTGTTTAATAAACTTCCGACTTCAGTTAAAGAAATAATGCATATTTATTCATTCAAGAAAGCCGTAAAAAATTACTATTAAATAATGTGTTTTATTCTATGTCAGAGAATCTTGATTGTTCTGATTTTTAATGGATCATTTATTGTAATACTTTTGCTATCATGTATCATATACATACAACGTGTTTACACCTAAATTTTTAAATATTGTGCTGCTGTTTTTTCTTTTTTTCAGCTTCTTTCTGCAGTCTTTAAATATTGAAAATATTCTGTATACTTGTTTATAAAAGTCCTTCTGAAAATAAAGAGATATTGTATTGTATTGCCTTCTCGATTTGCAAAAATTTATATTTGAAAGTATTATCAAGAGGGGCTTAATTCTAAAATTAAAATAGTTAGTTGATGAAGTCAAACCTCTTTTACCATTAATTCTATAACAACTTGTATATTATATAAACAAGTAAAAAAATTGCTCCGCCTTTCAAAAAGGTCGTTAAAAAATATGAAATATTTCACCGTCGCGTCGTCCAGTTAATTCAACTTCTGTTATCTAATATTGATATTGAAGTCTGTTAAAAAAAGTTTAAAGTTGTTGTTTGTTCGTTACTACATCGACTTCAACATTGATATTATAGTCCGAATTATCACGAATATTATTAAAATGTGACGAAAATACATAACCACGATTTTATTGTTTTAAGTTGATGGGTTGGACATCCAAAATAAGCCTTTATAATTTCCCATTTAAGTGTGCCATGATGGTTCCGACTTATTCTAAATAACCCGTGTAATGCTAGAAAAATCGAAATACCGTCAAAAATACTAAATTATGTGATTTATGAGCAAATAAAATTCATCAAAATGGTTCTTGGGGCAAAACGGGCAAAACTCGTTTTTCTCAAATGGAACCATATTGGTACCGTGGTACCTTGTAGGTAAAAAGTCAAAATTTTTGTGGCATTAGCGTTTTCTAAAATCTATCATTTTACCTAATACTATTAACACGAATATTTTAATGTAATATTCTTATGCCTTCTACTGTACAACTTGGCTGTGAATAAGTGTTGCTAATACATTTTTACGTCTTTATCAATTTAATGTGTATGACATCTTATTATAAAAGGATCCGCTATTTATTTATTTGAAGGCAAAATTTGATTTCATATTGACTGAAAATAAATTAAAAGTTGCGGTTGCACGGTGTCAGATAAATGTTGTAAAGAAGAAGATGCTGTTCTATAAGAATATTTTCTAGCTCCAATATTATTTCGTACGGTTTATATTTTTGCTTTCCTTTTGCGCAAAGATAATCATTTTTTTTATCACTAAATGCCGTGTAACTATACTAGTATGCCCTGACTTTACTATAAACGATGTCAGGTTTACAATTTACATGGTTTTTATTTAAGATTAAATATAATTACCAACGGAAAACAACATATTTACAGTTCAATACTAATATGTTAATGTAAGTAAATCTTAAACAGTATAATATTATTGCAATTATAAATTCTTAACTTTGACAAGAAAATTATGGTGGGATAATTAGTGGTTTATTGAAGATGAAAAGGAAATTAAAACCGAGTAAATTTAATTTTCTTGGAATTATAAAGCAAATTTACTTGTACTATGCGACTTCCTTAGTTTGAAACCAAACTAATCCGATAAATCAGTTTTATACCTGGATTTCTGGACTTGACTAATCCAATCTTGCAGTAGCTGTATTGGCAAACTGAAACCGCTCAGAGGAGTTTCCTTACTTTTCGCTAGTAAATTTGTTCACAGAGTAGAGCAAATAAGAGGCTCACTCGAGTTTTCCGATTTTATTGTTGGGATGTATGAAATATGCAGTTTCTCTTATTGTTAAATCTGGAAGTGTGAATACATTACGAGTAATATATACATACGGGATACAGTGATATCAGTTTTTCAATTTTTACGACAAAAAGCTTACACGATAATAATTAATAAATACGAGTAGTAAAAATAGAGTTGATATGCTGAATTTTTATAAAATAAAATGAAATGACCAATATCTCATTAATTTATGATTTAATAAGTTGATTAACAGCATCGTTAACCAACAGACAATTCCAAGATTTGAAATAAAATTTAGGTGCAACGTTTTTAAAATGCATGCCAATCATATATATGAATGAAATTACCATGAATATGCCAGAAACGCGAATTTTAGGCAGTCGTCGCGTGCAGAAGGGCGTGCAAGTCGATTTTCCGTTTGCATGGAAAATCGATGTCTGTGAACGATTTTAAAATGGATGCCAATACTGCCAAACGAAAAGCCGTGAAAAAAAATCTAGTGGAAACTTATTGGCATGCAGTTTCCGCGCGCACAACGAATTTTGGTGCGCACATTAAATCGTACAATTTTTTGGTATCTCAGAACGAAGTTAAAATGCATGCCAATATGTTTTATGATAAATTTGCACTGTCAAATGACAATTTACCGATTGGCATGCAGTTTTATAATTCAGAACGTTATTCCTAAAATTGCAAAAAATTCAGGTTTCTCCGAACAACTTTAAAATGCATGCCATTGAGGTATCTTAATGGTAATGAAAAAAAAAAGATGATATTAACAATTGGTATGAGGTTTTGGAATGCTTAAAATATTTGCTGTCATCCAAATACACAACAAATAATTTCAGGTATCTCCGAACGAAGTTAAAATGTATGCCAATTACGTAATATGATAAATTTGCACTGCCAAACGACGATTTACCGATTGGCATGCAGTTTTGTAATGCAGAACGTTATTAAAAGTTATTCCAAAAAATGCAAAAAATTTCAATTATCTGCGAACGACTTTAAAACTTACGTTAGTCAGTTTTATGAATAATTTGCACTACCAAACGACGATTTACCAATTGGCATGCAGTTTTGTAGTTCAGAACGTTATCAAAAGTTATTGCAAACCGTGAAAAAATTTCAGGTATCTCTGAACGATTTTAAAATGCATGCCAATTACGTATTATGATAAATTTGCACTACCAAACGACGATTTACCGATTGGTATGCAGTTTTCTAGTGCAGAACGTTATTAAAATAAAAGAGCTACGCGCAGGGAAAACGGCATCGCTTTTGTTGCTGTGTGATAATTAGAACGCGAGGTATGAGCGATTTAAAAAAATAAGAAAATCCAAGATGGAGGCGGACTGGATGAATCTGAGACTGCGAAAACTCAAAGTTAAGGTTCTCATCGAAGAAAATTTACGCAAAATCTTTGGCCCCCCTATATAAAATTTGCCTATATGCACTCGGCTAAGGGTGGCCCAAACACGTCATTGCTTCCGCCTCGCCCTCACCTTCCCTTCACCCGATATCGGCTCTTCGAGAGAACCTGTTTAGTTAAAGAATCTTGGTTCGCACCGGCTTGTTATGAATGTTCAAATTTAGATCCATCACTGTTTAGTACGAGACGCTTAAAGAGAAGGGTGTTAAAAACTTTTCATAAGAAAATAAAAATTATTAATAGACCGAATCAAGATGAAATTCTAGCTGCTGCAAAAGTAGATGTTCCTAAAAACTTAGAAGAATTGAAAAAGGCAGATTTAGTTCAACGTACTGCTCTACTCTTAATGACGGTTTATGACATTGAAGATGATGTTAATGAAGACATGCTTATAGAACTGAACGCCGAATAAAAATAAATTATTATATTTTGGTTTAAAATATTTAAAAAAAATGACTTATTAAAACCTACTAACTAATTGTTTGAGTCAATTAATTCCCTTAGTCTGTATTAGTATTATTATTATTATTATTGTTGTTGTTGTTGTTGTTGTTGCTTCCATCACTTCACTTAATTTTTTCTTTTATATTACTTTCTTCCATGTAATATAGGTATAGAAAATGTAAGGCGCGCTTGAAAAGGTGTATTTCAAAATTCGCTTAGGCTCCAAAACACTTTAGTACACGTTGAAACTGCATGCCAATTTTTAATATTATTTTTTCTTTTCATTACCTACAACATATTGCAATGGCATGCATTTTAAAAACGTTCAGAGACCTGATTTTTTTTTCCACGGTTTCCAATAACTTTTGATAACGTTCTGCACTACAAAACTGCATGCTAATCAGCAAATCGTCGTTTAGTAGTGCAAATTTATCACAAAATATATTGGCATGCATTTTAAAAGCCTTCAGGGATAACTGAATTTTTTTCCATTTTTAGGAATAACTTTTAATAATGTTCTGCACTAGAAAACTGCATGCTAATCGGTAAATTGTCGATTGGTAGTGCAAATTTATCACAAAATATGTTGGCATGCATTTTAAAAGCGTTCAGGGATAACTGAAATTTTTTCCATTTTTAGGAATAACTTTTAATAACGTTCTGCACTAGAAAACTGTATGTCAATCGGTAAATCGTCGATTGGTAGTGCAAATTTATCATAAAATTTATTGGCATGCATTTTAAAATCGTTCCGAGGTTCCTGAATTTTTTGCATTCTTAGGAATAACTTTTAATAACGTTCTGCACTAGAAAACTGCATGCCAATCGGTAAATCGTCATTTAGTAGTGCAAATTATTCATAAAACTGATTAACGTACGTTTTATAGTCGTTCGGAGAGACTTGATTTTTTTGCATTTTTAGGAATAACTTTTAATAACGTTCTGCATTCTAAAACCGCATGCCAATCGGTAAATCGTCGTTTGACAGTGCAAATTTATCATAAAGCATATTGGCATGCATTTTAACTTCTTTCGAAGATACCAAAAAATTTTACAATTTAATGTGCGCACCAAAATTTGTTGTGCGCGCGGAAACTGCATGCCAATAAATTTCCGCTGGATTTTTTTTCGCGGCTTTTCGTTTGGCACTATTGGCATCCATTTTAAAGTCGTTCACAGACATCGATTTTCCATGCAAACGGAAAATCGACTTGCACATCCTTCTGCACGCGACGACTGCCTAAAATTCTAATTTCTGGCATAATCAAGGTAATTACATTCATATATATATATGATTGGCATGTATTTTAAAAACGTTGCACCTAACTTGTCATGTACCGCCGGTCTATATGGAAGCTTATGCTTTACAGCATCCGGATGATTTCTGTATATACCTATAAACAATGCATCATTGTTTTAAAATACATTATGTACTGTTGGGAAGCACGAATATCTTGGTATATCTGGCATAGCCTATTTTTACATACAAGTTTCCCATTTAACAATTACGTATTGTCCTATTTTAGCAGAAGCATTTATTAAATCAGTAGATTATAACTCTGTTTATCAGTCCTATCATCTATCTTTCTTGAAAAGAGCATAAAATATATTCGATGCAAAACCCACCGTCATTTCACCAGAGTACAACCGTCAAGAAACCCATAATACATTTTTGGAGATCGTATCCCGGTATCCGAATCCTTGCAGAATTTTTACCGATGGTCGCCGACTGGTGTTGCTCAGTTTTTCAAATACCAAAGAAAAGTTAATAGCCAAACTAAATGCAAACTGCTCTATATATACGACAGAGTCAATCAGTATTAGTCAGGCGCTAGATTAGGCACTACCAAACAGTGTAAATCACTCCATGTTCTTAATCATTAGCGATTCTGTCCATCTTACGAGCCCTCTCCAACCCAACAAAACAAATCTATCATAATAAGGTCCTAGTGGATGTACTAGAAAAACATATGACAATAAAAATAAATCGGTAAAAGTATTTACCCAAAACTTCCCTCTCTATTTAGTACGCTTTGTTTATTAACTATCTTTTCTGTAGGATGACTACTCTGTATACTTTTGTATATTTCTGTGTATTTTTCACAGTGACCACTTTGCATATTTTTCATATCTTTCTTCCCTGACAGTTGAGTTAACTATGTGCGATATAGCATCCGACACATTTTTTCATAAATATTGTAGAGTGACTACTCTGTATAATTTTTCTATGTTTTTCTTTGACAGTTGTGTTAACTAGATGCGAAATATTTTTGTCACTCGTCACATTTTTTTTCATATTTTTTTGGGGTGACTATCTATGTTTCTCATGCTTCTCTTCCTTGACAGTTGTGTTAACTATATGCCAAATATTATTGCTCTCCATCATATTTTTTCATTAC
The DNA here is from genome assembly GCA_936432065.2 of Rutpela maculata. Lineage (NCBI taxonomy): Eukaryota > Metazoa > Arthropoda > Insecta > Coleoptera > Cerambycidae > Rutpela > Rutpela maculata. The sequence continues at coordinate 239,474,404 of OW386285.2, forward strand.
TTTTTTATTCATTATCTTTTCTGTAGGATGATTATCCTGTATACTTTTTTTAACTAAAATTATATCAGGTTTTCTTCCTGAAAATAGTGACAACTACATTCTTACAAATATTATCTTCTTCTGTCATTTCTTAATTAGTTATTTTTTAGAGTGACCACCCTGTATACATTTCACTGAAAGTATGTTAGATTTCATTCTCGGTAATTATGTCAACTACTGTCCAAATATTATAATGGTGACCACCCTGTATAATTTTTTATATATTTTTAGGATAATTCCTGTATGTTTTTTATATTCTTCTTTCTTTATCAACTACATACTAAAGATTTTTATTCTCAGTCACATTTTTTTCACCATTTTTTAGGGTGACCTCCCTTTATATTTATTAATTATTTTTCCTCTTTGAGAGTTGTGTCAACTGCATGCGAAATATTATCATCCTCTGTCACATTGTTTTATTCTTTTTACGGTGACCGCCCTGTTTGTTTTGTTTCATATTTTACTTCCTTGACAAAGCTGTTAATTGCATGCGAAATGTTATCGTCCACCGTCGCATTTAAAAAAAAAGATGGCCGCCCTGTATATTTTATTTCACATTTTTCTCTTTGACAGTTAGTTGTGTTAACTGCATATGAGATATTATCGTCCTCAGTCACGTTTAAAAAAAATTTTTTTATGGTGACCACCCTTGTATATAATTTTTTTTATATTTTTCTTCTTTGCCAGTTGTGTTAATTGCATTCAAAAAATTATCGTCCGTCGCGTTTTTTAATTTTTTTAGGGAGACCACTCTGTGTATTTTTCTCATATTTTCCTTCCTTGACAGTTGGGATAATTCTATGTGAAATATTATTATTTATGTAAATATTAATTATTAAAAATAAATTGTTTAGTGTGACCACCCTGCACATATGTGTTATTTTTCTCTGACAGTTGTGTTAATTGCATGCAAAATGTTCATCCTTCGTCACGTTTTCAAATTTGCTGTCCACCCTGTACACTATACAGGGTTATTCATTATATTTAGGCCAGCCTTTATTATCGTTATTATTGGAAATAGAAAAAAAGCTTCGGATGAAAGTTGTAGGGGTGTAACTGAGTTGAGTAATGAGTTAATGGAAGCACAGTGACGTGCAGAAATTGGAGTACAAGAAGCAATAATATATTTTTTAATGGAATGCTCTGTGTATTGTTGAATTTTTGAATGCCCTTTTTTTCTGATTTCAAGGATATGACATGATAGTCTTATCTTTAACCGTTTTTGAGTCATTGAACATTGAAAATTGTAATTAAGCCATTTATTATACGAACGGAAATTACAATTATTAAAGTAGCCTATGAAAATGACGTATTGTGTTATTATATGGCATTTATTTAATAAAATCAAATGAAAATGGGATACAGTGGCTCAAAAAAGTGCAAATATTCAGTTGTTATATAAAAGATAGGTAATAATAATAATTTATTAATTTTCAATGTCCAATAACTTGAAAATGGTTAAAGATAGGACTATCATATTTTTGAAATCAGAAAAAAAAGAGAAATTCAAAAATTCAACAATACATATGGCGTTCCATTAAAAAAATGTATTACTGCTTCTCAATTTCTGCACGCCACTGTGCCTCCAATAAATTATTAAAGGAGTTCAGTTACAGCCCTATAACTTTCGTCCCAAACTTTTTTTTTCTATCTACAACAATAACGATAATAAAGGGTGGCCTAAATAATCGAATCGAATCGAATAACCCTCCGATTAAAGAATTTATATCTAGATACATAATGGCATGAATTTTATGATCCCGAAAGACTCCCAATCTAAGGCACTTCTTCCCATAAGTTGCTGATTGGCCCATCGGCGTATTCGCGGCCGCTCGTACACGATCGGCTTCAGTTCGATTATCATAATCTCAGTTTGACAGTTCCGCCATTAATGTGAATAAATATTTTTCGTGTTCTCCGATTAAAAAGGAGTGAAAAAGTCATTTATTTTATTTTAAGTTGTGGTTTGCTAATACCTAAATAATATTCTCTATTCATATTTACACAGTTTAGTGACAATTTAGTGCAACATGCAACAGTGCTGTGCCGTTTGCAGAAATCGATCGTTTCATAAGTAAGTAAGTCATAGTCGTAACATGATGAGGTTCAGTTTACAGTTCTAATAATAATATTATAAATAATATCCTTTCAATACATATTTCCCCTGAATAAAACATCTTTACCTATTATATTTTTTAAATATGCGGTAATATTCCTAGAGGTTAACCAATAATTATCACATAAAATAGGTACAAGACTGTACATTTTCCCTTCTACACATACCCGCCTCTGTTGCCTATGGGAAGTGATGTTTATCTATCCATTTTAATGGATATATAATGTGACTATGTTAGGAGCAAATAAGGTATATGAAGAAAAGGTAGCCATTATGTATCTAGATATAAGTTCTTTAATCGGAGGAATAACCCTATACATTTTTTTCATATTTTTCTTCCTTGGCAGTTGTGTTAAGAGGTCAAGAGGTTTTGTAGATACAGCGCCAACAGACAGACAGACTGAAGGAATTAAATGTCGTCAATTTTCGTAATCTACATATAAACCTGAATATCCGGAGAAATCTAGGAAGGTAATTTTTTCACGATCATAATACTTCCGTTCGGTAAGAAAGGGAAGTAAAAATAAGTGGTTATGGTTATATGCAGGGTGTGCCACTTAAACCCCTGGGAACATTTTCTGGATAACTAAAAGAAATATTTTAATTCTGCTAAGGGTATTCACTAGAATATATATATACACGACCTCAGTTTTCAGCAAAAACGGTAATTTTACAAATTGAAGTATAGATGGCGTTGCGATGCAAATAAATTATTATATCCTAGGAATCTTAAAATGAGGTGCATGTGATGGAGCATTACGTTCTAAGCAACTTTTATGACACGAATTATTTTCGAAAAATCACTGGCTTTCGAGATAATTTTTTTTCTTTTTAGGTATAAAAATGGTCACAACTTTTTTAAAATAAATTTTAGTCCTTTGGGATATTTTTCATAGTGAATCGGACTGATTTGGATAATGAAACAAAGTCATTTCAAAATATAAATATTTACTTTATTTTTTCAAGTAAACAAAGTTGGCTGCAACTCTAATTTGGAAATTGAAGATTTTGACATTTCTGGTTATGGTCGCGTGCGCCGACGTCACAGATTTTGAGACCTTAGGAAAAACAAACAGCTGTCATTGAGAAATCCGCCGATTAAACGTGTTTCTTTAAAGTGAATTTTGCAGTGTTTGTGCCATTTAAGAACTTATTGTTGGATTATTTAACATCTACAACTATTCTTAATACTGTTATATAAACAATTTTGTTCGTCAGGATGACGGTTAGTTCGTATTTTGCAGAATTGTCTCCTGATGTAGAGTTTAGGTATACGGCTGCCATCGAATTAAATCCTTATATTTTGAGAAAAAAAATACTTTAGTACAAATATTGATGTATTTCCAAATGTTACACATAGAGATGCAGCAAATTACTTGATTTTTGAAAGAATTACGTAGACAGAAAGACGAATTCAAGACATTGAGAAGTCTTGAAGCTGTTTGTGGTTAGGTGAAAGAAGTACTCTGCAAGAAATTTACAGGATAAAAGCTTGTTACAACAGTAAGAATTAGTTATCAACCATTTTTTCATATAGGCTTGCCTAATTAAATGTTGTTTTATAAATAATTACTAATGCAGAAATTAATTTTTCAGGATATGAACTCTTAGGCATCATGAATAAAAGCCATTAACTCCTTGGACTATTGCAGATTCAGATGGTTCCTTAATGCTCACTGGGATTGTGTTGCCAGTCTAGACAAAACATGTCCACCACTTAACAGGAAATCTTTCCTTTTAGTTTTTTAGCAATGAACATGGCTATGGTTGGAGATTAACCGCTGAAAATTTTGTGAAAGACACTTTATAAAATAAACAATGAAAGACTGACGTACCTACTGTACACTGTTTGAAGTATGTAATAAGATGTACACAATTTCTTCCAGCGGTTAACCCCTCGTCTTATGTACCTATAGATTGGACTACGCAAACCGTTGTAGTTTTTGTAAATTTTCTATTATAATATATTATATAAAATGTTTAACATGTATTTTACTATTTTATGTAGGTCAATTGTTAATTATGACTTGTATTCTCTTAAATATACTCTCCCTCCGTGCAGTTCATGCTTCGCTCAACTAAAATTTAAATAAGAAATAGTTATTAAAAATAGAGACAAACCAATATAAAATGTTAATTTTCTTTACCATGGATTGTTTATTGCTTGTTTGAGCAGCAGTTATTACTATCACAATCATTCTTATACATTAACTTAAAGCATTTCATTTAAATGCCTGGAATTGTTTAACCTAACCTCTTCTGGCTGTAAATCGACGTTATTTTACAAAAACTGATGTTGTCTCGGATTGCCACACTTCCACAATTAATAATACAATAAAAACTAGCCATTTTGTATGATATTTATATCGATAAAAACTCTAGGATTACGAAAAATTTAATTCTGAAGATCAGTCAGTCGCCATTTGACAGCTAATGACAGCGGTTTGTTTTTCCTAAGGTCTGGGACCTGTGACGTCACGCGCACCCGACCCATTGTGTATTGTCTAATTTCTGTATTACGTTTATGTTTTTTGTCTGATTAAATTTTATACTGTAAATTGTGGACATATGACTACAGGTATAAAAAATGCGATTTTTATCACTTAAGAAATTATATTGAAGTTCAAATATCTCGAGAACCAATGTTTTTTCGAAAATTGTTCACATCATATAAGTTTTATAAAATGTAATTCTCCATTACAGGCACCTCTCTATAGTTCCTGTGATTGAATAATTTCTTTGCATCGCAACGCCATCTATACTTCAATTTATAATTTCTTTTTTATCCAAAACTAAAGTCATTTATATATCCCATCGGTTAGGTTTACTATCTGCAAAATAGGCCTGCAATATAGGCCAATATAACTCCTAAGAACTTACTCTTATGGCAAAATTTAATATTGTGTATAATACAAGGGTTTCCTATTGTAAAAGTTCATGTTGCTTTGAATGAATGTATTAATAACAAGTTTATTACAGACACACCAACCAGCAAATGCATCTAGTACATTATTAATTTTTTTTTATGGAAAATGTCAATATCTGAGTCTGCCACAGTTATGGTGCTATCGTCAGCAAACATAGTCAGTTACCCATTATTTATATGGTTTGACAGATTGTTAATATTTGATACAAAAAGTAAGGGCCGTAGTACTGACCTCTGAGGGTCCCCTCGGGATATATTAAATTCTTCTAAGCAGTGTGTACCAATCCTGACAATTTTTCTATGGTTCTAACTATGAATGAATCCAGTCCAGAATATCTCCCCGTATATCAAGGTTAATAATAATTGGTATGAATATACGGTTAGTGTATCATCGATAAAACCATAGATATAAAGGAATAGACTGTGTATTCCTTACATTTCTCTGTGCAAGCGAAAGAGGGAATCAGCGAAAGAGAGGAAACTCGAGAAGAAAACTCATAGTTTCTGTTCATTTGTTGGTTATGATAGAAGATAGAGCTCACTTAGCTCTTCTTCCTACCGTGGTTCTGCACTATTTCTCCAGTTAGATAGAAGAAATTGAGTCAACTTATAACTTGATTCTCTCTATTGGCAGGTTTCACGCGATGTGTCCCATGCCATGAGAAACTCGTAGATTTCAAATATTTATGGTTTCTATAAGATGTATTTCAAGACGGATGTAGAAAGTTTAAGCAAAGAATGTGTACCTCTGGTGACTATCTCTGTCTCTATAGCTGTATACAATGGGGAATTTCAGTTCAGTCTAAATATTTAAAAACAAGTATTAATATGAAAATATAACAATATTAAGAACTTACCAGTAATATTTTAAACAATTATTTTCAGTTCGTTGTATTTTTAAAGCCCCATAAGTTTTGATCTCAAAAAGTCACTAAACGTTTTGTGACGTAGGCAAACGTAGCAGAAAATTTCTTTGATTTGCCGGTGACGGTTGCAAACACTGCGTAATTGTATCTACTTTCATGTTATTTTCTGCCATAGAATGACACTCGTCGCTGTCAAAAAGCTTATAAATAACCACTGAACTCTACTATATAATGGAACGATAACTGCTTGACCGTTAGAAAAAGATAGAAACGATAAAACCCTAAGCTGGCATTACCTCTGGCATTGTAATACAATACGGGTCTTATCATTTCCCTCTTCTTCTTCGCCGGGTAGGTGTATAAGTGAGACTTCCATTATGTAGTAGAGTTCAGTGTAAATAACCTGTTAGTAAATTAATTGTTGTATGTAAATCTGAAAAAAAACAATTTTTTCCTGAAATCTTTGTTTTGAAGGTAGGGTCGAGATTAATGGAGCGTATAGGTAATAGATGATATTAAGTGAACATCGTATATGAGATCCATTTCGGTTAATTACCGATTAATTACAGTGACAAAATGGCGAAATTTAACCGGAAAAAAAATTCCCAACTTCCACCCCCTTTAACTCCGTAATTTTTGTCGGCATTCAAAAAAATTTTAAAAAAAGATGTAGCAAATTTAATTCGAAGTAAATTAGCTAGAGTAGTCTTTTTGCGTAGGAGCCAAGATAAAGAAGTTGACAATTTGTGGAGCATAAAATTTGTGATTTTTTGCCCTATATCGTCGACATTTCAGTAAATATGTCAGAAACGAAAAAGAAAATGAAAATTCTGAGGATGGCAAGAGATTCGCAGTGAAAAATAATCGTGATCGTATTTTTTATTTCGAGCTAGCTCTTACCGTTTCGGATATATCTGTGAAAAATTATAAAAAAACAGTTCGAATTTCGGAGCCAAAAAATTGCAAAAACATGCAATCTTGACAAGATCATATTTTTCGAAAAACACCATTAGGACGGCCGTAAGATATCGCGACGTAAAGAGGAAGTCTTCCAGATAAACCTGATCGTAAATTGCAAGGTGAAATTCGAAAATTCGGCTCCGCACGAACGAATCAAAAATAGCATTTTGTGATATTTCAGCAAATCGATATTAAAATTCAGATAACAATTAAGAATTTTAGGTTATTTTCTTCTTCTCAACTCCTTGGTCAGGGTAGGTATCCTTTTTATAGTAAGCATAAAATGTTCTAACTACGTTTAATATTTAACTAAACTTTAACATTTTTTTTGACGTTTACATTGCTTTAAAAAAAAAACAAAAAAATACGAGTCTCTTCTTTTAATCTAAAGAACTCATTTTTTAATTTAAAAAAATGCTGATATTCCCCATTGTATACAACATAGCAAAATAGAACATCTTTTTTAACAATTGAATTATTTTGGAAAATAAAAACGTAAATCTAGTTTACCTACAATTATTACTGTAAATAGTAAAAAAACACACTACCTGCCATCTATGTAAGTTGAGTTGTACATATTGTAAACAAAATGCACTGTAAACAAATCGTACGGTAAACAAAACGCACTGGACACGCAAATATAGGTGGCTTAGTTCGCTGACGCGGGGTTTAAAGAAACAAATGCGCCTACGTAATTTTCAAACGCTGTCAAAAGTGACATAATCTTTGTTGAACTATATTGTTGACTAGTAAACTAAATTCAGATTTTACTAAATAAATAAATATGATCGTAGGTAAAGTATAGTACATAATTCGAGTTGTAAAGCAATTACGCACTCATGGAAATACGCATTCGCCGCCACGCGGTGTGGTGCGTAACTTTTCCATTCGTGCGTAATATGCGTCTTACAACACTCATTACGTAGTATACTATTACACGACATAACTTGTTCAGTAATTTTCAGAACAGCATCTAGAACTTGTTATTTTTTACTTCAACACCGTTTAATATATTTTTCTAGTGCTCCCTTTATATTTTTCGACTTTATGATAAAAAAATGGGGCTTCTATTATTTTCCTTTATCCTCTAAAATGCAAGTACAGTTTTATATGAAGTTTCACGTATATGGGAGTTTCTGTTTTCCTTTTATATTAAGCGTTTTCAAAGCGTTCAGTCTAGGTAATATACTCGTTTTATATATTACTTTTATAAAGTTCTACCATTGTAAGTTGTGCTTTAGTTTGCACGTTATATTTTAAGCATACAATAGATGACCACAATATATGAGCTCTTTGTGTCTTCTACTAAATTATATGTAGAAAATATATATAAACCGCCAACGTTCTATTTCACAGATATGTATATTAAGTCCTAAATACTCTATCGGGAGTTTTTATATTCCATATTACATTGTTTGTGTTTTTGAATTACCTTTGTTTTCATTTTATATACATATTAATTTTTTAAATTAAAAAATGCCGATTACTTGCTCAACTATTTCGATTCTTTAGCATGTAATTAATTAACTATCAAAACTATGGAATTATAGATTGTTCAATAAGGCTTTGATTTACCGAATTTGTGAAATGTTACCACTTCCTCTCCAATTAATTTTGTTTACCTCATCAAAACCATTCAAAATCGAATTCGTTTGCGGAAAATATTACGTATGGTTCAATAATTTTATATTTTTTTTACTTCCCTCGCTTACCGTGGAAAAATTACCATTCGAGATTTTTTAGTAAGGTAATGTCTTATTAAAAAACAATATTAGAACATTTTAACATATGATTATACAAGTTTAGCGCAGTCGGTTGGATAAGAAAAAAAAGATAGTGGTGTAATACATTCCTTTGAATAAATCTAATTGGTTTTTAAGAATACTTTGAATAATGTTTTGAACATTTGGGAACTGAAGAAAATAAATTTGATTTAGGTAATTAACATTTTAAAGAAAACTGAAAAGAAATATAGGAATATTTTAAGATTTTTTTATTTGGTATCTTCTTTGAATACTTCAGCTAATTTACGTATTAAGTTGTTGACATTTTTAATAAATTGTATATAATATAAGAGGCCGTTTCACCTATTAATTTTTTTTTCATGACAAGTTCGTACAGTACAGTTGAATTGATTATTTGGGCGACAAGATTCCGCTAGAAATTTTATTATTGATTCTTATGTATTATGACTTCCTGATTACGAAAAAAATATTTGCGCCCAAAAATTCCTGGTGCGTCAAAAGTTATATGTAGTTTTTGACGGGCATTTTATATTTATCTGCTCAATATATCTTGTACTAGTCATCGAATGGGAATTTAAAAATACTGGTGTACATGAAATAAAATTCTTAAAAAATGCAGACTTATCCAATATGTATAGATCAATCATCTTGGAAAAAATAGGAAATACCAAAAATGGCCGACAAAAATTGGGTATATTTTCAATAAGGAGTAATTTCACAAAAGGTGGCAAAAATGAAACATCCTTGGTAAAATATAATGTACCAAATCAATGTAAGTTAAATAGAACGGTCAAAGATGGCGGATGAAATAAAAGTTTTAATTCTTTATAAAGTATCAAGGAGGCATTGCTAAGGAAGATAAGGTCTCAAAAATTTGTTTGTCTTAGCCACCTTCATTACCACCCCCATACCATATTAAAGGGGGTGAAAAAAATTAAATTGTGAGTTAGTGTGTCTACAAGAACCAAAGGCCTCAAATTTTTTTTTACTTCATCCGCCCCCACTACCACCCCCTTCCATCACTTCCACCTCACTACCGATGTGGCATATTGTTTTATAGGTTTTTGGGGTAGGCGATTTCAGATATTATGTTATTAAAGCAATAATTTTCACATAGTGGAGTGCAAATATAGTATCAACTTCTTTCTCGTTGGTGAGAGACTTGGATAGAAAATCTGGATGTGGAATTTCAAAGTTTATAAACACCCTACAGGTTGCATGGTAATTCGAGTCCCATGATCAAACGAACGTCACCGTGCCTGCCTTTCAAGATTATTTTACCATGTTGCTAAATTGATACCAATGTTTCAAGGATAGATGGGGAGATAGCCACGTCGACGCGTCCTCGCGTGTGTGTCTAGCTTCTACGATTTCGAATTAGAATACCATGCAACCTGTACGGTGTTTATAGATCTTCTATTATTTTCTGAGATTCTATAATAAATGGGTTACCTCGAGTAGTATATGGGTGCGCAGTGGGTTTCCTCGAGTACTATGGATATGCAGTGGCTTTCCTCGAGTACTATTGATGCGCAGTAGGTTACCTCAAGTAGCATGGATGCGCAGTGGGTTTACTCGAGTAACATGGATGCGCAGTGAGTTACTTCGAGTATTTACAATTTTCAGAAATGCATTATCTTTGACCCTCCTTTTTTTTCTCCCAATTTTCATCGAAACAAAATGAAATGTACTATAGAAAGTCTCATCATAAGAATCAACAATAAAATTTCTAGTGGTATGTTGTCCCCGAAAAGAATTGTATTAAAATAATTCTACTGTACTAGTAGTGCGGCAGTTTAGCTAGGATATTTCAACATATTGTGCACTTTTTGATAAAAGCACCAAATTTGACACAGAGGTAGACCGATGTAATATGAACAATTTTGGATGTGGAGCTACCGGCCAACTGTTCCCTGGCGGCCGTGGCGACCATTTTCCAAAATGGCCGCCAGTGGACACCCGAAAGACAACAGAAGTTAGATAAAGTTTGCTGCTGAAGGTTTTACTGAATGTTTACTGAATGTTTTGAATGAAAACATGCCAGATAGTTTGTAAGTTATATATATTTATTTAATAATTTTATATTTCACATTTCAAATTATATTAAAATTATTTTAAAAAATGCAATACAAAATATTAATTTAACTTTATAATATGACTCTGAAGTATATTGTATGTGAAATGTTTAAAGTAATTTAAAGATTAATGGAAAACTAAGATTTATTACATCCAAATAAACTTTTTCATTTCTGTACATTTTTCATATTGAATTAAAAAATTAAAAGACAAAATATTAAAAATCTGTTTTACAGTCCCAGTACAGTATACTGCCAGTTCAGAATATTCGTTTTAAGAATGCGACTTCAGTTCTCAGAGCACTCCCCGCCGCAAGCACACAGTGGTATGCATTCCAGACCGGCCTTCTTGCACCTGCACTTTTTCATACAGTCTTTGCATTTGCAAGAGACGAGCTCCCTGCAGATCTGGGATGCTTCGGGTAGCGTTGTCCAGAGAGGTTCATACTCGCCGCTGGTGTTGATCAAACCCCAGTCGGTTGGTGATGGCAGTGTTGGTGCAGGAACCAGGGCCTGACCCCAGACATGTCCGCCCTGGTATACTGCTCTTCGGACGTGCTGCCCTTGTCGGTGGGATCAGCTGGACATTGCTTTTCTTTGCAAATGGTTTGAAACGTGCCTTGTCGATATCGGTGTCTGTGCTTGTTCTGTCATAAAGCAGTATGACGAACCTTTCAATGGTGTGCATGGCGTCTTCATTAATACGATCTGGTGCAGTGAAGAGAAGAATGAGTGTCTGGGTAAGCTCAGGTAGCACTGTCCACACTGCCTATGCTGTCCTCTTTCCACGTCCGGCGAAGCAGGAGACCGTGTCGCAGCAAACTTTATCTAATTTCTGTTGTGTTTCGGGTGTCCACTGGCGGCCATTTTGGAAAATGGTCGCCACGGCCGCCAGGGGGCAGTTGACCGATGACTTCACATCCAAAATTGTTCATATTACATCGGTCTACCTCTGTCAAATTTGGTGCTTTTATCAAACAGTGCACAATAGGTTAGCTAATCCGCTGTACTATAGTAGGTTTACTTTTATTATTGTGCGTGTTGCTAGAGTTGCCAAGTTTGTTTATAGATATTCACGTCGCATGCTTAGCTGTAAATGTCAATTTTCAGTTCTAATAAGGAAAAGTCTACTTCCAATAATAGTCGTAGAGAAATTAAATTTTAAGAGTATAATCCCATGAAAAACTTCATTATTATATGCACAAGATTGATGATTCATTATTTATATTATAAATACATACAACCTTTCCCTTGTATATTTATTTTTTAATTTTAAAATTCGTACTTTTGGTCAATACTTCGAATTGCTAACAGCGATTTTCAAATTCATTGCGAGAATCCGAGAAAGCCAACTATTATACAAAAGTATTCTTGTTTTCAATTGCGGAAAAATGCTGTGTATGACCTCATCAGAAAAGTAAATAAAGTAAATTAATCCTCGTTTGCAACTGAAAATATAGTTGAAAACAGAATTTCGAGGCATGTTTTATTTAATATTCTCATCGTATGCAACAGCAATGAGTTAAATATATTTACTAACTCTATCAGAGAAGCCGCATATAATGAAATAAACTTGAATACAAATTTTCAACTCAGTAATACGTGATAAAACATAATTAATTTTATAAATACATAAATATTTTTCTTAAATAATATTTGTCAAAATTTAAAGAAACATGTAAAACAAAACATAAGAATTTTTTATGAATTTTTATTTGGAATCTTCCTTGAATACTTCAGCTAATTTATGTATTAAGTTATAATATAAAGTTACATTTCGTGTAAACACTAAATTAAGTAATAATCTTTCAACAAATATTTGCTAATTTAGTTATTTAAAAATTAGTGGATATCCCAAATGCATAACTAGTAATGTTTGCTTCCATATATTCTCTAGGACTTACCCATGGATTAGCAATCAAATGGCACTCGAAATAGACATCAGCACCCTCTTTGATATCGTTTGCATCCAGGCCATGTCCCAAAGTTAGAGTAACCTTGGGTGGATAAAGCACCTTCAGCATCCAGGTCCTTTGCTGCTCACTGAAAATATAATATACAATGTTTTTATACAATTGAGGAAATTTCTTTCTTAGTATATGCAAAATGAAAGAAGTTTTATTTTCTCCTTTATTTGACCTTATGAATAGGAATAAGATATAGTAATTATATTTCCAATTTGAAGAAACAGAGTTTAATGATATCTAACTTCCTATAATAAATTAGACTGATATTCTTGAAATTAAAATACAATAAAATTTAACAATAAGTAGTGTAAATAGGTTCAAAAATCGGTAAAGTTATTTACACAAAACTTCCCTCTCTGGTGCACACTCTCTTAAAAAATGCAGAGTTTGCAGACATAAGATTAGGTATATCACATAAATAAAATGTCGAAACTTACCAGATGCTACTTACTTATTTCGACGTATGACAACAATAATTAATATTACAATTTTTTTAAAGAAATACATAAAATATAGAAATATTGCAAATTTTCAATCTCTTGTCTTTTTTTTTTATTTATGATGATTTTAGGTTCGCGGTACAGAAATATTAAACTATTATTCTCGCACTTGGGTCAATTTCGCGCAAATTCTAAATATGCTTACCTAAAAGGGATTCGCTGATTAGATGCCTTGCAAGTCAAGATCAACCCATGGTCGGCAGCTGTAGGCGTAAAGGACAATGTACTCGTGGTAGTGTTGCCATCTGCGCTCACTGTGACTATTCCACCCTCCAGGGATACACCGTCCTAAAACAAAGGAAGGATTATAGAAGCTAGTTCATATTCTGAAGACGTGGAATAACATTCAAGAAACAATAGCCAGATAAAGGAACTTATGGTAACTATATACTACTGGATTAAATGCGTTAATTTAACTTTTACTCAGTGCTCCTTATGAATTTCGTTGAGGAACACATGAATGTTTGGATAAACGTTTTATTCGATCCCTTATGAGATGGAAGTGTCCGTCAGGGATATTTTGCCAGGGCCGAGTTAACGTTAAATTGAATTTTGTTTGATATAATACACATTCGTATTTTTATATAAACTCCAATTTTTTTCAGTTAAGTTATTATTAATAATATATTTATATACAATTATGGATCGACAGTACTAAACTTTTTGGGGAAAGTTACGACTTTACTTTTGCACAAGTGATTTTGTCGTGCATATAACTATCCGGTTGTCCCAGAATACAAATAGAAAAAACCTGCAAAGGGTAGGAAAGACTCCGTATGATAATTGGAATCGTGTTGCCTCTTGCAATACCTAAGAAATCATTTCCAGCTTTTTTTTTAAATGGAACTCTGTATAGCTAGAACCCGAAATCACATCCCCACGTCATTCTGAATATAGTGATATACTATACTAATTTGAAGGATTCGTGAGGTTGCCACAGAGTAACACCAGCTATGCTCAGAGCAACCTGCACATGAAAACTGCTGCGTCACTTGAAAGTTTGTGCAGAGGTCGGAGGTTTTTAATGCGAATGTTGGTTAGTATAATCTCCTAATTTATTAATATGGTACATATTCATTCTATGTCATGATTTTGCAACATGCCTTTATGTGACTATTAAACACCTGCAACGCGAACTGTAACATACCAAGTATGTATGGTATATCACTGCGATCAGAATGATGCGGGGGTGTGATTTCAGTTTCTACCTATACAAGGTGTCTTTTGAAAAATTACAGTTGGGGGTGGTTTCTTGAGGGTTGCAAAAATGAATACGGTTCTAGGATTGTTATCAAATGGAGTTCTTCATGCCTTTTGCAGGTGTTTTCAGTTATATTTTTATCTTTTCAAATAACGGAGATATCGTCTGTTAACGTAATTCTGGGTATATTAATGTACAATCAGTACAAAAAAATACCGACCCTTTGTGTCTTTAAAAGACAACCACGAAACTAAATTGTAAACACTGTAGAAAAAACTATCCCATCCCGAACGTTGAGCATACACTTTAACATAGAATGGATGCTCCATAAAGTTGAACTCTTTATAACTTTTGATTTCTCCATCAAATAACCCAATAAAATGTTTTCAGACACCGTCTTAACAACTTTTTTCTAATACCAATCTTTAAAGTCGCTATAACGTTTTTCGTACTGCCGTTTTAGTCCAGTCAATGAATGTGTTGTAGAGAACATTTTGGAGGGGAGAATTTTCCTCTTCAGGGATGTGTTGGGGGCAGTTAGGAGGTAAACATACTAAAAATCCCCGCCCCTAGCCCCGTCGTTTCAGGGGGGGAGGGGAGTGGAAAGATTCCTTTTTTCGATTCTTCGCTTATAACTCGGTAACGATGCGTCGTACGGAAAAAGTTAATCTATGCAAAATTAAACATAATTAAATTTTCTACAAGAATATTTATGTTCACTTTCTTTCTATATGTTATAGTTTCCGAGATATTCTCCATACAAAATCGATACTTAATAAATTAATTAATTAAGTATTTGAAATGTTTCTATCAAAACGGTTTACCTTGGTCTGCTAATAAATCACAGTCACAAAACAATCTTTATTTTGCAACACTCCACGTATTTAGTAACGTAATATTTTGCCGAAATCTATACATTTAATTAAATATACAGTGTGACTCACTTAAAATGAAGACAGCCTTATAACTTTTTTATTTTGTTTCCAATTTGAATCAAATTTTACTAAAGTATAGAACAAATTAGGATCTACTTATTATAACTAGAAAACATTCGCCTGCTACAAATGCAAAGCCACCTGCGGTACCAATATATGCGGAAAAAAATAAAAAATCTTAATAGGCATTTTTTTATCGGAAAATTTTGTTAATGAAACTTGTTCAGAATTGTCCAAAAACCGTAAGTCCAAAATTTAATCAAAATAAAAAAATTTAAATTTTGATTAAATTACCATTTAATTAGTAAGCCCCATACTATTTAAGAAATTATAAAAAAATGCATCGGATAGGTGCAAAAAGCTGTACAGCAAATTCACACTGTAGAGAAAGATACCCATTGATGTTCGTCGGTACAAAAAAAACACCATTTTTTTTAAATCATCAAGCTCCATGATGAAAAAGTTGCAAGCATTTCCATTCGCAAAAAAAGTGATGTAGACTTGAAGAATTATTTACGATACGAATTGGCCCCATTTCCTTTAGCCTTATTCAATGAAGGTGGTATGAGAAAAAAACAAAAGTCTATCCTGTTCAAGCTGTTTGAACCAACCAACGAGAGCGGACATATACCAAAATTTGATTTGGTTATTGATGGGGGATGTCTCATACATTAAGGTCATTTTGCAAAGGGGATCCTCAGTTTCCGCAATTTGTGGCGGATACGTGAAATTCGTCAAGACGTCAGGGAGGAGATGCACAGTGGTTTTTGATGGATACAGTGGTTTTTGATGGATACAACTCACTAAACAGAACTAAGGTGGCAGAACAGGGAAGACGCTACCGAATGAAAAAGTTGGTAGATATCCATTGCAATGTAGACACCGAAATAACAGTGAAACAAGATTTATTCCTCTCCAATCAGCACAATAAAGATAGGCTGATCAACCTACTGAGGTGTAAACTGTACGAAAACGGCATCACAACGCGGCATCAGACGATGCTGATTGTAAGCACAGCTATCGAACACTTCATAAGAGAAACATCCAATGTGGCTGTCATTGGGGAAGATGTAGACCTTGTAGTGATGCTTACTGCAAAGACTCAACCATACCGCAATATCTTATTCATAAGATCTGGCAGAGGAAAAGTTCAAACCAATGTTTACTCTACCCGGCAAATGCAGCAGCTGGGACTGAAAGAAATTATGTTCCTGCATGCTTTTACTGGCTGCGATTTTTAACATCTGCAACATTTCGGAAGAGTAAACTTGGTTTTATAAAACTTTACCAAAAATAAATGTTCGAAGAGCAGCCGAAGTGTTTCACAACCCTTCCTCCTCTCATGCTGATTTGAGGATGCTGGACGATTATGCATATTAAAATGGTACGGTGCTCCAGCAAAAGAGATCTCCCTCAACACCTACCGATATCATTCATTTTGGAAATTCGTAGCAAATATCCAATCAGATCTCTTATCACTTCCACCAAGCGAGGAGGCAATTGAAGAGCATTCATTTCGCACATTTCACCAGGTGCAGCTCTGGTTGGGAAACCAGCTACCCCCAGAGTTGTGAGGTTGGGAGTACAAGGCAAAAAGTACAAGGCAAGCCAAAAAGGCGGCACCAAACAAAATTTTAGACCTGATTTTTTGCAAATGCACTAAACATTGCAGCAGTGCCAGATGTAGCTGCAAAAAGATATCCATGAATTGTTCCACTTTATGTCAGAACTGCCAGTATTCAGGAAACGGATGAAGGCGACGACGGGGATGTTGAAATTTTGGAGTTGGAGCAAGAAGCCTCTCGTTCCAAGAGAGCCAGGCCAACAAAATTTATAAAATTATAAGATGTAATTTTATTTTTCATCCAAATTAAATACCCCGAGCACATTCCTGAAGAGGGAAATTCTCCTCCCTTCCATGTCCTCTAAAATCTCCTTTTGGATATTTATTGATTGGACTATAATTCAAGCTGCCAGGTAGTTGTAAAGCAATTTGCAATTTTTTTAAAAATAATTATTTTAAAAATTTGTTAAATTTTAATTTTTCGATTTCTTTTATTTTGATCAAATATTGGACTAAGGTTTTTGGACAATTCTGAACAAGTTTTATTAACAAAATTTTCAGGTAAAGAAATGCCTAATATGATTTTGTATTTTTTTCAGCATACATTGGTACCGCAGGTGGCTTTGCATTTGTAACAGGCGAATGTTTTTCTGGTTATAAGTAGATCCTAATTTGTTCTATACTTTAGTAAAATTTGATTCAAATTGGAAACAAAATAAAAAAGTTATAAGGGCGTCTTCATTTTAAGTGAGTCACACTGTATATTTAAGGAAATGTATAGATTACGACAAAATGTTACGTTAGTAAATACGTCCAGTGTTGTAAAATAAAGATTGTTTTGTGACTGTGATTTATTAGCAGACCACGGTAAACCGTTTTGATAGAAGCTTTTCAGATACTTAATTAATTTATTTATTAATTATCGATTTTGACTGGCGAATATCTCTGAAATAATCATTCTTGTACGAAATTTAATTATGTGTAATTTTGCATAGATTACCTTTTTTCCGTGCAATGCATCATTTCCGAGTTATAAGTGAAGAATCGGAAAAAGGAACCTCCCCCCCCCTGAAGCGGCGGGGCTAGGGGCGGGGGCTCTTAGTATGTTTACCTCCTAATTACCCCCAACGCATCCCTGAAGAGGAATATTCTCCCCTCCAAAATGTTCCCTACCGTCCCCTTTTGGGCATTGATTGACTGGACTATTTAGATTATTCAGGTATTAAATCAGAAAGCGCCGAATTTACGATACTTTCTAGTTCTGAAGGAGTGTAAGAAATTGAAATATGATTATCGCTGTCAGACGTTTTTACGATTTTTCAGGAACTGTCAAAATGTTCTGTATACATACAGAATATATCATTTCCATAGAAACGCTGTGACACCGCTAAATATAGCATAAACAGTGGTGTCGTTTTCACCATCTAAGTATAGTTTACGGTTGTACAAAAAATAGTGTTTATACCATGGCCGCAAAATTTTTTAGATATTGGTATGTTCCATTACACTCTCTTATATTTTAATAGTATTTTATGAACATTTGGGAAAAATTTGAAGCCTCGACCGGTTTCAACCATCAACCAAACCGGTCGGGGAAGGTCTTTGAAACGAAAAGGTTTAAATTTGACAGCCTGCGTCACTCTTAGTAATTTTTATGTTGGAAATGGAAAAAAAAAATTGAATTTGAATTGGTTACTAAACCCGATTGTGTCGGGGTGCCAGATGTTCCATTCCGCGTCTAGTGTGTTAAGAAGGATATGTCTACTCATTCTTATGACTGCTGAAATAACGTAAGTAAATCCGTTGCTGGCTCTTAGTCTAGTATGTTTGTCTCAAAAGGTTTACCTTTCGTCAAATCTCACCTTAAATCAAGTAATTTTTTTTTTGATACTATAACAAAATCCAAATACCAAATGATGTCGGTAGTAAATGCTGTCTACGTTTTTTAAATGTGTAATCCTCTTCTGGGCAACCTTGTATTTAATGTATGCGTAGTGTTTATCTCTTATTTAAGTAGCCACACTTCCAATATCAGTGGCGCAGCCAGAAAATTCATCTGGGGGGGGGGATTAGAACCGGCCTCTCCAAAGGATGAGGAAAACTTTTCAGAAAATTGTTGTAAACCAGTGGCGCAGCCAGAAAATTCATTGGGGGGGGGGGGGGGGGCAATAGAACCGGCCTCCCCAGAGGATGAGGAAAATTTATCAGAAAATGGTTGAAAACGAATGTGTATGTAGATTCCTCTATTAGATAATATTGGCATTAATTATAAAATATTTATTTCAAGGGATAATTTAGATACTGATTTGTACTGCTTCTTTATTTTTTGGCTCATGGAAGACGACTTGGGGGGGAGGGCATGGCTCCCCCCCTGGCTGCGCCCATGTCCAATATTATGTAATAAGATATAAAATTTTCGTCTAAAATAATTATTGTGAAAGTATAATCTATGAACATATAGTTTACAACTTGCTCTATCGTTAGAATTCGTCATACCAACTTAAAACTAATTGAAATTTGGCATGCAAATCTCTTGAAGGTTTTATTCTAATCTCAAATTTCGAGCCTGCTCTACAACCTGAGAACTAGGAGAACATTTGCATTTTTCGTTCATTATTGATTAGATGCATATTCAGGGAAAATGTGTTGCCAAAAATTTTTCTTACAGCTTTTTCAAAAAAATCTGGAAATATAATAGCGCGCTCACTGGCAAGAAATAGCTTTCCGTGTAATTATGTTATTTAACACATTTTTAATTTAATCCCTAAAATAGTATGAAAAAATACAGTTCACCACCGTAATGAGATCCACACAAGATCCAACTTACTAGCGCAATCTGTGTACTTTGAAAATCGCTAGAATTATAGCAGATTAGCTCACTTTTACGAGTTGACACGGCAATCTTCAGAGCATACCAACAACGTCCAGCAAGTGGGATCGTATGTACATGTAAGAGATAGACTCTACACTTTATGATTAATGTTGCATGTTAAGCGTCTAATTGCAAGTTGTCTGATACTCTTGTAGCGAAATGCTGATCCATAGTCGTAAGAAAATACAAAGGAAGATTTCTTCTTGTTAATCAATGTTCTACCTCCACTCTAATACAATTTTTTATAATCAAAATAGTAAATAGCTAGTCACCTTCAAAATTTGGCATATTATAATTTTAATTATCTTACATAACTCCCTTTTAAGTGTACTACAGCACTTCATCTAGCTCAAACATGTAAATATGATTATCGCTGTCAGACATTACTTTATATATCACGTTCATGATAATCTGACGAAAATATTAATAAATGGACACTAATGTACAGTGTGTTTCACTTAAAATGGTAACACCCCAATAACTTTTTTGTTTTTCATTGAATTTCCATTTTTCTTTTATATGTAGCTTTTAATGGTTTAAACAACACTTTAGCCTAAGCAAATATCTAGTCTATTGTGATCAAAAATAATCTGAAACAAAATTAAAAAACATATTAGGGATTTCTTAAAAAAAAGTTTATTCACGAAAGTTGTTCAGAATCACTTTAAAACCCCAATTCCCAAGTTTGGTTGAAAAAAAAAGTTCACCCCAAAAAATCAACAGTAAAATTTATTTTATTATCAATATTCTTAGTTCTAAAAAAATTAAATAAAATAATATTATAACAGAAAAAATATTGTAACATTCTGGTTAAATAAAGGTTTTCTCTACTAAATCACCATTTATTAAAACATATTTTTCTATTCTCTTTCTATTGTTATTTACTACTCTGCGTATACTAAATTGATTAGGAACATATATCAACACGTTAGAGCAACCATTAAAATGCATGAATGCATTAATAGCTTTCCGTCTAAACTGAAGAAATTTTGAAAGACATTGACACGTCAAATAAAGGAATAAACATCAACGGCGAAAGACTAAATCATTTAAGATTTGCAGACGACGTTGTTCTGTTCGGGGAAAACGAAGAAGATCTAAAAAATATGCTAGCAGAATTAGAGCGAACATCAAGGAAAATAGGACTGAAAATCAACTCAAGTAAAACAAAAACAATGTGTCGACAAGACCCACAAATAACAGTAAATGGAACCCGAATATAGATATATATATATATATATATATATTGGGACAAAAGGTAACCCTGGGAAAGCAAAATAAAGATATGGAAATAGAAATAAGGTGTCGATTGGGATGGGTAGCCTTCGGAAAATTAGCTTTCATTTTGAAACATAAAAAGATACCTCAGCACTTGCGATCCAAAGTATTTAATCGGTGCATTTTCCTTGTCATAACCTATGGAGCTCAAACCTAGACCCTCACAAAACAAATAATAACGAAACTGGAAGTGACACAAAGGGCTATGGAAAGGACAATGATCGGTATCTCATTAAGACAAAGTAGAGGAAACGAATGGATCAGGCAGAGACCTAAAGTAACTGACATAACAAAAAGAATAACACAGTTGAAATGGAACTATGTCGGAAACAGAGCTCGCATCAAGGACAACAGATGGAACGCTAAGATGCTTCAGTGGAGACCAACAACTCGATGGTACGATGACATCAAGAAAGTGGCAGGACTACCACGGATAAGAGTCGCACAGGATAGTAGCAGATGGAAAATGTTAAGGGAAGCCTACGCTTAATTCTGGGCGCAAACGGACTGAAGAAGAAAAGAAGACTCTGCGTAATTCAGATGGTGTAATCTTCTGACAAGCTTGGGTTATTCTGTCACGAAGTTCTTCTAAATTTTGTGGCTTTCTTTTGTACATTTTAGCTTTAATAGATCCTCCTAAATAAAAATCTAGCGGGGTTAGGTCGGGAGATCTAGGCGGCCATAAAATGAAAGGACTATTTCTCCCTATCCATTTTTGTGCATAATTTTGATCTAGCCATTGTCTTGTCTTATGCATTATGGATAGATGCTCCATCGAGCTGAAAATACATATCTGTTAGATCACGGTTCACATGAATGACTTTTTAAAAAAGGTTTATTTATTTAATGGAGCCAACGTTGGCTCTTGGAGAAGGAATAATACAATAATTAGAAGTGTTTCATTCTAAGTGAGTTTAATAACTGACTTTACAAAGCATGTCTAGTCGTATTTATAACATACAGAACCTGAGTAAGCAAAATATAGAACAAAGGAAATGCAATTCGACAGTCAGCATAAAATGTGAGAAACAAAGGTGAAATATAATATCTCTAAGATAAGCGATTAATAAGAGAAGTCGTTATCATGTAATATGATATACATGTGGAGGTTTGTTATGACTAAGTCTTTATAATAAGCGTATAATTTTATATAACATATCTAGTCGCACTGGAATTGGAATATCACTTATTGCATCCCAAGATTCATTATTTAAAAACTCTAAAAATCTAGCTGCATTCAAATTATGTTGGAAAAAAGGTCCTATTTTTATATCACCTAATATTCCAAACCATACATTTATTTTCTGTGAATATTGTCACTTGCAATTTACAACCCAGGATGCCTCACGTTAAAGTCAATGGCAACTTCTCTTGTGGAACGTCCATTATCACCAACAATTCTTATAATTTACACTTTTTCAGCTATACTTAGTCTTTCTGCTGCCATAATTTAGTTGTTTAAATAATAACAATCAACAATATTTTAATAGTCTGACACAATAACATTAATGTCTTCTTGATGATAATTTGTAATTGAAAATAAATTTTACTGTTGATTTTTTGGGGTGAACTTTTTCTTCTTCAACCAAACTTGGGATTTGGTGCTGGGGTGATTTTGAACAACTTTCCTGAATAAACTTAAAAAAAATCCTAATATGTTTTTTAAATTTTTTCAGATTATTTTTTATCACAATAGACTAGATTCTGATTTATGATAAAATATAGTTTATACCTTTAAAAGAAGGTTAAAAAGCATTTAAAAAAAAGAATTTTTGAAATTCAATGAAAAATAAAAAAGTTATCGTTATCTAGCGATCGCCCTGTATGTCGGACATACTTCAATTTCAATACCAAGCATTCTAAGCATTCGTACTATTTTACAAATATGGGTAAAGGAAACTTTCCATTTGAAAGGTCCCAGAACGAAATTTTGATAAAAATGAAAGTTTTCAATATAATATTTGAATATTTGAATATTCGAAATTTTCCAAAATTCTGGGAAGTTTCCTTTGGGAATGTTCGGAATATTCAAATATTTTATTGAAAACTTTCATTTTTGTCAAAATTTCTTTCCGGAAACTTTCATATGGAAAGTTTTTGCTATTTTACATATGGTCAATATTTTAAGTATAATAAAGGTTATCGTGTTTATTAGGTATTCACAATCCGCAACGCCCGACGGCAACTTTTCGTTTCATATTAATCTTATTAGAAATATATATTGAAAACGTTTTAAAGTAAAATTGATATATCTTCTAATGTACATAAAGTTCATTCGCATCTGAGAGACATACTGTATATTGCAATTTATATATCTTAGTTTACTGTATTTTTATGTACCTAATCAAAAGCTAGAGTAACATTTTGCCCTAAAATTATATTTATAAAACAAGAGAGTTTACACACCTCTGACAATCACCCTGTATGCGGAATATGGACCAATTTCAAAAATGCCGTTTTACAAATGTATTAAATTTGAAATAAAAATTTAAGCCTAACAAAAATTATCCTGTTCAAAAGAAACCATTAATAAACATACATATATATACTTTTCACGGTAACACCTACGTAGCTCAGTTATTAGTCATCCAATTTCAACCAAATTTGGATCGGTATCAAAGACCATTACTATATCTTTTTTGAGTAAGACAAAACTTATTTCAGTCATTGGCGTGCATTTTCATTAAGAAAAAAAGGGTCGATTTTTCGAGAAATCATATTAGACATTTTTTTGTTGAAAAACGAATGTAATATTTTTGATCGGCATGCTATATTCAGAATTTAACAATATTTTTATTTTTGGTTTTCGAATTACGGCCCACTTAAAATTGCCTATTTTAAACATTAAATAATCAATAAATTGGTAACGAATCTTTTTCGAAAGAAAGTCATTCTTTATTTTCTCTTTAAATTCATTTTTTCTACCACCCTATGTCATCAACACTTTCAAATTCGGTAATCCTTATAGTCCGAATAATTTACAGGTCTGATTACCAAAAATTTTTCAACGAAAATTCGTGGCGTTCGAAATTTGAAAGTTTCGATAATATGGAATAGTGGAAAAAGTGAATTTAAAGAGAAAATGAAGAATGACTTTTTTCGAAAAAAATTTCGTTACTAATTTATTGATTATTTAATGTTTAAAATAAGTAATTTTAAGTGGATCGTAATTCGGAAACCAAAAATCAAAATGTTGTTAACTTCTGGATACAGTGGTTCTATAGCATGCTGATCAATAATATTGCATTAGTTCTTCAACAAAAAAATGCCTAATATGATTTCTCGAAAAATTGACCCTTTTTTTCTTAATAAAAATGCACGCCACTGACTGAAATAAGTTTTGTCTTACTCAAAAAAGAAATATTAAAGATCTTTGATAAAGATCCATATTTGGTTGAAATTGGATGACCAATAACTGAGCTACGTAGGTGTTACAGTGAAAAGTGGGACACACTGTATATATGAACAGACAACTTTTTGATTCGATATTTGAGTTCAGTGTGTTACGAAGCGGATTTGTATCCAAAGAAGTTTTTCTGCAATAATTATCAAAATTGTTTGACCCGTTTATAATAACTATTTGATTGAATTAAATAGATTAAACTAGTCAGTCATTAACTGTTCTTCGATTTCATCTTCTAATCAGTTCTAAAGGCTCAACAAGTTAAAAATTCTCTTTAATATTAATCTGTATAATAATAAATCTTAAGCTTATAATAATAAATACATGTTTTTATTTATTTTTGAAATTAAATTATCCCTGCTAATGACATATGGAAAAAGCCATAAGCCGCCAGCCAAATAAAACGTATTAATGGTATTATATTATATTACAACGACGGTTACATAATATTTAATTATAAAATAGCTACTACGATCTAGTTATAATGAAAGTATTTAATAATATATTATGCATATTAGTTTAACAAAGAGTAGAATTAAAACGCGGTGTACATATACTATACAATCGATACGGTGTGGTGCACTTAACGACCCCATACTCATACTATTTTGATATTTTAAAGCAGAAAAATAATCATTAAGGAAAGGGATTTGTTTATCTAGTTATAATTGGTTGTTATAAGTTGCATAAAATTCTGTGATTTTTTTTCCCTTTAATTATATGAATCTTTGTCTAGCTATGTATTCCGACCAATTCGATTTAATTCAATGTTCCATCTAACAATTGTCATATCTAAGGTATTAGCGTTTATTAATCACGACTAATTTTTAATTTTTTTCCAGAATAATTTTAATTATTAGTTTTAAGCAATATGGTAATATAACGTTACAATGTTTATTATTATGAATGTTTATCTATTAATCACTTTTTGAACAATTTCATGCTTGTTATGTATGCATTTACTTAACTTCTGTATACATTATTTACACATTAATTTGAACTAATAGGCAAATGAAACTAAACATCATAAATACGATATCAAGATTAGTTTGTAATTATTTTGTGGAAATGCAAACTGTATGTTATCAGAAAGTTACAGTACAGTTTTGTCCAATCTGGGAGTTAAGAGGTTAGTGGAAATTTTGCAAAACGTGTTTTTGACTCTGTTTTTTTTTAAATCTCTACTCTACTCATCCAGGCCTATCAAACAATTAAAATGTTTGTAAATAAATTGTGTATAAAGCTGCATAAGTTCAAATCCAACCTGCCATTTTGTTTTTTTTTAAACCTACAAAAATTTGTAATTTTAAATAAATCGAAATTACTAAAAAATAATTAATCTATTTTTTAATAAAACTTGGAGATCTTGTAGATGTAAACTATGAAGGAAGATTACAAATAAAATATTTATTACACTTCCTAAAAATCCGACTTTATAAAAAATGTTTGAAGCTTCATAAAAAACTGCCCTTTGGGCACACCAAGACTTCTTTTTTAAATAGTATCTTTCTAAAGATGCTTTACATTAGTGATAAGAGATAATGATTTTATTTTTGTTATCACTTAGTTATTAGGGTGGATTTCTAATATAATAGTAATTTACGTAACAAGTGTGCAAAATGATGTGATGAAGTTTAGAGCACGATCGTTAGCGAGATATAGCGGAAGCAGCAGATTCAGGTAAAGTGAGTATTAATTGAAGTTGGTATTTTTTTAACCGTCCGCAATTAACAGTTATTTGTGCAACGAGTTAGGAAAAGTTATTTTTCTGAAATCGATCGGCAATGTCTACATTTTCGGCGCGATTTCAGATCGAAAAATACACAATTCCAGTATTTTAGTCTGTTGCTAAGAAACTACCAGAAAACAGACCGGAAAAGATCCGTTGCCAAGCAACGATCAACAAAACAGTACGGGAATGTTACTTTCCCGGCCTAGGCGGGAAAAGTAACATATTTTAGATAGTAAATAAATACACGCAGACAAACCAACTCACATTAAAATTGCATTTATTACTAAGCAGTCAGATTGTAATGAAGAAATGTTATGCATTAATACAAATTCCTTAATTTATAATAATATTGATTATGATTTCAGAAAAAATAGTATGTGTACTTCGGTGTGACCGCACATTCCGGGACTTCGATGTTTGTTGGCCTCAGCTAGCGCCTCGACCAACAATTTGCATCGTCGTCCGGGAATGTATTGCTTTCACACCCCTAAAGACGCAACATACTATTCTTTCCGTATTAGGAATAGGAAAAATGATTATTTTGAGCTAGAATTTGGAAATTTGATTAAACTGATGTTTTTAAATTTTATAATTGACAGGTATATTACTTTTTATATACAGGGTGTTTCGAAAAGATTGGGACAACGCTTAGCTGTAGATTCTTGACATCAAAACAAGTCTATTTAACTAAGATCCTAAAGTAAAGAAAATGTATTCGTAATTTGTCTCTATTTTGCACACTATTATACATATCTACTTCAAAGTTGGCAACGATATGTTTTTCAGGTATTTAATTACAATGGTGATATTGCCTATGTCATATTTTATAGATGGCGCTAGTCACAGTACTTTTATGTGATACTTTAAGTCATAACTTTTTTGAGGTTAGGTTTTAGACATTGTCTTCTATTATAATCAAAACGTAATTTTGTTTCCTAAAGAAAAGTTGTACTTGTTTAAACGCGATAAAATGCACCCTTTCAGAGAAATACGCGATTTACAACTTTGTCACGCACCAGTTCGAAGAAATTCAATTATACCTAAAAACGGTTTCTCATCTAGTAAGTGTCCGTCAAGTATGATGTCTTGAAATCGTTAGTAGTGCTTGTTGTAGATACGTATAATATTCTTCAAGATAGAGACAAAATATGAATACCATTTTTTTACTATACCACTCTGTATCTTGAAAACGAATTGAGTTAGACCGCTATTTTTTAGGTTAAATTGACTTATTTTGATGTAAAGAATCTACGGCTAAGCGTTGTCCCAATCTTTTCGAAACACCCCGGGTGTTTTGAAAAGATTAAGACAGCGCTTAGCGTAGACTTTTGACATCAAAACAAGTCGATTTAACCCAAAAAGTAGCGGTCTAACTCTTTTCGTTTTCAAGATGCAGGGTGGTAAAGTAAAAATATTGTATTGATATTTTGTCTCTATCTTTACTACTACTATTACACGTATCTCCTTCAAAGTTGGTAACGACAATGGTGATATTGCCGATGCCGCATTTTATAGAAGGCGTTACTTATTTCCTGATTCTCTTCAATACGCATCAAAATATTTTCTTCTTGCTGCGGTGTGTAACTAACTGGACGGCCTGATCCTCCTTTTCGGCGAACAGTTCCAGATTCTCTAAATCGTTGGAAAATTCCTTGAAACGTTTTGTGATATGGTGCCCTTCGATTAGGATATAAAATTTGATATCTTCTTGCAGCCGCATGACCATTATGGTTTTCTTGAGTATAAACTGCGACTATGTCATTTCTACATATACGGGTAGCGGGGCATTTTCAACTTAAATAAATTAACATAGTCCAAAGTTTATCTAACAAAATGCAAATTTTTACCAGCAGCACAAAAACAGCAGAAATAATTAATAATTTATAATGTATACAATGTTTGACACAACAAGCACTATTGACGATTTCAAGACATCATACTTGACGTACACTTACTAGATAAAAAACCGCTTTTAGGTACAATTGAATTCTTCGAACTGGTGTGTACCAAAGTTGTAAATCGCGTATTTCTCTGAAAGGGTGCATTTTATCGTGTTTAAACTAGTAAACCTTTCCTTTAGTAAATTAAATTGCGTTTCGATTATAATGAAAGACAATGTCCAAAACCTAACCTTAAAAAAGTTAAGGCTCAAAGTGTCACGTAAAAGTACTGTAACTAGCGCCATCTATAAAATGTGTCATCGGCGTTATCACCATTGTAATTAGCGACCTGAAAAACATATCGTTGCCAACTTTGAAGTAGATACGTATAATAGTCTTCAAGATAGAGACAAAACATGAAAATATATTTTTTATTTTACCGCTCTGTATCTCGAAAACGAAGAGTTAGACCACTGCTTTTTGAGTTAAATCGACTTGTTTTGAAGAATCTACGACTAAGTGTTGCCCCAATCTTTTCGAAACACCCTGTATTATTATTACTTCAAGTAGCATCCGAAATATGTGCTAAAAAGAAGAGGTTAACATAAAAACTAGCAATGCTTCTACTTCCTACAATTATTTATAGTATCTAGTAGCTACGGTACTAATAAATATAGCTATTTAATAATAGTAAATTATACAACGAGCATATAATGATGGTTATTACTCAAGAGAATGACTACGGCACGAGACAAAGGTGAGTGTTTTAATTCATCCGAGTACGTAATAGCTATTATAAGCGAGTAGAATACCATACTTTTTCTACGACTACTCATCGCTTCAAATCATTTTTTCTTAACAAATTTGTGAAAATTAGTGAAAGTATCAGATAGTAATTTTAAAGTTTAGACGTGTGTGTTTTTGAACTTTAAATAGTCCTTTGTAATTGCTCCACAAGTGTTGACTGATGGATATGCACTCTTGTGATTAGTTTCAGCCCATTGGGTCATGAATTATTGTCCACGGCCTTGGGTAATGAGCTCTATTACTTGTTCAAAAACCTATCTATAATAAATAAATAATTCAATAGTCGTAGAAAAATATTACTTTTCTACCATTATGGAATAATTCATTTGAGATAAATCTTTGAACAAGTAATGGGACTCATTACTCACAGTTGTGAGTAGTAATTCATTACTCATTGGGCTATAACCAATACAAGAGTTAATTTTCATTATTCAACAGTTGTGGGGCAATCACAAAAGACGATTTAAAGTTAAAAAATATCGCGTATGCCGTGACTCAATTCAATCTGTCATGTAAATATCAGTTACGGATATTTAGATTTTTTTAAATTTTAAAA
This sequence comes from Rutpela maculata, assembly GCA_936432065.2. Lineage (NCBI taxonomy): Eukaryota > Metazoa > Arthropoda > Insecta > Coleoptera > Cerambycidae > Rutpela > Rutpela maculata. The sequence continues at coordinate 239,503,826 of OW386285.2, forward strand.
TTACTGTCAGGTTTTTCTTACTAATTTGCAGAAGTTTGTTGTGAAAAAATGATTCAAAAGATGAGTAGTTGTAGAAAATTCTAATCGCCTGTAGTAGCTATTACACTCTCGTTGAATAATGTACTATTCCCCACTTATTAGTATTTAAATATATTTTTTTCCAAACAACTGAAAAAATACTTCATTTTAAACTATAATAAAATCCGCTTCCTTGAAAAAATGTAAACAATTCAAGATACTCACCAAACAGGCACTTTCTTGGCAGTTGTACGAAAAGACAATTTGCTTTCAATTTTAATAATGTAACATATAATATTAACATCTTAGAAACTGTCACTCCTTTTAAAATTGCTTTAGACTTGTCTGAAGATAGAGTGAAGTTTCTACTCCGAAACCAGTCATATGGAGCGAGCGTAGAGGCGATTTCAATGTGAATATCAGTCGATATTCCGTTGAAGCAACGTCGAGCGCGGTTAGTACTTGGATGGGCGACCCACCTATGTTGGGAAATACAGCGTTCTCGCCCCACCTCCTAGAGGCTTGTATATCAGTGTATACTCGGAAGTTACGTAATTTCAGACGAGGATTACGTAGTGGATATACCATCCTTCGGAGGGGATGTAAAGCAGGCGGTCCCTTGTCTATTAAATGTTAGGCAAGTAAAAGATCCCTACTCTTCTTAAGGGAAGAGGTTCGGCAAAATTTCCAGGTTGGGGGTAGCTCGTCTCTTGGCGTCGGTGATAGGCCCTGGTAGCGGAAATAGGCCGACGTTAAATAGTTAAAAAAAAAAGAAACCAGTCATACAAACAAAATATAATTGTGAGAAATAAATAGGTCTCTTATATAAACTTTGATAGTCATTATCACAATTTCTTACGCAGCGTAGGTTCAATTGTGTGAAAAAAAATGTTAACAATTAACGCTGAAAACCAACAGTGTACTGTATAAACCAAATAAATACACATCATTTAAAGTCAACAAAGAGCGCTTTTGGTTTCGTAACTAATGTGGCAGAGAGTATATAGAGTGCTGTAATTAAAGTGATAATCACATTATTGCGACTTAAAATCAGGGATGATATTTTCCACACAATTTCAATTAACTAGTTTCAAATAATATGTAAAATACAGATGTGGAACAAGCATTTTGCAAAATTATACGAACTGCTTAATTAACCGATGTTTTTAATTTTAAAAGTAGTTATTGTTGATTATTTTGAAAAAATAACGACTATCGATAATATAACATTGTGGTAATAGTAAAAAATCAAGTAAATTTAACAAGTATATTGTATTCAACGTTAACAATTTGTTTTATAGATTGTCGATTGAATAAAAAGTTCCAAGGTAATTTGTCAAGTCGATCCAATAGTGAATTTCATTGCGTTGATTTCAAGCCAATTTATTTCGTACGAACACACACCCATAATAGAAACAAAACTAATTCTGTTATTTCCTACTTTTACTATTTACTGTCATCTTAACTTGGAATAGGTATTCATTACAGATTACGTTCCTTTTATGTCTAAAGTACTTTCTAGCTTATATGCAAAAGGGAAAAAAACAATTCATAAATAAGATATATATATATATATATATATATATATATATATATATATATATATATATATATATATATATATATATATATATATATATATATATATATATATATATATATATATATATTATATGTACATCGAATTCGTTTTGTAGCCATATATTAGTGAGTTCGACAATTCTTAAATGTATTAATTTAAATTGAATATAATTTTGTGATAGGCCATATTTTTTACAAACATTTCAGGGGCGGACTTTAATAAACTTTATTAGGCTTTAATTTTGTATGACAGATATTGTAAGTACCTAAATAAATATTTTTTTAATTTCTATTCACGCGACAAGCTTTTAAGGCAATTAATTAATTTTTTTTTTCGTTTTAGTATACTTACATAAGCTTGTTTTCAAAAAGTTTTTTTTACATTTAATTTAATTTTTAAATTTTTACTAACGTCTTAATTAGTTTTATATAGAGTGTACGGAAACAACGTAGAAAAAAATTAACTGTAGATTTCTTAGCCCAAATTAGTATTGGGGTCCCTAATATAACATTTTTCAAAATACCCCTTCGTTGTCAAGTTACAGCCCCTTTAAATGGGTACGTTAAAAACCGTTTTCAAAAAATAAGATTCTAAAAAAACAAAATATTTTGCATATCTACTATACTTATTGAAAGGCACCTTGTGAATTTTTTTTAAATAAATTTGATATTGCTCACCTCGCTGGGTTGTGTTCTATTCACGCTCAAGGAGCCAGCACTTAGTTTCGCTGATAAAAGTATTTTTCTTACTTAATTCTGCAAGGAATCAATTTTTTAAAATTTTTTGAAAAGGAAAGATGCTATTCTAAAAAATGGTAATTTTCAGGTTGATTTAAACTTTTAAGTGCTAAAATTGTTATTTAAAACTGAAATACATCTCCGTCAATTGGTCTATACGCACGTATGCATGTCCGTGTGTACGTACGGAACCGCTCTATGGGTTGAAATTTTTAACGGATCCACTTGAATGTTTTTTCATCGCTTCATCTACTATCAAATTAGAACTCCGTTGAATTTCATAATGATCCATCTCGTAATTAATTATAACTAATTATTTAACACCGCCACACAAGTTTTTACTGACCATCTCTCATTTTCGGCGTCTATTATTAGATAAATGAAAATTATGTCTCCATTCATTTCGCTCTAACTCAAAAACGGAACAATAAATTGGTCTGAAATTTTCACCGTATTATCACTGCTTACTTGTTAACAAAATGTATCAGTAGAAGATATGATTTTTTTCTAAAATTGTACCGATAAAATGTGAAAATTTGAAGTTACAAAATAGATACCAACTATATCGAGAAGAAATTAAGATAAAGGATGGGCGTAACTTTTTATTTCAGACCGTTTAGTCTAAGATTAGCAGTCTTCGAGAAAATTGTATAGTTGGAACAATCGGAATAGTGATCGACGTACTGCCTATGTACCGCCTATGGGTGCCTATGTAGGCGGTTTCGTTGAGACACATTGGCTACAGAACGCAGAGTCTACGCCTCCCTACATGCTACGTCAGATGTCTGGTATCTTCTCTATCACAATGTAAAAGCTGCTCAACTTCAGATATACAGGGGATAGTTGACAGTGGAAGTAGTGGAACAGACAAGAGGTCAGTTCCTCACGAGCTCAACTATCAGCCAGACATGCCGAGCAAACAGCAGCTGACCAGACCGAGAAAACCGTCCGCCACCTCCTGTCAGTAACTGCCAGCTTTCCGAAAGACTCGGAGTCAGTCCCAATCGACCGTTCTCCAACAACAGACCGGCCGAGGAGAAAGTGATAGTAATAGTATTAATAATAATAATGATAATAGGTGGCGACTTGCTGATACGAGGGACTTGTATTAATAATCCTTTTACTTGTTTTCAGGAATATTTTTATTTTTACTCTGGTACGGACCTCTCAACCAGAATAATTCATAGTATTTATTTTGGGCTCTGACGTGCACCTCTCAACCAGAGTAACCAGTGATATTTATGATGCCCCTGGCATGGACCTCTCAACCAGGGCGCTTTTATTGTAACTAATCATACATTGTTTCAAGCCAGGAGTTGTAGAAAGTGTTTAACTAATCTACTAATTATTGTACTAATCTTTTTAGCTTATATGTACTGTGTAATAGCCAAGACTGAAACTTAGAGTTAGTAATTTATTGTTGCATTATTTATTGTTTATGCTTTCTCATTCCTGGTATCCACACGCCACTTGTAACCTAACTGTCTTCACCGCTTTCATCATTTTCACCGTTTCCCTCGCTAACCCACCGCACCGCTTTTTTCATCGTACATCAGTATCATTTCGGCCCTAGATGACGTCATAATCACGCTTGCTTTAGCCTGTCGTAGTTAAATCCGAACCCAAAACACCGCATCACTGTGGTTTAACCAAGGGCTTGAGGTAACCATTAGAGTAAGGTAAACTGTATATAGTATTTGGGGAACTGTAGAATAGAAATAAAGATTAATTGTATTCTGAACTGTGTGTTTTACTGCTGTGTATGTGAAAGTCTAATTTTCCCTATTTGACCCACTGGAAATCACCGTTTCTCCACTGCAGTTACTCCAGCCCTACTTTACAGGCTGTTTTAGAGACGTGGCGTTTCCCCACGTAATATAGAAAACTGGCGCCCGAGCAACCGATCTGTAAATACCTCCGTTGCTAAGGTGCCAAAAGTGACGCTCTCAGGCCTCACTGGAAAGCACTGCTCGTAAATTATTTATAACAAATTTTAAAAAACAAACAGTGTAAACATTATACAGTTCGGCAGATTTAATGTAATTGTGGTACATATACTCTTCGCAGTTTTTTAAAAATAAAGTTAATTTTAGGTATTTTTAAATGTATAATGCCAACTTTGTTGGTGAACCACTGGTCGGTAGTAAAATAAAGCAAAAGAAAAAAATAATCATGTCCAACCTATTTGTGTCTTCAACCCACGCCCTTTCGATTCCGAGTCAAGAGTGTAACCACTTACAGCATTACTTACAAACTACACACCCGTAAACTTTAATATAATATGAAAATCATATAAACGATTGGTTATTATATTATTATGAAATGTCTATTAGCAAAATATATAAATTAATGATAGGAAATATTTCACAGAATCTCTATATATTCTGTTCATTTATCTAGCTAACATTAACTAATCGCCCTTTCGTTTACAAGAAACATGATGCACGGACAGGCCAATAGACAGACGGGCATTTTGAAAGTTGTTCGAAATTCTTTCACTAACAAAATAATATGACAATTATTCTCTACCACTGACATTTATGGTTTTGTACGATTTTTATTTTGTTTATTCTTAGAATTTTCGATATTTTCTGGTGGCAAGGTGTTCATCAAGGCGTCACAAAATGTCACCGAGAGGAGAAATCTGTTTCATACGTCACATAACAAGATGAGAAAAAATGATTTTTTGGTTCCGTAGTTGAAGTACTAAAGCACAAGTGCGACTGTTTAAAGATTTAAATATCTGTGAACCTTCCTGTAGAAATACCAAATTGTATGGTGAAAATCTTATCTAAATTCTTCCCTTACAAATACTAAACAGCACAGCTCTTGAAATATCACTCAATACCAAATTTCTTGGTACTTATTTAGACTACAGGATTAGTTGGAACAATTTCATACATAATGTTTGCACTACTAAGTTAAGTAAGTCGTATTTTTCCATTGCCTCATTAAAACAAGCATTAAACGAAGAGGCACTTTTAAGTGTCTATTATGCTAATGTACACTCTGCTATCGCCTACAATATAATATCATGGGGACAAGCAACTGAGATCGATCGCGTCTTCATAATTCAAAAAAGAATAATTAGACTTATGTTTAATTTGACTTAAAAGAATCGTGCAGACATAGCTTCAAAAACAAAAAGATATTAACAGTAACTGGAATTTACTTGTTAAAGCTATTGTGTTACATGCACCAACATAAAAATCAATTTGTAACTAATAATAACATACATACACACCTCACTAGGACTAGAAATCACATACATATCAATCGCTTTAACCTGCTGCTTAAAAAAATCGCCCATATATACTGGGTGCACATACTACAATTTATTACCAGCAAACTACAAACATGTAACGATCATAAGATTTAAAATTAAAATAAAGAAGTTCCTCATAGAAAACTGTTTCTATAATTTAAGAGAGTTTGAAAACTTCCTCAATAATAGTTGAAGGCTCAATTATATACAAAAATTAATTTTTGCTTAATCCATTTTTATGAATAGAACGTCGATAAGTAAATCAACAAATTAAAAAAAAATGAAATAAATAAATTAAGTAAGATTCTAAAATCTAAAGATGTATCTCGAGAGGATTTTTTTTTGTTTACTTTCTGTAGTATTATATATCATATGTATTGTCTCTTTTTATCTGTTTGTATTTTACAAATTTTATATGAATTTTTGACTTGCCTTATCCATTTTATTGTGGCAACCAGAGGTGAATAAAGATTTATTATTATTATCATTATTATTATTATTATTATTATAGAAGGTAGAAGGACATAACCTTAATCCTAAACGCATACTTGGTCCGCATCATCGCGCGTCAGCGTCAGAGGTAAAAACACATAAACAAAAAAGAAAATCAAAGGACTTTGAACAGGATGATGATTAGAAAACCAGTGAATAGTGTGTACATAAGTAGGTGATTCGAGTATCCTACAAAAAATTCAACTTCTTCAGTCCTCGATTCTGTTCCGATTCGAAAATATACATATAAAGAAGAAAATCTCAAAGTTCTCAACATATTACGATTGAAAAATAACTAAAAAGTGTGCACCTAAAGCCGATAGCTCAAGATTTCCACAAAAATATTTAACTTCGTCAGCCTTTGATTTTTAAAATCGGGACGCGGGTAATTGAAAACATATACATATGTAAAACCAAACATAACAGAATTCCTATTTCCTATTGAAAATAGGGTGATCTCAGAGCAGTGCAACTTTCCGGATAAAATATAACTGTAAAAATATTTTATGCACAAGACTTCTAAACTGTACATTAGGGTACAATATTTAGGATGTATGGTAGACTGAAGTTCGGCATATTTTTATGTAGTGGTAGTTTTGGAGTGAAAGAATGTAAAATCATTTTATGAATTCCATCACAAACGTTTCTAAAATATTGAGTTTTTCCATCTTCAGACATATCAGAACAGAATTAAATAACAAGTGGCATCATATAGATAGATAGATAGATCTTTATTGGTCATACATACACAAATTATGCTCTGACACGTCAAAAAATATAACAAAAAAAAACAACAAAAAAGTGGTTGTCTTAAATAAGGAAAAAAATGCACAATAAATAAAACAAATAAATAACAAAGTAGAGTAAATAGCAATAAAGCACATAGAATAACGAACAAATAATCATCATCACAGTTGACAGGAATTCGTCAAAATCATAGAATGCATTTTCAAGGGGGAATCGTTTAATTACATATTTAAAGCGCGTACACTCAAGTGCCCCATATCAAAATGGCATAAGTAAGGAAATATTGAATTATAGCATGATATGCCATTAGAACCGTTGACTGTGACAAACAATTTTTTTAATTGCGCAATAAGAAGAATTACGTGATATATTCTTGCAGATGTGGGACGTGTGTTCCTCTCATGTTAACTTACTGTCCAAAATAATCCCCAAAAACGTAACGCAACGAGAGGTCATCTGTGCAGAGTGCAGTCTTAAAGAAAAAAAATCATAGTCTCTGTTTTATCATTATTTAATACGAGCTTATTGTTTAAAAACCAGTTATGAACCATAGACAGACTGTTTTGAGACATTGATAATCAAATGTTATAGTCTTTATGGGAACGAGCCAATGTTGTGTCATCAGCAAAGAGAGTGAAGTTTGTTGAGGAACTACTGTTTGGCACATCATTAACATAAACAAGAAATAAAACCGGCCCCAGAACTGAACCCTGAGGGACACCAAATTGAATCAACGTTACCAGAATTAGCATTATTAAAATGAACAAATTGATGACGATCAATCAAATACGACATAATCAATTTTCTGCTACCCTCAGAGAATTTGTAAAATTTCAGTTTGTTCACTAAAATATTATGAGGCACACAGTCGAAAGCCTTACTTAGGTCTAATAATTGCACATGCACAAATTCTTTGGCCTCGAGACCTTTATTTATTACATTTATCGACGAATTAATTGCTAACGTCATTAACAATTTTGACCTGAAGCCTGACAACTATTACGAAGATTACAATTTTCAAAATAATTCGTGATTTGAGATTTGAGAACTACCTCAAAGATTTTGGCAAATAATGGCACGATAGAAATAGGCCTGTATTTTGCCGGATCATCAACACAGTTTTTTTTAATAAAGGTAACACTTCTGACACTTTAAGACATTTTGAAAACACATTCTTTCTAATGCATTCATTAATTAGTTTAGTGAGTGGAATGATAATAAAATGTATTTAATACAATTGATAATTTTAATATTGATATCATAAGCATCTTTACTCTGTTTGTTTTTCAGATTAACGATGACATCTAGGACTTGATTGTAGGTGACTTCAGTAAAAATAAAGTCCTTGTCAGCACCAGTTCCTATGGAACTTGCAAAATAATTTTCAAAATTGTCCGTGGCAGATGACAAGGAGTTAACTAAATTTTGAGCAATGTTTCCCACATAATTATTATATTCGACAGGAGAAATAACTTCTGACGAATTTTCTGTTTTATTTTTGTTTACATTAGCCAAATTTCACATTTTTTTTATTCTTATTTCGGCGAATGTAGTTATCGTCTGCTACTTTCTTGGCTTTTAATATTTCATTTTCATAAATACGTTTTTTGTCATTAATCAATTTTTTCAAGTCGCTAGTAGGATTAGTCTTATAAATATCAAGAAGGAAATGTGATGTAATCAATTGACGCGAATCATCAGTGTACCAAGTTACATTAACTTCCTTGTCACTGGTTAAAATCTTGGACTTAACTGGGAAAAACATATCCAGAGCAGAAGTAACTATATCCAACATAAATTCAGATTTAACATCAATATCTATCGAAGAATCATCGATCCCCAATCGATCTGTTGCAGATATCTGCTTAAATTAAACAAACCTACATCGGAAGTGAGCCTGTAAGAAAAATTTTCTTTGATGGCCGTGGAGGCTTACACATGTGTCTGGCCAAGTTAGCCAGACACATGTGTATCAATGGTCCCTACTAGTAGGTGCGTAGGCATATATTACATTTTCAAAAATTTGATCAGTTTGACTAAAAAAAAAAAAAAATAAAAGGTGTATGTTTCTATTCACCCCGTACTGTGGGGTGAACAGAAACACTAACTTGTTTTTCATTAAAATTGCCATTACTCCACTCGAGGGGTCGATAGAAACTATAAATTATTATTTTTTTAAAATTGGGTGAATTTTTTCGCCGAAAACTTGCAAAATAAAATAAAATTAGGTTATTTAAATTGTTTATTTGTTATAATAAACCAACATTACAAACTCTCATGAACCTAAGTAACAATATAAGGCACTATTATCACCGGAAAAACTTATAACGTAAATTTAAAAAAATAGAAAAGGACTTTCAGCTATTTCTATTGACCCCAAAATTCTGACAAAAGTGACGTTACAAAAAAAAACATTTTTCATAAACTATGCAGAGTTGTCCACTTTTATGAATAATTATGTTAATAGGACAGGTTAAGGTATTTTTCAGCCAGATATGAAGTTACTTCTCTGTTTGTTTCTTGTAGTAAAATATAAAGTTTTGCGGTCTACAAATTAAACCCATTTGACAGCCCCTTATTGACAACACTGTTTCAAGCAGTTATGCCAATGTAACATGCTTAAAATTACTAAGTACACGCTAATGACCTACTAATAGATAATTTGAGAGAAAACTAAAACAGCCAATTTTAAATTTGAGAACTGGGAGAATTTTTGATTTACGTTCCCCACTTTTGTTTCCATTGACCCAGCAGTCTCGATCCACCCCCATCTACGGTAATTGTAATTTACAACTATCAAGGCAAAAGTTAAATAAACAATAATAAATCTAAACAATTGCCCAGACAAATAGAAGCATCATTACATGCGATAAAACCAAAAGAACTGAATGAATTAATAAGTGTATGAACCTGTTTATCAGGGTTATTAAAATGAACATTAAAATCTCTACTGAAAATTACATTTTTGTTTTTTTTGCGTGATTAAGTTCAAAGTACAAGTAAGCTTCTGCCAAAATATATCAAAATCCCCAGGAGTAGGGGATCTATATCTGTTATAAAATTGTCATAAACAACAGCAGACAGTTCGCAATGAAAATCAATAGAAAGTTTATTAATTTGACTTATAGGGGAACACTTATATGTTTTTCGACAAAAAATAGCAAAGCTGCCATGGATATTATTTTTTCTGCCAAAATTTGAAATTAAATTATAGTCTCTAATTTAGATTCATCCTCAACGAGCCAATGCTCATTAGCACATATGATATCAAAATTATCATCCATCAAAAATGCATTAATGACGTTTGTCGTCAGAAGTCTCCGATGTATTGTTTCACAGTATTTAGACCACTTAGAAATAAAATACGGGCGCATTAATTCAATAACCTTTGCTATAATTGAGTAAAACATGGACAGATGCATCAGCAACATCATACGTCAATTTTTATTCGTTTTGTTTTATGCAACGTGATCTACCAGGAGATGCGAAAAATTTAACAGTAGGTTGTCCCCACCGAAAGGAGTAAAAAAAATGAAATTTTTTTAAAAAATTACCTTATTTTTTTGTAGGAATGCGCCGCCAATGTCTTTAACTAATCTAACGTAACGCGGTACAACCATATCACTTTATCAGACTTGGGATTGACACTATTGACAGCAAAGCTGGATAAGATAGAAGAGACTTTTTGATTTTAATCAAATCACACTACAAAAATACCGAAATAAATCGAAATAAATCGAAGACATTAATCTCATGCTGAAATGACAAGCAAATATACGAGATATTTAGTTAACCGGTCAATGACACGGCCGTGTAACTATTGTTCGACCGGAAGCAAAAAACGCGGCTCTCTAGGGGTCTACACACGATCCAGCGGCACGGAGCCAGCCTTGTCGGCATGCTTTGAACTCATTCGTAAAAGTGAATTAGTCCGCTGGAATTCCAATTATCTTGAAAGCGTACCAACAATGTTGACTATATACCTGCCGCTGGATCGTGCGTAGACCTCTTTTTTTGATCTCGCCGGCCGGCTTCACTTTTTATGCCAATTAAGGAAATGTAAACAACTCGAATACGTTCTTTCACCAGTAAGTTCGTCGACCTCTTCAGAATTAGGTCAGGACTTACTTAACATCAGTAGTGTACCTTCGCAAATTGACTAATAATTTAATATACTAAATTACCTCAGAATCCTCTAAAATTTTGCAGGGGCTTTCCCACATTGAAGACTAAAACAGCATTTTATTTTCCGCATTTCTTGGTAGATCACGTTGTATATTACATTAATGTTTCATGAAGTTACTAGCTTCTTATGAAGCATTTTGGCTTTCGTTTTATAACAGTAGTTTTATACATTATATTTCAATTATCTCTTATGTGTACTAGATACATAGTGCCATACCGTGGCCACTGCGGCTTGTCCATTTATGTTGCAATTACAAACTATGTATGAAGTAAGCTCTTAGAATAACTTTTAAATTACATTTACTAAATTTTTACAGTTATGGGCAATTTATTACCCGTTATATTAATATTGACATTGTGAAGAAAGCAGATCTAATTTGCATAATATAATTATTATTCATTACAATTGCCTTTCAATTTATATTTCTATATTTTAATAGTGATAGCAAAAAATCCGCGATTTAAAAACGGAATAATAAATGTATTCTTATTTATATTTTATTAAATCGTATTTGATAATCGTTTGTTACAAAAAGCTTTTAGAGCATTGCATAGTTAAAAATAGCCGCCACAAAAATGCACTTAAATTATTATGGTTCGGTAATCAGATATACCGTACAGTTGAGAAAAGGATACTAATCGTTCACTGAATGGATGTACAACAGTATTGATCTCCAGCAGATGAAGTGATCAGTGTCAAAATGTACTCCAAATAAACTGATCCGTATTTTTTTGCTCTAAGCATTTTTAATATCCATGTACTTGTATTTGTACCTACACTACATTACCTAATAAAGAGTTACTTACTTGTTTCTAAAGTACTCTAATTAATTTATCACATAAAAAGTAATGCAAGTACCTTCAAATGTGCAGTATTTTATAATATTTAATTAGGATACCTACTTTTAATACTTTTGTTAAATAAATCCACTAAACATGCAGTTTTCTAAGCATCCAGGGTTTCATACCAATGATATATCTTTATCAGTGTTAAGATAAGAAAACGTAAAGTCTCTTTCTCTGGATCAAACTATTTTTCTGCTATATTTGGTCAAACTGTGGACGTCAAAATTTACACGTAGTCATAGGGGAATATAGAAAAAAGAAAGGTATGTTTTTACGTTTTTTGATCTACTTAAACTTGTCGTCATGTAGCTCATAAATTATCCAAAAGATAGTAAATAGTATATCTGTATAACCTTTGTATAATAAAATATTTTTAGTACGAAGATAGAGTAAAGCGTGTTTCTTTTAACAAATTAAATAACGATGCGCAGAGTAAATCATTGTTTCTATTTTAAATAGCAACTTCACATAAGAAACAGTTATAAGCAGAAAGGAAACAGTACCTAACACCTTTTCAACTGTAGTATATTATTAAAAATATTTTTTCCTAGTACGGAGAAATTTTTGGTGAACTGAGATTGCCAAAACTTATTATCCATGAGAAATATCCATTTTATACTCAACTTCCAGACTTATATCCGGTTCAATGTACATGCCAGAAACTAAGATTAGTAGACTATAAGGTTACCTTACATTCTGTTTTCGGGCGAAATATTAGTGCGGCGAAGAAAAGTCAAGCTATCCTTGTTCTTCTAACGAGCAGTAGCGGCGCAGTGTGACGGTCCATACTAGCCCGAAATATGGTCTGTAGTGTTACATCTTACAACTTATTTTGCTTACCACTATGCAAAACAGTTACTCAAAATGCGACTATAATTTTCCCCGACCTCAAGCGAGTCATTGCGAGCCCGTTCCAGTTACGAGTTCTTTGATTAATTAACATTACAAAAATTTTTATAATATTTTGGATCCCACCCTGTTTCTGGCGTAATTTCACACCAGCCCCTCATTGGCTAATGATATTTCTTTGATGGGAACATGAGTTAATAGGCAACTTTATAGTCTACAAATCTTGGGCAGAAACCTCATCCTGGCCCAATTTCCATCGTTATACTGTATAATATTAAGGCGTTTTTGGCAGACTTCCGTTATTTTTTACATAATTTCAAACCGCAATACAAAGTATACATCGTGCAAAGGACGCACGCAGTTTATTTTCTTGGTAAATGACTTAAAGTACACCACATTTTATACGACATTTTGAATAGTCTTGTTAGTTGCAGTGCGAAAAGATAACAACACATGTAAAATATTTACACAAAACTTCTTTCTCCATTTGACACCTTTCATTTGCAAATATTTTTTTCTGTTAGATGTGTGTTTCTTTTAACTAAAAGTGTATCGAGCTTTTTCCTGGTCATTGCGACAACTACATTACAAATATTACTTTCCCCCGTCCACTAGAAATGTATCGGGTTTCCTCCTCGGTTATAGTGTCAACTACGTTAAAAATAATATCTTCCATCATTGTTTCTTAATATTTTTTTTAGGGTGACCACCGTGTTTACGTTTTACTAAAAGTTCAGTAAGTTTCTTCTTTGAAAGTTGAATTAACTATATGCCAAAGATAAGTGCCTAAGAGTTCTCCCTCACATTTTTTTCGTTCATTATTTTCAACTAAAATCATTAGATACGAGCTACTTATTCCAGCTGTTTTGAGCGCGCAAGTGTGCTAATAAATTTATTACCGCACTAGTGTAGTAATGAGATAGAAAAACAATAGGATTCATATACTTTTCAAGACAATATGTAAAATTCTACTTATTATAAATATTAACAACGTATTAATTACAATTAGTAAAATTGATACCAAATGACCACAAGCTTAAAGAAGTTGAATTTATATGACACAGTGACACAAATGAGCTCCTGAAGCAACGGCCATTATATTGTTCAGGATTGGAAAATTTAAGAAATAATAATAATAATATTTATTTACGTTACGTTTCAATACAATACATTAGGTACACTTACATTAAGAACATTGAATATAATAATATAAATACACACACAAAATCAATAGTGTAAATAAATATAGATACTCAAAAAGTGACTTAACACTTAATAAATAAAGCAATATTCTTCGGTATGCCCCCAAAGGTGTTAATTTCCACAGGTTGCTGAGTCTTGTAAAACAATAATTTTTATCACATTAATACCTCCTGATATATAAAAAAAATTCTAGAAATCTTTGTGAATGGGATTACAATTCGAAAACACTGACCTTCAATTGTTACATGTTCTGCTAGTAGTTTTGTCAAGTCTTCCTTTCTGCGGTGAGCGCAACTTTTATCATTAAAGCTGTGTTGTCGTCAGCTTCTTGCAAACACTTAGCGATGTCCTGCTTAGCTAAAGCCTTGGATTTCTTAGTTCGATATCCTTCACATTTTATTTTCAAAACGCAATAAAATGCTTAAATTTGCTAATATCAACATTTGTTTCCATGGACACATCGCACAGCAATATCGAATAATAGTGGAAGTAAGGAGTCGGAAAGTATGCAAAATCGTGCTAAAGTTATGAAACCTATTTCTCCCCCCGTTTTCGAGGGTGTTGAACACCAGTAACAGAGTGAAAAAAGTTTTAGTCATGCGCATCTCCTGAAACGGCCAGAAACCCCTTTTTGCTTATTTCTCATATGACAGCTTGACATCGGCTATTTTTGCAGGGATTCTTTGTTTTTTCATGGGCATATAATAGATGGCGGAAGATGATATCAGGTAGTGGACCGCAACGGCCCTCAGAGGTGGAATCTACCCTGTCAGCAGGGATCCGGACCCAAATGAAATAAGTTTCGGTTCGGTTCCGGTTTTTATGAACAAAAAATTTCGGTTTCGGTTCGGTTCGGTTCCGGTTCTATAACTTATTTTTCGGTCCGGTTCTGCTGATTTTTTTCGGTTCGTTTCGGTTTTTTCCGGTTCTCGCATTGTATATTCATTTCTGGTAAATACATAATATATGTACCTAGCTATATTGATTGGGTAGGAGAAACGAGGAAGGAAGATAATGCTAAGAGGTATTTTAACTGTTTTGTGCAAGTTTAGAGGAAAATTTCATTCCACGGGTATTGCATAACCCGTAGGTATTATATTATTATTAAAGTGAATACAATTTTGAATCAACATCTTTATTTGGCGTGGCGCGATAGCGGTCACGTACGCATTGCATATTGCACGGCCGGCGACAAAACAAAAACAGCCGATGCCTAGAGGAGCAGGAGGGAGGATAGAGAGTAGAGACACAGTCTGTCGTAGAGACGAAACAAAATATGAGCATAATCATAATACAAAAACAAAACATTAAATTGAAAATTGAAATTGTCCGACATGAAAAGCTAGGAAAATATGATATCACGCTCAGAAACGAAAAAAACCGGAACGGACCGTTATATAATTCTAAACGGTTCCGGTTCGGACAACCAAATTGGCGTCTGATGAGATAAGGGTTTCAGTTCGGTTCCGGTCCGGTTTTCGGTCCAATAAGGGTTCGGTACGGATCCCTGCCTGTCAGGTGGTGTAAAATTGTTTCTTTTTTTTTTCTTGTTAAAAACGTTTACCTCTTGTTTTCGAGGATGCTGATCAAGGACAATGGTAAGAGTGAATTGTGACAACCTCAGGGGGGGGTTAATCCCACTATTTTTTTTCTATTTCCTAATTTGTATATTGCGTGGGAGTGGTTTTAAAGTGACCATTTGTCCATTTTACATCCTCATCAAAAATGAACCTATCCCCATGAATAATTTTGGTAAAAATGTCTGTTTTCAATAAATCATACAGAACACGATTTTGAGTACAATATAATATATTTTACAAGACAATAATATAACCTAGGGCGCTTACAAAGAGAATTACATGGTTCTTATTCCTCGAAATGAACATCACATTCAATGCTGTTGCCTCCTTCATCGCACGTATTGTCCGTTTCCGATTTATGATCGGAATATGCACTTCGGGTATAAAATTTAGGAAGTTTACAGCATTATCATAACTATTATCATTGGATTCGTTTGTATCTATACTTAGTTCATCGTCTTCATCTTCTGGCGCACAATTCTTACAAAATTTACCTTGACAAGTCTTAAGTACAAAAAACGCTACATCGTCAACTTAATTTTATACAACCGCATCGTTTCGCACATTCGCCCTTACAATTACAATTATAGGCTCTAAAAAAAGAAGCCAGGAACTAATAATAATTGATCTTCTGAAAATTTGAAATTGATGGACTACGGATACCTCGAGGAAACAAAATTTACCCAGAAAACAGTAAAGGCGGCAAAATTTTCGCTCAAATTCAGTTGTGTATACCAACTGTAATATTTCTCTATTTCAAGTGAGCAAATACAGTTAGATTTACACTTTAAAAAAAGAGTTGTCCCATTTTTATTGTCTACGACAGTACTTACTTTTTATTTATTTTTAATAAATAAACTAGTGAAAAACAAACGCCTACTTGGTAATTTTGGCCACCGTTTAGAATTATTATCACCTATGATACACCTAGAGCATTGATAATACCGAGATAATTTTGTCATGGAGACTGCTGAAAGCGCGTTGCTTGGTAATAGCCCGAGGCCGTAGGCAACACGCTTGAAGCATTCTCTACGACAAAATTTTGAGTATTTATCAATGTTCGAGGTGTATTCGGTAAGATAGTTTTTTATTCGCCATTCAGTTTGTATTTTCTGATCGAACAAAATTCTAAAAACACTTTTCACGTATACTTTTTACTTTTAATGTTGTTTTTGGATGTATTTTCTAATACAATTTGATTAACTGAATAGTATAGTTTGAAACATTACCAAGCATTTGTGACATTTTTCTAAATTGGTTTTCAATTTGATATTTTTGAATTTCAATCTAACATTTGAACATATATCAGTTGTGCCTTGGCTGATAACACCACATATATGCGTGTTATCGCTGTAATATTTTACTGATTGGACGAATTTTGACACATGACATGAAATGAAATGCAAAATTTTGATTGGTTCATACATTTAGTAAAAAATGAACTATAGATAACTTGCGTTCTAAATTCTGATTTTATTTCTATGATAGAATATGATGAATTTGATAAATTTGATAAATTTCTAATGATTGTAGAAATAGATATAGTTTTTAGGATACATCTGGGATAAAAAATATTATCGCATCACCTACAAAATTTACATCCGTGCGATAATAATGTTCTTATCCCACTTGTATCGTAAATATTGGGCTTAAAGGTGCTCACCTTATATATCTTTCACTAAAAACATAGAAGGTCTCTTTCTTGACTCTTGTATTAAGTAAATTGCAAATATTATTGCCCTCCGTCACATTTTTTTCATTATAACTATTTTTTTAGAATATTTCTATTACATTTTTTACATTTTTCATTAAAAGTATATCCCATTTCTTTGTTAGCAATAGCCTCAGGTACCTTCCAAATATTACTTTTCCCTGCCAATTAGTTTTTAGATATAGCATCAACAGAGAGATAGATATTAGACAGATGGAATTAAAAAATCTTAATTTTCGTAATCGACATAGTCTGAAACGTGAATTTTAGAAGAAGTCTCAAAGATGTCGTAATTTTTTCACAATTACAGTATTTCTTCCGCAGAAAGGCGAGTAAAAATATACCTCTATTGCTTTTCTCTATGTTCTCCTATGAGTACTTGCAAAAATTTTGTACACTTTTTTGAAGTCCAAATACACCCGAAAATGCAAAAAAACTTTGACATAGATGCATTTTTTAAAATACAGTGTGAGATTTTTAAATTTTTAGCTTTATTACAGCACTATATTTTCTAAAACGAGGATTGACAGAAATTGAAGTAGAATTAATTTATTTCAACAATTGATGTAAATTGGTTACAAACTTCATCAATTAAATTTGTTAATGCTGAAAATAATTTGACTTATTTTTTATTTTACTTCTAATTTTATAATCTTAGTTTGTCTCGCACAAAATTATATAATGGAGCCTCTGATAGTTTCCACAAACACCAAAATACTTAGATATTATTACACGACGCGCGTTTCTCCAACCATGTTGACATCATCTGGAAACAATGAGTCTTAGTAGTCTCCAGCCATGTTGTAAACACATCGCAAGTTCCATCTCCCTTGAGAACTAATAAAATGATAATTTATTGTTTTCACCGAAGAGGATACAAATATTTAACGATATATGTTTGATTATAGCTTAACGAAATTCGTTTGATTGCCGCAGAACTTGGCTGCGAAAGGGATGCCTAAGAAACAAAATTCTACTTTTACTGTTCTTTTGACCTGAACTATATGCTCCATACTTCTGCGACACCCTGTATCACAAAAATGTTTATATTTATTCAAGTGCATTACGTACGACTTAAGTAACAGTTATATCGTCTTGACATTCAATAAATCATCATTTATTTCCCACAAACGTTCGTTTTAAAGCTTAAAAGAATTAATGTTACTACTATATGCTTGAGCATATCTCTAGACTCTCAATTTCTCAGAATTTCTTTTGAGGATAGGATTTTGCAGAGTGAGAGGGAAATATGCTTTTATTTTCGGTTTATTATAAATATTTAAAAAATCATAAATTGTACCTATAATCTTTAAAATAGTTTCAGGTACTTCCCATTGCTCTAAGGAATACAACCATATGCAGTTTTTATCATAAATTTTGTATAGTTAAATGCCATGCTCTAATTATGAAATTAGGAACAATTTTCTTTGATAAGCTACAATAGTACAGCAGAAATTTACAATAACAAATATACATTTTTTACTCGTTAGAACAATAGCAAGTATCTAAAACAGTTTTAAAGATTATACTATGTTTGGTGTTTTAAATATTTATAATAAATCGTAAGTAAATGCATATTTCTCTCTCACTCTGCAAAATCCTATCCTTAAGGAGAGGATTTTGCAGAGTGAGAGGGAAATGTGAGTTTATTTTAGATTTACTGTAAATATTTAAAAAACCAAACATAAAAAACTTAAAACTGTCTTAGATACTTGCTATTGCTCTAACGAATACAACTATATACAGTGTGTCCCCGGGTGGAGTTGACAAGAGGAAAAACATCTCTATTATTGATTTTACGACGAAAAGTCATTCTTTATAAAAAAAATCTGCTTATCAAAAAATGAATTTACCATATAAAAACCTTAGATCAGATGTACCGGGTGTTAATAAATTAAGAAAACATCAAAATGCCCCAAGAGAGAAGTACCTTTATTTATTATTTTGGACAAAATGTTTATAATCTAAAATAAAACCTAAATACAAATTATGAAGTCTAAATTTTGACTTTTACATTTATGTCAACATTTTTTTTCAAACATTAACATAACATAACATTAACTTCAACGATTGTGGAAAAACAATTTATTCTACATAGCCTCCTCCAACCTCAACACATTTCTCCATCCTTTTAATAAATTCACCATAGACCTTACGAATGGTTGAGGGTACATTCACTTCATTCATCGCGTCTTGTATTCGTGCTTTTAGTGTTTCTCGATCATGTGGCAGGTCATCTGCATAAACTTTCCGTTTTAAAACATCCCACAGAAAAAATCCATTGGTGTAAGGTCTGGTGATCTTGCAGGAAAATTAATTAGAGCATATCTTCCCATCCATCTGGCTCCGAAGTGATCTGTCAACCACTGTCGTACCAAAACTGAGGAATGAGATGGGCAACCGTCTTGCTGCCAAAAAAATGTTACGCCTTACTTCCGGTTGCAGAGTGTTTATAAATGGCAATACAAAGGTTTCCAAAAGGTCCAAATAAACATGCTGATTTAAATTTTCTTCTAAGAAATATGGACCAACGATTCGATCATAAAAAATCCCATACCATACATTCACTTTTTTATAACGTTGACTTCGTTTGTGAATGAATTTTTTTGGATTTTCAAAAGCCAAATAACGATTGTTTTGTGATGAAACGTGGCCATTGGTACAAAATGTTGCTTCGTCAGTAAAAAAAAACATTCTGTGAAAACTTCTATCTACGAGGTAATTCTCACCGACCCATAAACAAAAATCCAATCGCTTCTCTTCATCTCCATTGTCAAGAGTATGTCTGAAACTTGGCTTAAACGATCGAACTTTGTTTTCCATATAAATTCTCTATAAATGACTTTTACTTACTTCCAGTCTTTGGGAGTGTTTCCGTAAAGATAATTTTGGGTTTTCTATTACTGAATTTATTGCCAAAAGTGTTGCTTCATCGTCTTCATTGTACTTTTTCTTGGGTTTTTTGACATCCATTCAGTTTTATTGAATTTTTTTACAAGTTTGCGCAATGATTGGCGCGATACCGCTGTGTTAGGGAACTTTTGGTGGAAAAGGTTAATTGCATATCGATAAGAGACTCTCCAATCCCATAACATTTGATCAACTTTCTAGTTTGTTTTAAATGTTTTCTTAAAAATGTTTTCTTAACCGCTTCTCAAGTCACCAAAGTAACTCCTTGAAAATCCAGAATGATTTTGTGTGAGGTAAAGAGAAACGAGGCCCTACAGCTTATAGTGGAGTCCGAACCACTTTTTGGGGATAATTTATTATTTCGCGATGGGCAGGGATTGAACCTGCTTCGCTAGGCACGCCAGTAGGCAAGCTAGACGCGCTAAACCACTGAGCTACCGTCCCCGTTTTGTAAACATTATTTAAATGATCAACAGAACACTAATAAATGCAGAGTAAGGTAGTAATATTCTACACAATGTCACAATGACGTTTGTCAGTTCAATATTTTCGACAGCACACTCTGTTTCTTAATTTAAATTTTTATTCATATTAATAAATTGAACGTACAAAGATAAACACAATAAAAACATAAAAGTCAAAATACAATAATTTGCATTTAGGCTTTATTTTGGATTGTAAACAACTTTGTTTTATAAAAATTTCATTCAAAATAATAAATGAAGGTACTTCTCTCTTGAGGCATTTTGATGTTTTCTTAATTTATTAACACCCGGTACATCTGATCTAAGATTTTTATATTCATTTTTTCGACAAGCAGAATGTTTTATAAAGAATGACTTTTCGTCGTAAAATCAATAATAGAGATGTTTTTCCTCTTGTCAACCCCATTCGGGGATACACTGTATATTTTTTAGAGTAAATTTCTGTTGTACTTGAATATCGCAGTTTGTTAATGAAAATAGCTCCTAATTTAATTATTAAAGTATGGCATTTAACTATATACAAAATTTATGATAAAAACTGTACATGGTTGTATTCCTTACAGCAATGGGAAGTATCTGAAACTATTTTAAAGATTATACCACTTATAGTTCTTTAAATATTTATAATAAATCGAAAATAAACGCATATTTCCCTCTCACTCTGCAAAATCCTGTCCTTAACTGAAAACTAAATCTTAGTTATAAAAGATAGTGTCAATTAGTGGTTTATTCAACAGTAAAGATTATATAGTGTCCAATTATCCAAGTTGAGGGTTTCATCAAAAATGTTACGCAAAATAAATTTATTACAAAAACAGTCTTTTTGTTAAATCTGGCCGCTTTCGGTTTATCACTGAGTAACTGTTTTCATTCAATCTGTCTATTGAAATGTATGTTTTCTGAAGCAGTAAAGTTATAATTAAAGAGATTTCTAAGATTTAGGTTGGTTCAATTATCCTTCTGCAGCCGCTTTATTCTCTAGACGCCTTTCCGTTTTTAACCTTTTGCGTAAAATCATGACCTTATACATCACAGACGTGCTCTGAACATAAAGGAAGGAAAGTTTGTCCCTTTTATTATCATATATTTATAGTCTCCATAAAAGAACCAAATTGCTCTCTAAAAATAAATCCATTATTTAAATAAATGAAAGTTTAATACCTCGTGATGGGTTACTTTGAATATAAATAAGCACTTAAAAGAAGCATTTCGGTAATTGTTTTTAGATGACCGTTAATATTCATCCCCTACATATTAAACTAGAGGTCAAATAGCAGTTCTTTTAAGAGAGTACGCACACTTTTAATTAATGACTGGAGCCCTGAAAAACAGTGTTTGTATTTGGCATATGAAATAAATAATTAGAAGATAAAAAATTAACAGTCTTTCGCAAAGATGTAACTAGGGACTGACATAAAACATTATGAAGATAGATTTGTAGCCGTTATCAGGCAACATATAGCTGTAGTAACTTGTACGTCATGTTGCAAATGAAACACACGTACTTTTCACGAATTCAGCAAAGTTAAAGTATATCTGAAGAGTCTTGCAACCTTTGATAAGATTCTACAAATACTGAAATACTGTATAGTATACTGACGAGCGTTTCAACAATCAAGATGGCATCATAATTAAAATTACAATTGCAAATATAGCAATTATAACTATATACTTATATACCTATACTTATTTGGAAATTCCTCAACGACAAATCTACAAAAAGTGGATGCAATTAAAAACCACTCTCTACGAATATGCTTGAGACTATTAGGAAGTACCCCAATAAGCATTATAGAATCAGAAACAGGTGAAGCTCCTATGAAAAAAGGAAGGCAGTTTTTGAATCACAAATTTATAACAAAACTGTACTCCAAAAATAGCAACTGCGTAGGCTTCATAGGCTCAAGATATTAGGTTTAACAGCTTCCGTATCAGCATAACAAACGACTACCTCTAATAGTCGAAAGTTACACTAAAGTAGCAAAATTTTCAGAATTACTTTACCAAAATAGCAATCTCCCTTGTTTTGCAGGGGATTATGAGATATACCAACAAGATGTAGCTATTCACTATTTAAGAACAAACCTCAGCCCAGGAGAACATAATAATATTGTTTTTAGAAAATGAATTGGAAGCTAAGTGGAAATATTATGAATATGTTTTTACGGATGGGTAAAAAACAAACGAGGGAACAGGATGTGCATGTTTTCATTCTAATAAAAATATAAACAGCATGTACAAATTACCAAAGGTTACATCTATCTACACTGCCGAATTGATAGCTATTAAGGAAGCCATGGAATATGCTATCCAGCAGCCAAGCTGACATTTTGTTATCTTTACGGATAACAAAAGTTCAGTCAACAAATTAAGGAATATCAAAACATCAGCGAAACTACACAATTCTGTCGTCGATATTTTGATCACCCACCAACAACTGCAAGAAAACAATAAATCTGTAATAGAGACCTGGATAAAAGGCCATTCGGGCATTCGTAATAATGAAATTGTTGATGGTCTAGCTAAATTGGTAATTCAAAATGGAAACTTTCATAGATAAAAATATACTACCACCTTCGGATTTTATTTGCTTATTTAGAGAAGAGCTACAAGATACTTGGCAACATAAGTATGAAGATGCAACAACGGGACTTAGATACAAATTAATTCAACCATTGCTACCACAAACACAGAAATCGTCACTTTATCCAGATTCTATGGCGAATAAGAACAAGCCATGGACTTCATCCGCAGCACAAACACAAAATAGGCCTTGCTGACACCCCAGAATGTCTGTGCGGAAAAAATGGTGATTTCCAGCATATAAAACTCGAATGTCCCCAGTATATGAAGAACTACCAAGGCATGGTGTAAAGTTACCTACATATTCGATTTTATTGTTACACAAAGGGGATACAAATATATATCAAGCAATACATAATTTTGTAAAGAATGCAAATATTTCATTATTTTTCGGTCAAATTAATATCGGCTACATTAGGGTTATTAAATTAGGTGGTAGTTGTAAACTTTAGGTTAGTTGTATAATTAATTAAGTTAAACTTTAGGTTAGATGTATAAGTGATTGTTGTATCTCGCGGATGCGAGAAAATTTATATATTGTTATAAGTATACTAGCTGACCCAGCAAACGTTGTTTTGCCATATAAATTATAAATTTTTGTCCAAAAAATAAAAATAAAATTTCTGGATAGGGCCACCCTTATCACCTAGGGGTATAAAAAATAGCCTACGACCTATTCTCAGACCTACCAAATATACACCAAAAATTTCATAAAAATCGGTCAAGCCGTTTCGGAGGAGTACGATAACAAACACCGTGACACGAGATTTTTATATATAAGATTTATTTAAAAATGGGAAAAGAAATATGAAATAAATAAATAATAAAAAAAGGGTTATAAGGAAAAAAAAACGTACTTAATACGTATGACAAAAAAAAGAAAAGTATTGGTATCAAAAAAAAATAGAAATAAGTGAAGAAACAATAATATAATATAAAATATTTTAGTCGTATAAAAAAATAAAAGAAAAACGGACAATGCTAAAATACAAAAAATATAAGTAAGTAGTATAGTTTAGTTTAGTACAATTTAATATAGTTTAAGTGTTAAGTAAAATGTAATGCCCTTTGGCAAAAACACAGAACATATGTAATTAATTGTTAACTGTATCCTGCAAAATTTAATTACCATTTTGGGTTTTCCTCTAAAATAGACTGGCTAGTTGGTTAAGCCAAAGCCATTTAACCCAAACACACAGACACCTATACTTATTTTAAAAAAATTGGAGGAGTATAGAATGTTCAGTGAAAACAGTAAAAATATAAAACATATGACCTTTCCCTAACAAAGTAAATACAAAAAATCGTGTATCTTATAGTTGGAACATTGTGTACAGGAATTGAATGTTGTAAAATAAAAATAAAAAAATAAACATTTTGATTATAATCTACGTATCCTATTTTGTCGGTTTTTTTACAAAGAAATAAAAATGAGAGTACCGAAATACTAAAAAAGTAGCTATTTTATTCTAGTTCAGGACCTCATACATTCGGTCCATCTGAGCTTACAGATTTCAATGGAATATCGTTTTTTTTTTCGCTAAATCGTGTAGTTTAGGGACACTTTGATTAGTTTATCCATCGTTTGCAGAGCCAGTATATAAAAAAATATATATATTTTTTTTGTTCTAACTTTGAACCGGGATATCTCAAGTTGTATTAGCCGTATAAAGTTCAGGGGGTGCTCAGTTTTTTCGATACAAAATAGAGAAAAAAGGTAGTCTACACTTTTTACGAAATATTATATGGTTTTCGAGCTATAACACAAAAAGTGAAGAAAATCATCTAGAATGGTTTCTGAAAATCTATGTACACTTCATTTACGTCAATGTCTACCTGAAAATGCAGAGGAACTACAGTTGCCAAATGTTTCCTATTTCGTTCTATTTTAACCAGTAGCGAAACTTTAGATTGAGAGCCCTCTCAAGAATTTTTCCCCTTAAAAAAAGCAAGAGATGAAATAAACATGAAAAAAATAGGAATTGTTGCAAAACTTACACAAGAAATCAGAAACAGAATAATAGTAAAGATTCTTTTAGTTTAATTTTAAACAACTTTCAGTCTTAATAGTTTGAGCACGACGCCGTAGGCGATATGAATACTCCACTCGAGTTGTACAGTATACTTTTTCTACGACCAGCTTAAAAAAACTACAAAACTTATTAAACATTAATATATTACACAAATACACACTGACAGTACATACTGACAGTTACTTTGACAGCTTACGCACAAATTTGATTTTAAAACGAATAGTTGTCTATGTACTTAATACACGAACTGTGATTGGTCGGCTTCATTTCATATCCATCCTAGAACTGATATGAAATACATCCGTTCAGTTAACTGGACTTGCCTACTTATCCATTCTACAGACTGTACCGAAAATAGCAAATTTACATAAGGGAGTAGAAAAAAACAGTATTCTATAACGCATCCATAAATACAAATTTTTAATTTTGAATGATCCTTACAAATTATATTGGTGTAAATTACTCTGATTAATTCTATTACATTCCGATTAAAAATAGGTACTTTTATTTTAATATTTTTTTTCTTCAAAAAATATAAATTACCTACTTGATCTAATAGGTTTTGGTGTAATAAAATTGCATTGCGTGTTAATCCTTCACTAGTTTACTGCATTATTGTGATTTTAAATGGGTTTACCACAACTGTTACCCTGCTTTCCGCTTTAGTTTTACTTGCAGTAGTTTTTGTTCTGTAGGAATTCAATGTATACACCATAAAACATAAGTTGCGACGTTCTCTTGGCAAAATAATACAAAAGTTTTGAAGTAAATAGTCTAAACACATTCCGATGAATTTGAGAAAATAAATCTATTAACTACAAACTATTTTTATGTTTTAATGGGATGACTTTGCACACATTCTAATGAAAGTTATGGACTGCTGCAGTAACTCAGCGTTGTGGTGTTTTCGAGAAAAAATCCCTATTTTTTAAAGTAGTGTAACAATGTCTAGATTTAAATAAAAAGTATTTATGCGCAAAAGTTTTCTAAATGTTTTAACCTCCTTTCACATGACAATTTTTTATGCAGTAATTCAATAAAAGTTTTAAATTTAGCATTAAATTATGCAATTATCGACAATATTATATCAATTTTTTTACGTCGTAGACATTCCCTAAGTGACTAATGAGATCGAATATTAGTGAATGTCATTAGTCTTATGAAATTTCTCTTTTATTATTATACCTCTATTATAAAGTTACATGAAAAAATAGGTACATAATGTAAATTTGTTTCAAATACCAGAAAGAAGCACCTTCAATATAAATGTTAAATATTTGTCTATGCATTTCTGTGAAAACACAAGTTTTTTCGGCAAGAACAAAAGATTCTATATAGCCAGTTAGTAGACATTCCAAGTAAAAGGTGCTAAGAGTTTAAAGGTACAATTACTAAATTTATGCTAATTAGGCAAAAAAATTAAAATTAATATACAACTGCGAGGTTCAAGAGAATCGTGGTATCATATTTTTTATCTCCATCGTTTATTACATTCTTCAACATTAATCGCTATCAACTTCATCACAACAAGAGCCTATACCCATGAAATTTATAGCATTGTCATAAAATAAATTTATTGAGTTAATTATATTTATATAAATATTAGCTGAGCCCGTCGAAATTCGATTTAATGGGGACGTTTAAAAATGTATCCTAGAAATTATTCTTTGGAGGCACACACATTTTCAGCACTCACATTTTCGAGAAATTCGCGGCCCTGTTTTAACGCAATGATCTCACTTTTTCACAAAACACTATACATCCTCCGTCAAATGTTGACGTTTTAGTCCAGTTAATTATTTTATTCTTTTAGTGATCACCCCGTATATCTTTTTCACTAAAACTAAAATAGATTCCTTCCTTAGCAATTGTGTTAACTACATATCAAATAATATTGTTTTCCGTAACATTATTTCCTTAATTATTTTTTTGGCGTGTTCATATTGTTCGATCAAAATATACCAGGTTTTTCCATGGCAATAAGCCTTATTTACTTCCCGAATATTATTTTTGTCTGTCACATATGTTTTTAGATATAGAGCCAAAGACCGGACAGGCGGACTGAATGAATTGAAATACCTAAATTTTAATAATCCAAATCTGAAATGTAATTTGGAATGGTGATTTTTCACGATTACAATACTTCTCTTCGGTAAGCGAGGAATTTAAAGAATTTGTGAAATTACCTGCAAAAATCTCCCCTCTCTATTCAATAATTAATTATATTATTTCTTTTAGTGATCACTTTGTATATTTTTTTTACCAAAATTGTATCACATTTTCACCCTGGTCAACCACATTCTAGATATTGTTTTCCTGTCGTTTTATTTTTTTAAAGTATTAAACCTGTATATTTTTTACTAACAGTTATCAGGTCTTTTTCTTGGCAATAGCGTGAACTACCTGTCAAATCAACATTTCGGAAAGTGATTTTTTCATTAATATAATATCATAAGTGATATAATTTTGCCAGACGCAATTATATCATGAATAGTATTCGTCATGACTATTTCATGAATAAAAATTTAGGGAAAGGAACACAAATTTATTAGATATAGGAAGCATATTTAAAAAAATAAATAAATAAATAAATCTTGAACATTTGGGGCCGTTATTCTTGCACATTTTTTCAACTGACGTTTGCAAAAATTATTGTAATGACGCCGACTTGTTGAATCGGTTACTATATTTTCAAAAAACAAAGGAAAATATGCCGCTGAAAAACAGGTTGGTTGCTTCATTCTGTCTTTTCATTGGTTAAGCAAACATGGCAAAATTTTAAATGTTAACTTTTGTCGATGCGAAACTATTTTTTGATTAAATTAATCGATTTTGTTTGGACGAAATTTATAGGAATGAACTAGTCACGATTATAATTAGCTACAAATAATATTTTCCGAACCCTAGACAAAACTTTCTTCGTTGTTATCATTTCCATACACCCTAAATAAATAATTAGAAAATAATTGACTAATACAATGCAATGCAATTCAATATGACCAACGTATGCAGCATATAACGATAACAAAACAAATGGCAGGTGGGTCCCAGTCGATTTGTCTGAAAATTCAGTATGTCTATCATATGTCTAGTTCCCGAGATACAGCTCAAGAAATGTACAAAAATGATCCCTTGTACAATTAAAAAAATTTCGAAATTTCATGATTTTTTTCATACATTTTATATTGTGACACATTTCTAATAGCCCTTTATAATATTTTGCACTAAAAACATTTGTTGTTTTAATAAAAATAGCGTGGAAAAAAATTAAAGTTTAAAAAATGTTGGCGAAGGCGTCGGGAAATCTATATAAAAATAACAAGTGAAAAAAATATTCGGTTAAATTGGCTAAAACATTATTTACATAAAGTATGTATCTTCCTGATCAAAAAACTTTAATTGAAAAACTTTCCGAAATTGCTCCTTTAACCTCCAATACCACATCAATAAATTAAAAGTCGATAAGATAGAATTTTACAAGAATCTATAAGTGTATCTCGGAAACTAGGATCGAGTTGGGCCCCTGAGAACTTTTGTTCAGAAAGTCGAGAACTATAATATACTGAATTTTCAGACAGATCGACTGAGGCCCGGGTTCATTTCATATTCAGTTAAGTTATTAATGAGCTGTGTCTAAGATGGGTCAAAACAACAAAACACCTTCATAATATTAAAAAAGAAACACTAAAAAAAAAAACGAGTTAACAAATTATCAAACTGACGAATTGACGAATTAACAAATAAACAATTGTCGACACCTAGAATGGGAATAACATGTCGTTTCATCATGAACAGAGATATTCCCCAAAAAATACTTTATCTTAGAAATGAGTGAATAGAGCGAAAATTAATTGGAATTCATTTTAGACTGAATATGCGCTATACGATAACATACGCTGGCAATCGCTGGCTCTGGCTGATTTACTCGGATCTCTTCTGTCAACTGCGGCCTCTACATGCGCAGTTTGATTTAGTAGGCCATCAATATGTTATAGTTCGAGCGCTGAGATTCATTCCTTTATTTCAACTTCTATTTCGTTTTTATGTATAAAAATAACAAATTAAGAAAATAAAAATTAGTGGTGATACATCTGTGGGTAAGGAGCTTTATTCTTATTTTCTGGTGAAGCCGGAAAAGAAAACGGCTTTGTTTTGTCACATAGTCAAGTATCCAGTAGGTAGGGCCAGAGGCCAAGTTTCAGACGAAAGTTGTAGGACTGTAACTTAACACCTTCAATAAGTTAATGGAAGCACAGTGGCGTGCAGAAATTGAGAGGTACAAGAGGCAATAATATTTTTTTAATTGTTAAATTTTTGAATTATTCTTTTTTTTTCTGATTTCAAAAATATGACATATGATAGTCCTATCTTTAACCGTTTTCGAGTTATTGAACATAGAAAATCGTATTTAAGCTATTTATTATACGAAGGGAAATTACAATTATTAAAGTAGCCTGTGAAAATGACAAGTATTCTGTTATTATATGAAACGCTGACAGATTTAATAACAGAATACTTGTCATTTTCATAGACTACTTTAATAATTGTAATTTCCATTCGTGTAATAAACAGCTTAAATATGATTTTCAATGTTCAATAACGCGAAAACGGTTAAATATAGGACTATCATGTTATATTTTTGAAATAAGAAAAAAAAAAGAATAATTCAAAAATTCAACAATTTAAAAAAATATTATTGCTTCTTCACGCCACCGTGCTTCCATTAACTTATTACAGCCCTACAACTTTCGTTCGAAACTTTTTTTCTATCTTCAATAATAATGATAATAAATTGTGGCCTAAATATAATGAATAACCCTGTACAGTGTATGACTATAATAACACGTATTATACAAGGAAATAATCTACTGGTCAAAATATTATTTTCCACGTTTTTCCAAAACCCAAAGATCTGGTGTCCAAAGCCATAAGAGCTGAATGAATAGACGTGCAAAAGGCATGATTTTAACCGAGATACAAGTAGAATTTGTTCGTTTTATGGAGACAGACTATGAACAAGATTTGCAAAATGAATTACGAGGTAAAAATACGTTTTTTTTATTATACGTGTATTATATATTATATGTACATTTCTGAGATGTTTTGTTATACTGGGTGTTAATTTTTATAATACATATTTTTCATAATTTAATATTTTGTTTAGATCATTTTTATCAGATTTTTATATTTATTGTTATATGTGTACCTACTTTTCCGAGATGTTTTGTTTATACTGGGTGTTAATTTTTAAAATATATAATTTTCATAATGTAATATTTTGTATTATCCGCCGTATAGAAAAAAAATGTATGTTTCCTTGCTTTTAATAGATTTGACATAATTTTGTCAATTTTGTCAGAAACTTCCACGCTTTGCCTGCTTGCACTGTAATTCGCATGAACTGGAGGAACTTAAAAGTTAATCAGGTTAAGGCAATGAAGATTCTAATTCAAGCAGAAAAGAAATTCGAAAATTAATTAAAATAACAAACTAAATAACAAATTAAATATTATTATAATTTGATATTGAGTGGAAAAGAAAAAAATTGCTACATTCTTAAAACTTTCCACACACGTTTAGTTCACGATATTTATATACAAGGAATACTGAAAATGTATACAACATTTTAATTATTTCCATAAATTGTGCATGTGCATTAATATATTATTAAAAGGAATATGCTCCACAAAATGCATTATAAATGACAACGCACTGGAATAGGGCGCGCGGCTACGTCAGACAGATTTGATGATCTGGCTATCCTTGGCGTTTACGGTTGTTGGACTACGCAAGACCTTGTCATTTCGGCTGGTAAAATATGCCTTTTGCGCAGAGAACTCTAGAAGGTATAATCACGTGCCGGCTGAATGAGAGAGAGAATTGTTCGCTTCACTACCCATAATATCATGTTTAAATGCTTCAAATATATAAAAATACTAGATGTAAAGTGAAAAGCGAACGCCATTAATTTTAATGCGCTGTAAGTGTGTGTGTGTGTGTGTGTGTGTTATATATTTAAAAAAAAATTGTTATTTGTTGATTTGTGAATTCTTATTTGTGCTTTGTGAATAATTAATTGCGATAATGTTCCTACTCTGGGAAGATCAACAAACAATGTTTCATCCGTGAGAGGGAGGAAAATGAGAACGGCAGTATTATTTGTATATGTAATGACGAAGACAGTGATATCGATATTTTGAAAAATACGAAAAACTAACGAACTAACAACAAACCTCATTCTGATTCTAAAAGAAAACACATTTTTTCTGAACGTGCAAGTGAAATGGATTTGTTTGAATGTATACTGAAGTCTCATGGAGGACCCCCAAAATAATGGTAAAGATGGAAGGTATGGTAAAGAAGGCAGCATCATTAATGTCATTAAATTCCATATTCGATAATGAGCCAGCTTGTGA
The DNA here is from genome assembly GCA_936432065.2 of Rutpela maculata. Taxonomy (NCBI): domain Eukaryota; kingdom Metazoa; phylum Arthropoda; class Insecta; order Coleoptera; family Cerambycidae; genus Rutpela; species Rutpela maculata. The sequence continues at coordinate 239,535,468 of OW386285.2, forward strand.
GGCAAGGTATTAGAAAAAAGAAAGGGAGATGTGACGCTAAAAATGTCAGAGAGTTCGATTCATCAACCACAAAACTTTTGAAGGATATGATCTATGAGAAATATAAAAATGGTGAAATACCCACTCTTGACATAACACGCACACACCTTACTAGAATGGATATAACTTGTCCTAAAACCACCTTACACAGATGGCTTAAAAAATAGAATTCAAATTTAAAATCGCCGATAAACGGGCAGCAATAATGGAAAGCAGAAGAATAGTTGACTGGCGCGGCGCCATGAATATTTTTAAAAGATGCAAGGATACAGAACGAAAATCAACAAATTTATTGTTTAGGTACGGTACACATGACACTGCAAAGAGGGGATGGATTCATAAATCGAAAAAATGTCAACTGAAAGCTATACTGGCAAATATGGATCTCGCCTAATTATACTTCATTGCGGATCTATTTAACTGATGAATAACGGATTGAAAGTGGACTGAAATTGTGTGGAAAAAAAGCGAAAGAATGCAACTTTGATTGCCACAAAAATATAGAATCTTATATATTTGAGAAATGATTAGAGCATAAGCTAATTACGAATTTGAAACCTAACAGCGTGATTGTTATGGATAATACATCTTATCATTCAACCCAAATTTCAAAAATTCCAAACACATTATCAAATAAGGAAGAAGTACAAGTTTTTCTGATGGATCACGATCTCTACTTTGAAGAATGAAGCAATTATTGGACGTACTGAGTACCAAAATATTTGAAAAAAAAAATGTTGTCGAGAACATAGAGGCAATATGGACACTCTGTTTAAGACTACCTCCCTATTTTTGTATGTCTAAGCTGGTCTGGGGCTAATTGAAAATACGGATTCGTTGGAAAAACACATTTCCTAAATTTGACAAAAAAGTCATCGAATTAATTCACAGTAAAATTATAGCATCCGAGAAGACGACTGAATAAACTCAATTCACAAAGTAGTCAAATATGAAGATGATTACAGAAGACTGGGCTAAATCTTTGTAAATAGTGGAAATAAATTCATCATCGACGTGAGAGGGGATAGTGACACTGGCGAAGAATACGAATAATGAAAAAGATTCCTATATTTTGTTTATTCCTATATTATTTTTATTTTATATTTCTATATTTTATATTATAACTTACCTTAGGAAGATGCCATTAATTTTCTTATTTATTTTTATACAGGCTTTACTTTGAAACTTAATTGTTATTTTAATAAGAAAGTTTATTATTTTGTTATTTTGTAGAATAGTTACTTATTTTTAACTTAAAAATGCTGCTGAATATGCTTATACCTTCTCGTTGGTTCTTGCTGGGTAATAAGAAAATCTGATATGTTTGATGTTTTTGTACATTTTTGTAAACATACTTATTTTACAGTTCAGAGGTTAGATTTCGAATTATTTACTGTTAAAAAAATTATGTCATTAAAAGTTTTTGTTTTTGGCTAAGATGAGCACATAAACGCGGATTTAATTGTATTTTATTTAATTATTCTCTATTTGCTATTAGTACAATTGAAAGAGTATTCAAATCCCTTAATTCATTGTTGGAAATTGAAAATACATTTTAAGTTCGGTTCTGTGTACTTCACGACGTAACGCCGGCGATATACTAATCAGAAGCGGTGGGTTCCATTTGGTCGGTCCCATATGGGACATACTATATTTATAAGGAATAAGTAATTTCTTGTTTGTTTTTCATGTTGGACATTAAAAAATATTAGGTGTGAATACCCAAAACAATATTTTTCAATACATGTTCGGTATCCACAAAACGTTATTAATATGTGAAATGTCATGTAACAAAAATAGTAACCTAATATTTTTCATCGTATTACGGCTTAATATAACCAATAGACGCGTTTTCATTTGCACGGAAAACATGAATTAATTTATTTAACGCTCGTTAATTGGTGATTACGTGTTATTTTGTCCTATAATTGAGGCAAAGATTAATATTCTTGTGAAAATGTATTTAAATAATAATTACCATAAGCACAAAACTTGTAATCAAAATGATTTATTAGTTCCCTTTTGCACGAGAAAAGTTTCCGATAAATGGAAATTAAATTGTTCAACAAACTTTCAGACAACATTAAGGAAATTACAGGTATAAAATCGTTTACAAAGTCTAAAATAAATACTTTCAGAGTATTGTCCCTAACTCATAATAATATATTACGTGCATTAAGTTGCTAATTATAATATCGGATGATCAGTATTAGTCAATTTTTCAATGTGCTACAGATTTAGAATTAGTAGTGTCTAGCGGTCCGAAGTCGGCTAGTTACAAAAAAATTCCTCTACTACCTTGAGCAACAAAACGTGTTATACTCAATTTTAAGAACGTAAGAGGAATAAATTCCATAGACTGAAACTGTTAAACCCTAATAAATGGATAAATAAACTTAATCCAGTTATACACCTTTAAAATGACATCATCGAATTACCGGACCAAAAGCTTTACAGTATGCAACACACCGTATCGTCAAGATGCAAGTTGGTTGCCTACCTGTAACCTGTAACTTGGTCCTTGAAAGTAAACGGTGAAGCTGTTTAGGCGGCACTAAATCAATTTTAAATACTAAATTACTAGAAATTAGAGTAGTAGCACTTTAAAATGCTACAATACCAGTGAGAATGACTAGAAAATCTACGTTCACCAGCGATCACCACAATATCGTTTGCAGAAGCCATAGAAATGGTTGTGGTGACAATCAGCCTGTCCGCATCTTCCTGTGCCTGGATTACAATGATTTCCTCTTTTTCAAATGTGTTTTTTAATATCTCGATAATACAAATTTTATTGTTTTTATTAGATAAAATCTTTTCTTGTGAAATTTGTATAATAGTTGTTTCGTCAAATATGACGTCGGGCGATATATTTGTCTTAACTCGGCGAACATGCTCCGAGCTCTTCGTACTCTTTCGTGAAGCGTCTGTTGGGTAGCCGTCGAAAACTACAGCTACTTTTGGACCATAATGTGAAACGAGGTATTTGATGTACCTGACAGCTATCGACCCAAATGAGGAGCTTGGAAACCACAAAACTGTATCTACCATCTACTACAACAAATTTAGTTTTCATTACATCTCATCCATCTTTATTAGTTGAAATGCTGCATAGAAAGCAGATTTCGTGCCCGTCCATATTTCTTCTTCATATGACTGTTAAAAAGAACAGAAAAATGCTAGAAATGTCAAAATATGAAAACTTTGCAAAACTTTGAACAGCTGTATCTTGGATCTACAGAGTCCGCTCTGGTACCAATTTGTAGCTAGTCTACTTTTAAAAAGTACTAAATTGTTTTTCCTAAAAAAGTAGGCTTTAGGTGCCAATATCAACAAAAACTGGAAAAAAAAAACAAAAATCTCGCAGTTTTTTGGATTTTTCACCAAGACCCGGAGGTCTGCCGAAGTCGTAAACTTGGATTTAACATTAATTTTTAATCCTGTGCAACATATTAAAAAAGCATAGATACCTTATTTGACGTCAGGTAGGATGTATAAAGTTACTGTATTATGAAGTTGAAAGTAGGTATCAAAAATAAAAAACCGAACAGACTTTTTCCTTTGTTTTATTTTCTAAAATAATTGCTTAAAAATTCTACTGATTATTTAAATCGGTTCATATACATTCTTGGTGGTATGATGAGAGGAAGACAGAAACAGAACTGATTTTTTAAATTTTGTTTCCTAGACTATAAAATTATTAATAGGCTCCACAGTTAAAATGTTATCAGTCACAAATACCCAAGTAGGCGCGTTTTTACCTTTGATTTATTTGATAGAAGAATCGTTTAAAACTTATATTATTTATTTAAATGGGTTATAAATTCTTGGTGATATGATGAGGGGAAGGCAGAAGTAGAACTGATTTTTTAAAATTAATTTCATAGGCTGTACAATTAAAAACTTCAGCAGTTAAAATTTCAACAAAGTCGTAGATAAGACTCAAGTTTACTGCTGAATGAAAATGAAAAATTATAATACGGACTATAAAGATGCTTGAACACCATTAATTTTTTTAGCCAATACTCTAGTAGTGTACTCTAGTAGGCATAGCTCTCTTCTTTGCAAACAAATAAACGATAAACTTCCTCATTTGTCTCTCTCTTGACGTTGAGCTCCAGTTGGAGAACGTGGTTTATTCTATAATTTTCTTACCTTTCTCGCAAGAAGGTGAATATTCTAAGTATAATTAAAAATTTATTGTACGCCTTTTAAATCAAATGTCAAAATATGTCAATATTATTTTCATTGTTTTCAATTAGACACATAACATTAAACTTTTGCTTTTTTAAACAAGATGTTATATGCAACTATTAATTTAGGGGACTCAATAGAGCCTGAAAATATGCATTCTTTCGGAATAAATACGGGAAGCTTCGTTTTTCCTAAAATCTTTTGATATCACTTTTACATAGCTTAAAATAAAAAGTTATAAAGATATAATCGTGAGGAAATTGTTTATTAATTGTTTAAATAGAATAGTATATTGTGTATCTAGGTGTGACAGCGATACATTCCCGGACGACGATGCAATTGTTGGCCGAGGCGCTAGCCGAGGCCAACAAGGATCGAAGTCTGGGAATGTGCTTTCACACCGAAGTACACATACTATTTTTTCTGAAATCACAATAAATACTATTTTAAACGTATAAAAATAAAAAATATAAACATTAAAAAAAAAAAAATTCTGAAATCACAATCAATACTATTTTAAACGTATAAAAATCAAAAATATTAACAGATTAAAATATATATAAAAAACCGTACGGGAATGTTACTTCCCGGCCTAGGCCGGGAAGTAACATTCCCGTACGGCTTTGTTGATCGTTGCTTGGCAACGGATCTTTTCCGGTCTGTTTTCTGATAGTTTCCTAGCAACGGACTAAAATACTGGAATTGTGCATTTTTCGATTTGAAATCGCGCCGAAAATGTAGACATTCCCGATCGACTTCAGAAAAAAAAAAACTTTTTTTTAAATAAAATTATTAAGTTGAAAAATTTTAAAGAAATTTAATTCAAATTGACATATAAGGGGGTTTTCGAGGACGCTGAAACAGATTATGATGTCAAAAAAAGGTAATTCAAAACGACTGATCCAATATGGCCGACTTCCATCAAGCAATAAGATAATTCAAAACAATATTCAATTAAAAACACAATTTAAATATTCACATAAAAACTGAAAAAGAAGCTGAGAAACTGCCATATTTTACATAGCATTACAAGATGATCTGTGAAAAAGTGCCCAAACTACTTTTACAATGCCCTGAGGACACACACAGCGCAGCGTGCGGGGCAGGTGATGCGTACTGCTTGCCGCGAAGATGTTTCACTTTTAAACTCCTATTATTCAAGCATTATAATTTGACTCATGGCCCTGTACCTCGTGAATATTTGTAATATGTTTTCGATATTTTAAACAGGATACATTTATAGGAACAATTAACATTGAGTCGATTTACCAAAAAAACTTGATTTTTTCAATATTTCGTGAAAAGTATAGATTTATATACAGTGTGTCCCCGGATTGTGTTGTGTAATATACAAAAAAAAAAAAATATTACGGCTTTCATTTTCTGCAGTCTCGGTCTGCTTGACGTAAAATGGATTTTTACCAAATTTCAGTTAAAATGGGACCTAACTCGCGAAGATAATCTAAGAAGAAAATAAATCATTGTAGGTAAACTGGTCTTTCTGTTAATTTTACGGAAAAATTCTATTTGGATAAAATATTTGGCTTTGAAAGTTAGAGCCATATGCCAACTTTCATTGCATTTGAATAAAAAAAAATAATACTAATTAAAATAAATAGCTTTTTGTTTTTTCAACACAATTAACAATTTCAACGAATTCAACTAGAAACCTATTCAACCTAAATTACTACATAATTCTACCCTTCTCTTAATTCTTTGTAACTTCTTCTAATTTGTTCAGGAGATATTATTATTTCTATTATTTTTTTTTGTTCAAATGCAGTGAAAGTTGGCATGTGGCTATAACTTTCAATTCCAAATATTTTATCCAAATAGAATTTTTCCGTAAAATAAATCCATTTTACGACAAGCAGACCGAGACTGCAGAAAATGAAAACCGTACTAATTTTTTCTTGGTGTTTTACACCTATCGCAAACATAATCCGGGGACACACTGTATATTCAAAAATGTCTTCATCATCAGATATACTTATTTTGGGGTCCTACTATAAACGTATGCTGCACAGGTAGGCTAAATAATTTTTTTTATAAAAGTTTTTCACTGTTATTTTACCCATAATTTCACGAATTTTAGAGAAAAAAAAAATATTTTATTTTCGTAAAAAAGGAGGGTTAATTTAATTTTTAAGGTAAATCCGCTTTAAGTATCTTTAAGTACACATTTCAAGCTTTAAAAATGGCACCTACGGAGATCTAATAACGCGATTTAAACCAGATAAATAGGTGGTTAAAGTTAGTTATGTATATCAAATATCATTTTCTCAAAATTTTGAAATTTTGGAAGTGTACTTCAAAAATAAATGTTTGAGATATTTTTCACTCATCGGATCTTTTTATACATTACTTCAAGAGTAAAATGTGAAAGACAGTTTTTATCTTTAAACTTTTTAGAAATAGTAGAGCTTTTACCTATTTCATCGCAAATCTCTTCAAGTTCTGACTTCATATATGTATTATTCCTAAGTACATTCATCTTTATATTTGAAAATACGATAATCCAATAGCTACATGTTTCTTTCCTCTTTCATTTAAGCTTTTGTGAAGTCAATTTCATTAATTATTTCAAAATTTACAACAAATTTTGTGTGGCGCGCCCGAAGCCGCGCGCAGTTCGCTTACCGTACTTACGTGTCTCCGCGTTCCATTTTCGTGCAAAAAAAGCTGGAGTCTACATTTTTGATCGTACAAAAAACTTCATATATATTTTTGGTATGAAGCTTACGGTACTTTCGAATGGCGTAATTACTTTTTGAAATAAATAAAATATTTTGAGATATATTTGACAGACTGGTATTTTGCAACTAATTTGTTTAATAAAAAATTACGCTCAAGGACTATTGTTGGTAACTTTTGGTATATTGTTCCTGACATGTTCAGAGATGTATTCTCAAAAGTTACCGCTTCCCGAAATTTTTCCGCAGTGAAAATCTCTATTGACTCCACTAATTAGAATATAGTAACATATATAGTAGTTTATGCCTGTCAAGAAATGACATGTAACGTAAAATAAAGATACATTCAAATGCATATTATATTTTGTGGTTTATTAGAAGATATTAGAATCTATGCGAGCTAACGTATACAAACATAACACAAGAATGGACTGCAAATTCCATTATTTAATGACTCGGAAAGAAAAATTGCACAGGAGGATTTTTTCCTTCTTTTAGTATAAGTTTTGAATTGCAGTGATTCAAATGTCTGTCTAGAAGAAGGATAGTTAAATGATTAAGACATCAGTTTAGTTACAAACAAAATGATTGTACTGACATCAAGACAATTGTTTGTATAATACACGTGACACTACTTATTCAAGCATAATGATAAAGCAGAATGTCGGTATCCATCGGTATCCGTCGATATCCGTTGGTAGTAACGACAAAATTCGTAAGAATAATTAATAAACTTACGATCCGTACAAGGTTATATTTATTTAAACACATGTTGTCTTTTCTTTGGCATAGAACGGGGCGTCTCGGTTGTCTGATGAGTTGTGGGCGTCGTGGTTGACTACTGGGACGCCAACGAGTGAACCTGATTTGCAAATTTATTTGTTATGAGCTCCAGCATCCTGGTTCGACGACGTTATGCTATCACATAAAACTTTACTTTTTAAGTAAAATTAGATAGCCAATTTCATCATTTAATGACTCGTAAAGAAAACTGCCCTAGTAAGATTTTTCCTTCTTGTAAACTAGGTAACGAAATTAAATGATTTGGCAACAAATTATACTCATAGCCAACAGACAAGTAATGTGATTTTTCGAAAAAATATGTTGTTTTTAAATTGCCTTATAATCAAATTTCGTCATTGTTTTTCGTGTAGTGAATGATATGATATTAAACTTTCCAACGACATGGGAGTTCATTTATAGAGCACAAAAACGGTGCTGAGGTCAGATAGAAACTTATCACAGGCAGAAATAATGTTGATCATTTCAGTGTAACTTCTTCAATTATAATGACTGTTTTGTTCTTGCTTTTCTTAATATAAGAGTGTTACTAAGCAGATAGTTGCATTTCTTTTGGAAATAAATACAAAGGTTATGTTCCTCCTACGGATAAAACTAAAATTGACGTTGGCTGAATTCCAATGCAGAATCATGTAATGTTAATTGCCGGATAAGTTGTGATCTCCATTGCCGACTAAGTGTTCTAAGCTAGCGCACTACTTAATATAGCGCAAGTATATTCATTACAGCGCTATTCCATATTTAATTACTCGATCTGTATGAATCTAATTAACTAACAGCGGCGGCGCGCGATATATTTTATTAGGAGAGCAGAAATGAAAAAGCGGTGTACACAGTGCAGTAATGGTGAGGATGTGGGTGAACCACAGGAATGTTTCACAAGGTCAGGGTCACCATAACTTTTAAGTTCATCAAAATATCCACATTGATATTAAAAAAAGATTATTTATGGAACGTGTTTTTTGATTTTGAGAAGGACGCTGAAAATTATATTTCGAGAAATTGCCATCGCCTTTTCACCTTTTCATTTATTTATTGACATATTTTTGCCGATATTCATTTGCAAAACATTTTCGACAGGGATTATATGTTCGGGATCTCCCTTTCCCTCGAGTTTGAACTAAAAGGAACCTTCATGCAAAACATGAAATTTAATTTTAAGGTCTAGGAGTTGGGCTTCTTATTCAAGTTAACATGGGTTTTTAGAAAATGATTCGTGTTCAGCACGTCGAAATACATATGGAGTACCAAAAAAAAAAACACTTTTTTTATTTCGTGTGCCTGTGTAATTAACATCTGCAACCTCTGAAAAGTGAACGATATCTGTAAGAAATGCAATGCAGTAGCCGAAACTATTGCACATGTTATAGGAGGCATATATTTAGGAAGACACAATGAGGTGGCGAATATCATGCACCAAGAGTTGGTACCGAAGTTCGGGTTTCCTACTAATCCACCGACCTTCTATAAATACACACCTTCAGCAATTCATTTTTTTAACGTCGGCCTATTTCCGCTACTGAAAATTTTGCTGAACCTCGTTTCGTAAGAAGAGTAGGAATTTCTTTACTTGCCAAACATCTAATAGACAGGAGATCAACTTCTTTACATCTCCTCTGAAGAATGGTATATCCACTAAGCAATCCTAGCCGTAGATTGCATATCTCTTACGTGTAAACTGATATTCAAGTCGTTAGAAGGTGGAACGAGATAGCTGCGTTTCCCTGGACGGTCACCCACCTAAGTACTAACCACGATGAATGTTGCTTAACTACATGTATCGAAATGCATACATAGTCGAGACGCCTCTCCACTCGCCCTCAGCTGTTTTTGAAACTGATGGAACATTGCTGTACTGAGAAAGACCAATCTAGTCCTACAGAACACTAGACCATACCTCTTACATCCTCGTAATCGAGAAGAAAGATAATAAATGCCACCATTATTAACATCGGGTACTCCTAACTACGCGCGCGAGGGGTTGGTGAATGTTTCCAGCTACGGATGAGAAGGTGTGTCGCTTAAGTAGTATAATAATAATAATAATAATAATAATAACAACATTTAATAACATTTATTTACTGTATGTACAAATTTTATCACGCCGTTGTCATGAATAAATAAATGGTTTGACGTTACATGTCGACCGTGAAAATTGTAACGTGAAACCTGTCTACCACATGGGTAAAATTGCACTGCTATAAATTCAATTTTATGCTAAATGCAATGTATTTCAATTAAACTAATAATGAAACCTGGTATTATAATGAAGAGAAAATATAATTTTATCGATATTCAAATGTGTACGCCGTCCCAATTATAAACATATAAACGCACCACATACGGTAGATAGACCCAAATCCAAAGCCAAGGCTATCCAAGGCTACCTAAGGCTATCCAAGGCTACCCAAGGCTATCCAAGGCTATCCAAGGCTATCCAAGGCTATCCAATGCTCATTTTTCAAATTTTTTATGATAATTCAAACTTCTTTGGAAAATTTTGAAATAACAGGGAGAAAAAAATCGATAATCCGGCTTGACAGATCGATAGGCAATTAAGAAACGAAGATAAAAAAAAAATTCCGATTGCTTAAGTGTTAATACCTGCAAACTGATTTGAAAAAAAAGTCACTTTGAGGCCACTGCGCGAAGGGAAGTACGGTAATCGGGAAAAAAATTACCCTCCGAAATTTCTCCGGATTTTCACGTTTCAGAGTACGAACATTAAAGCCATTTAATTCCGTCAGTCTGTGTGTCTGTCTGACTATTGGCGCTATATCTACAAAACCACTTGGCAGAGAAGGATAATATTTAGTAGGTAGTTGAAGTCACTGGCAACGAAGAACTGGGTAGAGTTACATTGGAAAATACACAAAAATAAGGAAAAAATCGACGGAACACGGTAATATTTCGACATGTAGTTAACACAACTGTCAAGGAAGAAAAATATGAAAAAAACACTCTTTTTCTTTTGTAATTTGTTGGACGACGAAAATATTTCGCAAATACTTAACACAACAACTGTCGAAGAAAAAAAAATATGAAAAGAAAAAATTATTCAGGGTGGTCACCCAAAAAAATAATTTAAAAAACGCGACGGAGAACGATAATATTTCGCATGTAGTTAATACAACTGCCAAAGAAGAAAAATATGAAAAAAAATATACAGAGTGGCCACCTATACAAAATTTTAAAGAAAATGTGACGGATGATGATAATATTTGGCATGTAGTTAACACAACTGTCAAAGAAATATAAAAAAAAATTGTACAGGTTGGTCACCCTAAAAATAATTATGAAGAAATATGGGGAACAATAAATATTTCGCATGTAGTTAACAGCTGCCAAAGAAGAAAAATATGAAAAACAAAATATGCAGGGTGGTCACCCAAAGTCATGTGACAGAGGACGATAATATTTCTAATGCAGCTAACACAACTGTCAAAGAATAAAAATATTAAAAATGTACAGGGTGGGCACCCCAAAAAGAAATAAAGAAAAAATGTAACGGATGGCAATAATATTTCGCATGCAGTTAATACAACTGTCTAGGAAGAAAAATATGAAAAATATACAGGGTGGTCACCCAAAGAAAAATTAAAAAATGTGGCGGAGCAAGATAATATTTGACATGCAGTTAACACAGCTCTCGCAGAAAAATATGAAAAAAAAATACTGGATAGTCACCCCAAAAAAATCATACAGGATGGTCTTCAAAAAAAAAAAAAATGTATGTGTGACGAAGGATGGTAATATTTCGCATGCAGTTAATACAACTGTCAAAGAAGAAAATTATGAAAAAAAATATATAGGTTGGTCAACCTTAGAAAATTTAAAAAAAGTGACGGACGAGGTGGTCACCTTAAAAAAATTAAAGAAAAAATGTAACGGATGGCAATAATATTTCGTATACAGAGTTAATACAACTGTCTAGGAAAAAAAATATGAAAAATATACAGGGTGGTCACCCTTAAAAAAATAATGAAAGAAGTATGGTAAACAGAGAGGGAAGTTTTGGTTAAATGCCTTTACCGATTATTTTTTCAAGTGTTATGCAATTTAACCACCTAATATATCCAGTAGGCTTCATAAAAATAATTTACATCAAGTTTCTTAAAAGAATTTTTTGTAAAATCATTGATTTAATCTTAAAATAATAACATATTTTTCAACATGGCGAAATAAGTTCTAATATTAAATATGGAGTGTATTACAATTAGACTTGAAAAGCTAATAATCTTTAATCATGAAACTATAAATAAAATTTTCTTAGGCCGAAGACGATACGTCCAACAGTTTTTGACTTTGAGATCCATATTCACTAATTAAGGAAAATAGGCGTTAAAGTAAATAATATCAATATAATAGGGTAATTTTTTTTTATCTTTAGGTAAAATGTCCCAGTTTAGTAATTTTCAAGATATCCGTGAGATGTGTAAGAATTTACCGCACAGCTTAAATATTAGCTTTACTGGGCGTCCAGAGAACGACTGTCGCGCTATTTTCAGTTGCACTTCACATTCTCTTAATTAAGGCATTTTTAAAGAGGTTTTAGGTAATTACGAGGGTAATTCTTAACAGCGCAATAACGGACAAGGCCATTGTACTTTAAGTATTTTATAACTTAAGCATATAATTTCAAGCAGTTATGACTTCCTAGTCAGTTATTAAGACGAAACTAAGTAATTCTCGACTTCATTAAATTATTCTTGTCTCCGTGATTGGTATATATTGCTTGTTTGCAGTTTGGATAGCTGCGTGCTGAGTAGCTGGCTTGTGTTAAGTCAGTGTTGTTCGGAGATGTTATTTTAGTTGTAAACCTAAACTATTTTCAACATGGCACATATGTACAGAGACGTGGAGTTGATGAACGTACTATTAATTTATCATGAAGTAATACAAAATGAGTTAGTAGTTTCTCACTTGTATGCAGAGCAATGTACACATACAGACATGTACCTAACCAAACAACTTTTAAAGTGGTTCAAGACGTGATAGAGCAAACTTACAGCCAAATCGTGGACGAGATGGGAGCCCTGGACTGCCTAAACGTGTCTGCATGTCGACGGATAAAATTTTGAACACTTGTTGTAGAAGCATGTATATATCATTTTTTATTCATTTAACAGGTTAAAGTAATAAAAATTGAAACTAATGTATTACTTATTTTAAAGACGGGTTGCGTTGGGTCAGTTTTTTTTATGCAACATTACTACATTTTGCGGGCGCAACTTTAGATTAATCATCAGCTGTTCCATTCTAGTCCACTGCATTTAGGATTTTTCTTCAGACCAATTGATACAAAAGCAAAAGTTGGTTTTCCAGGTAGGTTCGATTGTCCTTAATAAGGTCTCAAAGGTCCCCGAAGTGGGAATGTAAGGATAAAATTTGGCAACGCTGTAAAGGGCTAAAATCGTGCTCGGAAACGAATTTTTCGAGATATCTCGGTTTTCATTGCCTCCACGACAAAAATACATCAGGTCAAAAAGAAAGCTATGGAAATTCTCTATAAAAAAGAAAGTCTTTTTTTCGTATACGCAATAGTTTTCTTGAAAATCTTGCATTGGATTTGAACTTATGGGGTATTATGGATAATTTAAGTACTCTATTCCACACCACCCTTGAGGTTGAGTACTAGGCGCGTTTTTTTTATGTGGTTTCCCCGGTAGGCCTAATCCACAACTGTCATACTTTTTGAAATGTTGTCAAATTAATAATTTCCTTCTTGTCTGATCTTGTCTGATCTTGTCAATCTGAGAACTTTCAGTCTCTGCTTCAGTGTCGGCATCTATTTCTGACGAGTCTTCAATCGGTTCAGCATTCAAGCAAGATTTTTCATGGCAGTTGCCGCAAACTGGTGAGCAATTAAGTCCCGACAGCCACACAATGGTCCACAACCTTTCGTACAGTTGCAGAAAATCATATTCAGAAGGCAATCAGGCGCAGGAAGTTGGGATGTTCTTTTTGGCCACAATATGGTATCTTTCAACATCCATCCCCACTCTTTAGGATCCAATACATTACCCAACCATTTCTGTACTTGAAAATAAACACGAAATAGATGCTGTTGAGCTGCGTCATGAGTGGGTGGGAATGAATTCAATTTCACTGGTTTGCTTTTGCTCACAGCTTTAATAATGCAAGAATACCGATAGTTATCGATGGAAACTTCTGGAGCGTTATAGATTGCGAGGAAAATTTTATCCCGTTCGAAGTAACTATGTCAAGAGAAGTACCAATCTTGCTGAAAATTTCAGCTACAAGTTTCAAGTCCTGCCGTTTTTTCATCACTTTCAAAGCTGCAGTCTTGCCTTTATTAAACAGAGCAGATGTAGTGTCACACCCAGAGAATGCGTGCAGAAACAATATGTGATCTCGAATATCTTTATGGTGATCAAAGCTTCGTGAAGAATAAATTTTTCGTTGGACCTTCCCTCTGCCTGGTTTGAGGAGAAAAATTTCTTTATTAATAGGTGTACGAGCAGTTAAAATTATAAGAAGATCCACATCTTCCCCAACCACAACCGTAGTATTTTTACATGATTCCTCAAGCGCTGTTTCGACTATCAAAATGTCAGCATCATCTTCAGCATGTCTAACAATATAATTATTTGCCTCAAACTTTGAAATCAATCTGGTTTTATTTTTATTATTGGCAAGGAGCTTCTCTTGGCTTACAGTTGCAACCATCTGCTCATTAAAGTAAATGTCAACAGATGAAGCTTTTGAGGACCGGCGAATCTGCTCCATAGCCTTCACACTGTTGCTAATATTTTCATAACCATCAAAAACAATAATAGAGTTCGAGCCAAAATGATTTTGCACATAATTAACATATGTTTGGCAAATAGCACCGTAGGTTTCATGTTGATGCCATATAACTCGGTGCAAGAGAAATCCCCCATCAACGATATAAGTGGCATTTTGGAGATCTGGTTCAGATTCAGATGGCTGGAAATTGTCATAGAAACATGACTTGTTCGTCTTGCGCATACCAACTTCGTCAAAGAGTGACACCGGATACGGAGCTAATTCATACTCCAAGTAGGTGCAAAGCTCTTCATTTGTTCTCTTCATGACAGTAATCCTTTGAAACAACAATAATGGATCAATGGGCATTGTGGTATCATGGACTTTAACATTGCTATTGACAGTTAATAGTGGAAGCACTCTATCTGCACGTGAGAATTTAATACCACAGAAATTGTTGCCAATTTTTGCGTATACGAAAGAAGACCCTGCATCTTTTTTTATAGAGAATTTCCATAGCTTTCTTTTTGACCTGATGTATTTTTGTCGTAGAGGCAATGAAAACCGAGATATCTCGAAAAATTCGTTTCCGAGCACGATTTTAGCCATTTACAGCGTTGCCAAATTTTATCCTTACACTCCCACTTCGGGGACTTTTGAGACCTTATTAAGGACACCCGTACCTACCTGGAAAACCAAAATTTGCTTTTGCATGAATTGGTCTGAAGATGCGGCTTTCATTAAATGCAGTGAACTATTCCGTTTTATTTCAATGCAGTCGATCAGCGCAAGTAACTATTCTTAAATGGTTCTTATTATTTCTAAATTTTGTTGAGCTATCCCAGATTTATGAATCCATTGTACATTTCGTACAAATTTTTGGATACAATCTGAATCACCTTATATATTAGAGGGTTGACATTAAGAGTGTGCAAGACGACTTAATCAGTCCCAAATTCTGCGCATATATGAGAAGTGACTGCAGTAACTATATTAACTATTATGTAACGTTATTGAACGTTTAATGGGTTGTCCAATTGCACTGCCAGACTGACGTTGACGTTGTCGACCGCCGTCTTTAGGATGATAGACGATTGAGGCGGTAAATATTCTTCAATAATATAATTCTTTAATAACATATTGCATAATCATCTGCTAACATGTTTAGCTACAGTTAACATCGTTAAGACAATTATTCTTTCGTCTTAGCTTATGAGTCACGATCTATTAAATAGTGTAAATAAGTAAATAAACAGATAAATAATAATTATTCGCCGGTCATCTTTCATTAATTTTATATCTGCTATAAAGTTGTTAGTAGAACTTTTAAAATGTTTACGTTTCCACATTAATGTATATTAGATGTTATTTAGTTACTGTTTTATTATCAATCCCTCATTGAGGATTTTTAAAGACTACTATACCTGATTACGGAAATAAAATTTTATTTAGAGTTTGTTTTCTTTCTTTATCATCCCTAAGCTCTTTGGATCCAAAGTTAATAGGTGATAAGTAAAGTTTTATCCCAATCCGATAGAAAAAATATTTGAAGACATATTTATTTTTAAGTATACTGAGAAATCAATAAAAACACGATCAAGGGCATTTGTACATTTTTCAAAATATGTCTTTAATAGGAAACTTGCATAAAAATTAAATTTGGAAAAAATCGTAGTTCACAAATAGAACATTTTTCATCTCCTTATATTAAATATAAGCTACTAAATTCTGCATAATTTATTCTTGTTAGGCACCGCCAGAGTGTGACATCAAATAGTGCGCTGAAATATGGCGCCACAGCAGCAAATACGTTCAGACTACGAGATATTCGTTTGTTTACAAATTTTGTGTGCTAATTTATTCAATACCAAGGCTTTGTAAATAATCTTTCAAAATGCTGATGAAGGTTTTCAAAAGGACAGTCAGACCCACTGTGGATATGTTTATGGTGGCATCTTTTATAGAAAACACACAGAGTTTTTCTCTTGGGGAAGTTCGCGGTGTTAAAGCTAGAGAGTAGGTATATCAATTTATTTTATTATTATTTTAAAATTTATATAAATCAGGGAATAATTCAGATGGTGAAATAAAAGTGGCATTTCTATCTATATACAAGTTTTTTCCTAATCATCGCCTATCTTTAGAAACTAAAGCAATATTTAAAAAAGTAAGTTCTGTACACCGAACCCCATGCTAAAAATAAATGAAATCAAATACAAACGTATTGTCCAATCACGACACCTTCTTCGTTTTCTTCGGATTCTTCGATGGCAGTACGGACATTGTGAATATCGTCATCTTCTTCTACAATAAATTTGTTTTTATCCCCGTTATTCAGATATTCAACCAGTTTAAAAAGGAGTCGATCTTTATTTTTGAGATTTTAGGAAGTTATTTTTTGGTTCAACGAGCACTATGCTGTCATCAAATACAATGCCACGCGATGTATACTCTTAAGCAATGTTCTCATACATCCAATACTTTCTGTGTTACGATCTGTTTCAGAATAACCGTCAAATATGACAATAACTTTATAGCGACACCATGCGACGAATGAGGCAACCACCATCAAGAACGAAATGATAATTAACTATGTCGATTTTCAGCTCCGGAATCACACTAAGAATTTCGTAAAGATTCTCATCTCCCTCATACACCTGCTCTAGTCAAATAACAATTGCGGTATTGAAGCAAGTTCGTCTTGAACCTAAATCCTCTGCAAAATATATATGGAGCACATCATTCATTGAAGGAGCTGCGTGGAGCCAACTTAAATAGTATCTTTGTTGACTGACGTTACTTCTTGTTGAACTTATAGTTTGCACCAAGTTGACGCACTTCGATTTAATAGTTTCGGATTTGCTTCCTTCAGTGGCAAATTGACGTAGAATTCTTTGGCCAACACACTTTCCTTCGAAACAATTAATGTGCTCATCGGGAATGAAGCAGGTGGATTGTGAAACACACCTGCTTCGTTTGTCGTTAAACTAAACGACTAAACCAAACTGTGTCACAAACATCGCGAATGTGACGCTAGCTCTCACCTTCAAAGTAGAAAGAGAAGGTACAACAGTGTATCCAGAAGTACACCTGGCCACAGTATATTGAGAACATGCGAGACGCGCGCCAATCGGAATCCAACTCCATAGTTTGATGGCCCGTTGCTCGAAAATTATTGTCTTATTTGTAGTAAATTAATTTTAATTAACATATTACACAGCCCCACAAAAAAAAAGTTTTTGATCTGGATGACTGACCATAGTATTCCTATGTATTTTTCGACGCTGAATCCGAATTCGAGGTCAAAAAAATTCGTATACCCCCAAACTTTTGCACTACAGCCAAATACAACCCCGAAAATGGAGTAAAACCGTCCCATACATCAGGAGTCAATGAATGGATGTAAATGAATGGTGAAAAACATGGGAAGGGAAAATGTTTTATATTCAGCAGTCACTTACTTGAATATTGACTGGAAAACTACCCTTATAATATGCTGAAAACTCCCCCAGTACAAGCATGGAGTATATAAATGCCAATAAATCGCGAGAAATGTTAAAATTTTTATAGTTTGGAATACAGTACATGAATCTTACGCGTGTCTCAAAACCACCCATATGACAGGGTGGAAGCCTATATAAAAATAGACTGCGTGAATGGCAATAGATTGTGGGAAATGGAGGAGTTTTCGATGTTTTAATTCCAGAATAGAATCTTGGATGACCCTGTTCTACCTTATTCTCAGTCGGTACAAAAACTACCCAACTACCCCTATAATAGAGTGGAAACGATCCGTATTACAGAATAAAGCACAAATGCCAATAAATCACGGGAAATCATTTTTTTATAGTTTAAGTACAGAACACGAATCTGGGGTGACTCCCAGGGCACCTCGCTTACTCGTGATCCAAAATCTCTTCTATGAAGGGTGGTAGCCACCCTTATATAAGAATAAATTGCATGAATACCAATAAATCGTGGGTAATGTTGGAGTTTTCATTGTTTCAATTCCAGAATAGATTCTTAAGTGACGTTGATCTACCCTATTCTCACTTGGTACCCAAAATCATCCCTAAAAAACTACCCCTACATAATAAAATGTACATATGCCAGTTTTTCAATTTTTCTTCTCAGAATACCTTTTCTTCTCATTTTCAAATGATCTCCTCACTGGCTCTCTTTTATGTTCTTCTTGCGTGTCTCTTTTCATAGACCAACAGTAGTCGGCCATCATGTGGACATCCCACCTTCCTTGATACCGCTTCTCCATCTCCGAAATATTCTGGTGAAAGCGTTCTCCTTGCTCTTCATTGTATTCACCCAAATTTTCTGAATGGCGGACAACTGTTGGTCCATAAAAAGAGACACACACGAAGAACACAATAGGGAGCCAATGAGCCATTTGAAAATAAAAAAAAAGAAGGTATTCTAGGAAAAAAAGATTAAAAAAATGTTCATATTCTTCAGTCAAGCTGCATTAACCTCCATTTCCAACAATGTATTGATATTCACGCAGTCTATTTTTATATAAGGGTGGTTTCCACCCTGTTATATGGGTGGTTTTGAGACACGCATAAAATTCATGTACTGTATTCCAAACTATAAAAACTTTAACATTTCTCGCGATTTATTGGCAATTATACCGTGTGTGTAGTCGCGGGCTAGGCATGGGGAGTAGAATTGCAACATCGCGTGTGCCAGCTGGCTGAAATGAAATAACAGAGCTGGAATGCTCCATCGATGGACGAATTTACGGCTGCCGGTGTTTTCATATTTCTCGCGCTACGTGAATGTACATGCCTAATGGGAAATTACACGCACGGTATACTCTATGCTTGTGCAGGGGGAGTTTTCAGCATATTATGAGGGTAGTTTTCCAGTCAATATTCAAGTAAGTGACTGCTGAATATAAAACATTTTCCCTTCCCATGTTTTTCACTATTCATTTACATCCATTCACTGAATCCTGATGAATGGGACGGTTTTACCCCATCTTCGGGGTTGTTTTTGGCTGTAGCGCAAAAGTTTGGGGGTATATGAATTTTTTTGACCTCAGATTCGGATTCAGCGTCGAAAAATGCATAGGAATACTATGGTCAGTCATCCAGATCAAAAACTTTTTTTGTGGGGCTGTGTTATCAATGAAAATAAAATTTCCTCGGGGACTAACAATTTTGCAGAAAAATGTAATAAACTGCGGCGTGGGATGTTAGAGGTAGTTTTTGAGTGTGAAGTTATCACTTATGCCTTATGCCCGTTTAATTTTCAAGCAGCAAAACGTTATAATTTATTTCCCCTATTTTTCCTAATATCAATAATCTATTGGAGTAGTATACAACAGCCACCGAATCTCTGACAGTTTCCTTATATTTATAAGAAATATTATTTTATTGTTTTGTTAAAAGAACCAGCCAGTATTACTGGCGTTCAGTCTACCGTCCGACTTGAAATAAAATGAAAATTATTGAATGTTAATACATGTCGTTATGCCAAATTTTGAGACTCTAACTATCCAGGAAGCGAGTAAAAGTCGATTACAAGATTTGACCCAAACAGACAGAGAAAATTAGTTACAAATTAAAGCGTATAATATAAAAATGGAAATGTTATATGCAGTTCAACGAGAAATGAGGTTGGAAGACTGTCGGATATTTGGAGTATAGGATGAAATCATCACCCATATTCTATGCAATTGCACACCACTAGGAGCATGGTCATGTCGTCCAAACTTGAGAATGTATGACCTGATGAAGTTCGAATTGATCGTGGCATATGATAAATGTGAGACTTTTTCTCCAACCGACACTTTTAACTACAACTAACAATTTGACTCATTCATTCCCAAACAGTATTATACAGTCTCTACAGCACAAAATAAAAAGCTTGTATCCGTGAATAAGCCATGGAATAAAGTATTAAATTTTTTGTAAGTAATACGGGGGGGGGGGGGGGGGGTAACCACAATCATTATTTTAAGTTTTCTACAGAAATATAGTTGCCATTGCAGCTGCCATGTCAGAAAAATGACAGTCGAAATAGGTTTAAAATTATGACTCTTCGAAAAAAATGTACCAAGACAATAATAACGTTAAATTTTTACGTGTAAAAGCTAGTGACGATATAACTGACAATGAGAGAGTGGATTTTATAGCAAAGAAATGCAATAACTTTATGCCGTTATATATTGGAGTATAATTTTACCGAACTGTTCCACATTATTAAAGGCAGCGTGACTGTAAATTGGAATTAGGCCTTGAAAGTGTATGCATCATTAGGCACGACAATGTATGTAAAATACATAATAACTTTCTTAACAATTTACGATAATCAAACAAACATGAAGGTGATTGTAGCAGCAATCACGAAATTTAATAAAATCAAATTTAAAAGTTTTAAATAACTTTCGACTTTAAAATGATAAATCTTTAAAAGCTAGACATAATCTTCTCTTAGTGCATTTAGAAAAGTGGAGTCGAGATGAATATAATACATTGCTGAGGTTATTGAAAGAACTATTTTAATCAGGAGCTGCCAGCGCAAAAGGCTGCGCAATTGATTTACGATTTACATAAAGTGTGAGATGGAGCTCTCGACTAAAACAGTATTTTTAATATTACCAACAAGGCGTTATGTTCAAAATAGTTTCCACAAACTCCAAAACACTTGAATACTATCACTCGACGCGAGTTTCAGCAACAATGCTGGAAACAACGAAGTGCGTATAATGACTTTGATCACCCTACTCCAAAAGACTTGAGACGGCCTAACCTGACCCATATTGCACCTGTACATAAGTTCATAAGATTTCCCTATACGTCTATCTGGGTTCCTAGTACTGTATGATGAAAATGATGACAATAGGAAGATAAAGAATCCAAAAAATAACGGAAGAAATACTAATGGAATGCATTCGTGCTTAATAAAAAATAGAAACTCTTTTTTTTTTCGGAGATCATAACTTATAATGGGTAAGGTCCATATTTTCTTTTGCCCCTTCCCATCGAACTCATTTTGTCCCTACTGAAGGGAATCTGGTAACTCAAACATCAAAAAGG
This sequence comes from Rutpela maculata, assembly GCA_936432065.2. NCBI lineage: Eukaryota > Metazoa > Arthropoda > Insecta > Coleoptera > Cerambycidae > Rutpela > Rutpela maculata. The sequence goes on from OW386285.2 coordinate 239,557,000, forward strand.
ATTTATTGATTCCGTTTGGACAATATTTAAAAAAATACAATTCAAATTTCACATTTTTAAAGATAAAAATTCTATCGAAAGAGTCAATCTAAGTACCCTACTATACTATACTACCTGTATAATGTCCTGAGAAACTTACGCAATTCATGTAAAAGCAATGAGTGATGATGTGGTATAATAAGTACCAAACCCATATTTTGAGACTACCCTTATTATATTACTTTAATTATATTACCTTTAAATTTTATTCATGTTTTTACCTCCGTAATTTGCTGCAAGGAACCTAAATAGTAGATAATACTTTATTGGTTTTGAATATTTTCTATTTAAATATAAACCTATCTAGATATACATTTTTTTAAATTTATCTTCCTTGACTGCGATGCCATATTTGAATGGCTTTTTGAATGTGCGGTACATGCCTTACGAGGCATGTGATGATTTTTTTACTTCTGTGCGTCACATGCCGTTAGGGGCATGTCAGCGGATCTGTATATAAATGCCATCTATACATCAAGTACAGAACTTTGATACAAAAGTATTGCGTCGAATACTGTATAGATAGGTATCTTTCTTAGATTATACTCGCACATGCCTAGGTAGGCATGTACCGTACAGACAGCAACAAGAAAAAGGATCATTTTATAGATACTGAAAAAATGCTCTATTACAAAAAATTTTGTATTCGAACAAAAACTAAAGATGTAGATAATCAAAATTAAATATTAGTATTATGTTTAAACAGTACTGAAACATTCTAAATAGTAGCCTGGTTTTCGTGGACAGTCGTCAAGGAATGTAACTACCCTACAGACTTTTTTATAGGCATCTCTGGGTGAGAGAGTTTCCCTAAATATTTCTCTACGTTTACAGGGTCTTCTCTTTTTTCTTTCTTCCTTCTGGTTTTCGTAAAAAATGTGTCTACCACTGGTAGTTTGTCCATCCATTTTATTGTTTTAATATATTTTTTTGTTTATTTATTCCTATAATTTGCCCCTTCTTCATCCGCTTTATTGAGTTTTTTAAAATAGGAAGTATTCCTTTTCTTTTTAGATTGACTGTTCCACAGTCATTTTCTGCTCCAATCACTTTGTCACAAGAGATATTTCCTAGTAGAAGTTGTCAGCATACAATATTTTACATTCTTTATCGTGTATGTTTGCAAACAATTTGAAAACAACATCTTGTAAGTGGTTTACTTCCGGTTTTTCTCCTTTTCCTGAATAAACAATCACTTCAAAAGTGCCTTTGGTGAGCAAAGTTTGTAGAGTTTAACTTCATATTTGTGACTCTTTTTAGTCAAGTACTGACGAAATAGAAGCCTTCCGCGGAATGGTACCATTGACTCATTAACCAAGTTTGATTGTTGACTGAAGTTTGCTACTATTTTTTTCAGTATTCTTTTTATTTTGCATAGGTGATTATTATGGTTACAGATTTCATTATTTTTAAAATGAAGTAATTTGAGTAGTTGGGTTGGTTGGCTATTATTTATGACTACCGCAGTTAGAACAATTCTTGTCTAAGCATGCCCCGAGGTATGCCCGTACATGCTACTAAAGGCATGTGCCCGCACACAAGTAAAATATTATTAGTCATGTGCGTCACATGCCTTTAGAGGCATGTGGTACAAAAATGTGTTAATTACGTCCTACAATCACTTACAACCCTGCTGCTATTTGTTTCAGCAAGATCCGTTAAAAATTAAAGGATTTATTTATTCCGCAAGATACAGAAGGACTGGTGATTTTCCACTCGCACAAAAGAAAAAACAGCCACATGCCGAAAAAGGCATGTATCGCAGTCAAGGTGTTAATTTTGCATACAGATAATTAAAATTTAATTTAACACATTCGCTGTCCCTATGGTGAGCCATAAATCGTAGGCAAACAGTCCCCTGCATGACAAAACATATGCCATATTTGGGTAATGGAACTCTGTAATTAAAAAATGACATGCATAGAGTCCAATGGTTTAATATCCAAGTCCGTGCCCCAAATATAGTTCAAATGTATGTTTTCTATAGTAACCTTGTTATACAAGGAAGTTCCTCTAGATAACCTGCCTATTCGTCGACAGTCCGCCTTAGAATCTAATATGAAATAGAATCTAAACGTGAGCCAATTATAGGACTTACGGAAAACATACGACATGACCCATATATGGGTCACTGGACAGTGACTCCCACTCCTACGCTAGTCCGCGCCAGTATTTATTCATCTCACTCACACGCCCCTTTCTTAAGCACCTGCTGGGCTTATGCAGATGAACTTTTGACCTGTAGCATGTCGTGGCAAATTTGAAAAATGTATGAATAGACAGATCGATTGGAGTGCTGTCCACTGTTCCTTGTACTTCGAGTAAAGGTAATTTTTTATCAATTCTTCGTGTTAGCCCATGTCAAGCTACCAATTCGACCGTTTGTCATTATATGACAATGTAATTTAGAGTTTCCTCTATCAAATGGTGTGGTTCGTTTTCTTGTACCTTGTAATTCAAATTTGGGTCCTTTTTTAGTCAGTTTTTCGCGTGGCCCCCTCAATAACGGTGCCATTTAGCTACAACAGATCCGCGCTCTAAGTAACTATATATAAGAAGTTTTTCTTGAACCAAGTCAAATCTTTTGTACCTAGTTCTAGTTGAGTGATCGCTAATTCTCGGTCTATAACGGTGTCGGGTTTTCTATTTAGGTTCCGGTGTCAGATTAGCAGTCCGTTTAGCTCCATTGGCCACCATTTTTTTGTAAATCGCGAAGATAACCTAAAAAAAATCATAAATTTTTTTTAGGTTATTTTCGCGATTTACAAAAAAATGGTAGCCAATGGAGCTATGTAGTAATTGTTTGCGACAATAAAAATATTTTATATAATACATTATAACTAATAAATCAGATGTTTTAATTATTATACAAACCTATTTTTCTCAAAAAATATGTACAAAAAATATACATTCATCTTTTTTCAGCTCCACAGTAAATGAAGATGGCTACTTTGTTCACAAGATCGAGGTAACATCTTAATGTTTTTGTTGCTGTGTAGTATCCTCAAAAACGGGGGAGGGAGCTTTGCCCGGGGGTATGCTGAGAACGCACTCTTACCCCTTTGGCTGGTTGATATTGGTCATTTACGGGGGTAGGTAGGTCACCCCAGGAAGGAATTTCACCATCACCACACGTTGTTCAACATCCTCGAAAACGGAGGATCACCAAGTAAGAGTCCCTCAAACAATTATAATACGCGTTAACCCTCGTTTGGAGATGGTTTTTGGCCGTTTGCGGAAGTAGGTCACCCGAACGAGAAATTCTGGCACCGCATCCTCGAAAATGGGGGATCACCAAGTAGGAGTCCCTCAAACTATCATAATACGCATTAACATCCGTTTGGGGATGGTTTTTGGCCATTTGCGTGAGTGGGTCACGCGAGAAATTCTGCCACCACCATGGTGTTCAGCATCTTCGAAAACCAAGTAGGAGTCCCTCAAACAATTATAATACGCGTTAACTCCCGTTTGGGGATGGTTTTTGGCCGTTTGTGGGGGTGGGTCCTTCCCGAGAAATTCTGCCACCACCACGATGCTCAGCATCCTCGAAAACGGGGGAGAACTAATCTGGTTGCATCAGACAATAGTCGGGTTTTCGTCCGACTCAAACAATCCACTATAAGTAGCGTTCAAGAGCACGATAATTTTAATATCCTTTATATTTACAATTGACATACAAAGTAGGCTTTCTTGTTCACAATAGATAACGCAAAGTTGACATTTACCGAAGTGCTATGAGTAATACCACTTTAACGCTCGTCTCCTACGATAACGAGCGGTAAAGTACTTTAACGCTCGTTCATGTGCATCTGCCCTTACACATGTTTGGTCAGAAAATTGACAATGCATTTTTATGAAATAATAATGCTCCAAAACTTAATAAATGTAATGAAAGTTGATGTAAAAGTAACAAAACCTAATTTATTTATAAGAACAATACAAAATTTATAATAATTAATAAAACAAATAAATTGTCAGCGTTTGGGTTTTGTTTGTTTATTTGAATCACATATGTAAGGCATACTCAGCAAATATTGATGAATTTCCAGTTTCCAGTCAAAATTCAACTTAATTATTTCTTTTATATTGATATGTTCAAATGATTGTATAAAGTTATGTGTGAATTCGAGCGCAGTGTCATGTCGCTCTCGAGTTTCTATTAACATTCTCGAGCGACAATGAGGAACTTCGCGTCCTTAATTCACAAATAGCTATTTAGGTACGTTATATCATAGTTTTATTGTAATTACTTTGATGACATCAATTCAATTTTTAAGCGTTAATATCTCCTTAAAGTTTTCAGAATAAGATCCGATTCACGCTGTATATTTAGTTAATTAGCCTACCACAAGATTTTTACCGTTTGTGGTTTCTATCTGTGTTTATATACAATGTTTATAATATTATTAATCATTGCCATGATGACCCATACCTTGAATTTCAGGCGAGTGTAATATGAAGTGTTGTTGGATTTGCAGGTGTAGTTCCGCATTGCTGGTAGACCACGATCATATAATTTATAATTTTAGTAATTTTTGTAGAAGAAAACATTTTGTATTATTATTATTGTACATAATCATTATTTACTACATGGACTACTTTGTTTTTGTCATTATTTATCGTAAATAATCATTAATATATTATATATAATAATATACTTGTCAAGTTTCTTACTTTGTAAATTCCTTAGTTTTATTTTTCGTAGAAAGTCTCAAAAAGAAAACTTAAAAGAATGCTCCAATCAACTTTTAAACAAAATTAACAGAATCATTACTCTCAATAGACAATTCATAAAATTGTCAGCAGCAAAGTTTAACCCAAAGTTAATATCAAATCTGTTTGAAATCTATATGTCTATAGTTTGAGTTTACCAACAATAAAAAGCCATAAACACTACAGAGGGGCATTTTAATCTAATTGGAGTGTGTTTGTCTTTCTTTTTTCTTTACTTTTCATGTTCTGAAAATATAAACGTGGGAAGTTGTTTTCTTCTGAATAACTTCTTTATTCGGTATCACGATAGAAGAATCAATATTACGTTTCAATACATTTCATATTTTATAATATGATACCGAAAATCACTAAAGGGCGGTATAACGTTTATTTTGTACGGCGAGTTTTGTTGTATTTGTTGTGTCTCAGAGGAGAGTAATTCATTTTTTATGGACCTCATAGATTTATGTTTGTGTTCAAAAACGTACTAATTTTTTGTTATTGATATTAATATTAAAGAAATTAATCAGTTAAAAGTAGTGTGGCTGTTCCAAGTACAAACATTATATGAGCAAATCATTTTTTAGGAAACACTATTTTGTTTTTGAATATAATGCGTCAGTATCATGATACTAAGAAAGTATTCATAGTATTATGGGTCAGTATAGTGAAAAGATAAAGTAGTTGCACCAGGAATTGAGATATCGGAAGGTTCAAAAATTGCATACTATGACTGTGATCTGCATGGTCTCCAGATTTATCGGCCTGCAATTATTTTAATTTTAACAATTACAGAATAATTACGGAACAAAGTTTTTAAATTAGGTGTAATAATTTAGTGTCTGGTAATATACAAGGTGTACCGTATCGTTATATTCAAAATTTGGAAGTGTTAAATACACTTAATAATTGTAAGTTTAAAAAACAGAAGATTGTTATTTGTTTCGATGCTACAGGCCTGTTAAATTTGTGAACAGTAAATAAATAAAAAACTTATTTTGGTTATCCGTGGGAATAAGTAAAAATTATTTTTTTTTTTTGTTATTTATAACTTATTTGCTGTTCACAAATGTCTTAAAATTAGGCAATTTTCCGTTCCCAAAATTTGAACATAACGATATAGGACACCCTGAAAATAGTTTTTCATATAAGAAGTATCTCCCATTTAAATTTATTTTTTTAGTATCACAAACTTATCCATTCCATTGTCCTTTTTAAATTTGATGAATAGATTAATAAAAATATATTAACATGTTCATCATCTCACAGTATCAAAAATGTGTATAAAAAAATGTATTCACTGTCAATAGATGCACATAGCATCTTACAGTAATACTATATATATTTTTTTATTATTAACAATAGTTTGTTGGATTTCCAACACTGACTTTTTTGCTCAGATGTCTGCATATCTCGTATTATGTTTGGATGGATGACAGTAAATGGTAATCAGGATTTGTTATTTTCGTTTATCGATAAACTATCTTTTCTGGATTTTCCCGAGATAAACAAATAATGGTATATTGGGCCTTTAATGACATCAATTTATGGCATATAAACACAACAAATCGTTGAAACCATTTTTAAGAAATTCGCAATTTTAGATTTACATTCATCATCAACAGATTTTCAATTCGCGAAAAAATATTGTAATGTGTTACAACCCCTAGAATGATGTATTTGCACCTACTCGAAAAAGAACCTACCAGAAGATTCCAAAGTGACATCTGGAATTATCGAGAGAATGGTGGCGTCATCACAGAACAATCGAGATCTGTCATTTTTAGGTATAAAAGACCGATCGCATTCTCGGCGAGTAGTTCAGAAAGTTCAGAAAGTATAGAAAGTGAGGTTAAGAGTTCAAAGATAAACAAAGTAATAAACATTGTGATTTTAGTCAGTAAAGTGTATTTAAATTAATAATAGTATTGTGAAGTATCCAGTAAATATTTAATAAAGTGTGTTAGTGGACATCTCTTGTTATAATTTTTGGAACCCACGGAATTTGCAAGGGGTAGTTTCCTAAGGGTGGAAACACGTTACAAATTGGTGTCAGAAGCGGAATTTTATGACAAGAGGGACTCTGAAGTTGTGCTGGAGTGTTCGAGAAGTATTCTCGAGGTTTAGTGCTAACACAGTGGACTAATTTACTGGACATTGTTCGAGGGTTATTTTCGGACAGGAAAATAGTGTTAAGTGCATTTTTGAGACATTGTAGAACATTTTATTAGGACATTAGTGTGATCCTTTGAACTGAGAAGTGATAGAGACACTGAAAAAGACTCATTTAGTGCGTGAAAATTTCTAGAACTTTTCTATTTGGACATTAGTGGAGATTATTAAATTCTCTGAACTGGATAGTGACAAAAGACTCTGGATAAGACTTTTTCGTGCTATTTCGAGATTTGTCTGGAAAGTTCCATTACCGATATTGACGTGACAGTTAAATTTATTTTATTTTAATTTCATCGTATGCCCGTAACAACAAGAAGTATGGCATCCGATAAACAAATACAGGACTTGTTCGAACAATTCAAAAAAATGATGGCGCAGCAACGGCAGGAAGACAAAGAAGAACAGGAGAGAAAACGTCAAGAGGAGGAAAAACGACATCAGGAAGAAAAAGAACAGGAAGAAAGAAGACGTCAAGAGGAGGAAAAACGACGTCAGGAAGAAAAAGAACAGCAAGAAAGACGACGTCAAGAAGAGAAAGAGGAACAAGAAAGACGACGCCAAGAAGAAAAAACCGAACTGCGAAAAATTATAGAAGACCAAGAAAAGCGACGTCAGAAAGAAAAAGAGGATGAAGAAACAAGACGTCAGAAAGAAAAAGAGGATGAAGAAACAAGACGTCAGAAAGAAAAAGAGGATGAAGAAAGAAGACGTCAGAAAGAAAAAGAGGATGAAGAAAGAAGACGTCAAGAAGAGAAAGACGAATTGAGACAAATTATGGAAGACCTGAAGATACGACAGCAAGAGGAGAAAGAAGAACAAGAAAGACGACATCAAGAGGAAAAACAGGAGCAAGAAAGACGCCAGGAAGAATTAAGGAAAATTCTAAATGAACAAATCAAAATACAACAGGACGCTATAATTTCTGCCAATGAAGTACTAAAATGTGAAGTCAAAGAAGAGATAAACAAGGTCGAAGGTAAAGTAGGAGTAGTCGAGACAGAAGTCAGTCAAGTAAAAGGAGAAGTAACCGAAGTTAAAGAGAAAGTAAACAAGTTCGAAGAAGAAGTCAAAGGAGAAATAGACCGGCTTAAACGACAGTTGAGAGATAGAGGAAGCCAGCAGGTGGTATCATCGGGTCAGCGACTAAAACCTCCTTCTTTTGACGGCCAAAGTTCCTGGACGACGTACAAGACGCAGTTTGAGGCAGCAGCATGTGCGAACAACTGGGATAACGAGGAAAAGGCCATGGCATTAGTTCTGGCATTAAGGGGCCAGGCCTCAGAGTTGCTTCAGACTATCCCAGTGGATAAACAAAGGGACTTCAAAGTCTTGGAAGCTGCATTGGACTTGAGATATGGCGACCATCATCTCGCCCAAGTATACCAAGCCCAGCTAAAATCACGAACACAAAAGGCTGGAGAGAGTTTACAGGAATTCGAAGCTGCGATAGAGAGACTGGCACACCTGGCATATCCGAGTGCACCTAGAGAATTTCAGGAACAATTAGCCGTAGGGGCCTTTTTAGATGGCATAAGGGACGAAGAGGTCAGGCGAGTTCTGAGGCTGACAAGACACCAAAGTAGTAGCGAAGCTTTGGTGCGTGCACTTGAAGTAGAAGCCGCCTACAGAGATACTCCAAGGTCGAGAGTGCGAGCTGTGACTCTCGAAGAATCGCAACCAGAAATGAATCAGAACCCCATGTTGACTGAGATGCAGAAAATGTTTACCAAACTATTCGATAAATTGGATGGCCTAGGAAAGCAGGATAAACAGCAAAATAAAGGAAAGCCGAGTGGTGGTATTAAATGTTATAACTGCGGCAAGGTGGGCCATATGAAACGAGACTGTCGACAGCAGAACTCGGAGAGTCGAGTAAATGCTGTAAATGTTGAAGAAAAGCAGGAAAACTAAAGATAGCCAGCACCAAGGGGGCTGTGCTGGCTAGGGAATGCGGTGCCCCCAGAGAAATAAAGATTTCCCAGCTCCAAAGAATTCCAAGCAGTCTGTTGTTGCAAGGATATGTGAATGGAAGAAAATGCGTGTTTACTATTGACACCGGTGCTACGTCATCAATAGTGCGGCCAGGGTTTATATCAGGCTTGCAGATTGACAAGAAGCAAAATGGAGTAATCATTCGGACAGCCACGGGGGACAGGGCTGCGGTCCATGGAGAAATTAACTTGGAACTGCAGGTTGGACGGTTGAGGTTCAATTACAAGGTCATTGTGGCTGACATTATGGATGATTTCATTTTGGGTCTGGACATCATGGGAGAGCAGGGATTTATTGTTGACGTAGGGGAGCGAGTCTTAAAAATTGGAAATGAGGAATTTATTCTGGCAACCGCAGACGACCAATTCCATAAAGCAAGGTTGTTAACAACACAAACAATCAAGATTCCTGCTCATTCAGAACAAATGATTGATGTTGCCTTAGAAGGAAATCCTGGAGGGTACCGTGTTGGCCTAGTTGAAGATGACGAATCGATTAAGTCCCTATCCAATATTATTGTGGCGAGAACTTTAACCCGGACTAAAGACAAAATCCCAATTAGAGTTGTTAATTTAAATTCCCACTCGGTGACAATTAAGGAAGGCAAACCGATTGGCTCCTATGAACCGGTCACATGGGTAGCGAGGTGCGAGGAACAAACAGAGGGAAGTTCGTCTACGAAAATAGACCAGGAAGTTTTGACCTTGCTGAGTACCCAGTTGGAGCATTTATCTGAGGATGAGCGAAGGGAGGCAATCAAGTTCCTAGAAAAGGAAAGTTCAGTATTTGCCAAGAATACAGAGGCCCTTACAAAAACAGACATAGTCCAGCATCGGATAAATACTGGCGACTCACCAGCTATTCGACAACCACCTAGGAGGCTTCCATTAGCGAAACAAGAGGATGCCTCGGCAATGATAAACAAGATGCTGCAAGATGGAGTCATTGAGGAGTCAACGAGTCCCTGGTCATCGCCAGTAGTTTTGGTTGCCAAGAAGGACGGAACATTAAGATTTTGTGTCGATTATCGAAAATTAAATGATGTCACGAAGAAAGACAGTTACCCATTACCACGAATTGACGACACGTTAAGCACGTTGGCAGGCTCACGATGGTTTTCTACGTTAGACCTTAGGAGTGGATACTGGCAAGTGGGGCTTCATCCTGATGATAAAGAAAAGACAGCGTTTTCAGCAGGCAGTGGTCTTTATCAATTTACCGTGATGCCTTTTGGACTTTGCAATGCGCCAGCTACCTTTGAAAGACTGATGGAGTTCGTGCTGCGAGGGCTAACCTGGAGGACGTGCCTGGTTTACCTTGACGACGTGCTTGTTATGGGACAGGTCTTTACAGAACATTTGAAAAATCTTCAAGAAGTATTTGGGCGAGTCAGGAATGCCCATCTGAAGTTGAACCCGAAGAAGTGCCTGCTATTCCAGAAAGAAGTCAAATTTCTTGGTCACGTGGTGTCTTCGGATGGAATACAAACAGACCCCGACAAAATTTCTGCTGTACGAGATTGGCCAAGACCATCTAACGTTCATGAAGTACGGAGCTTCCTTGGCCTCTGCACTTATTATAGGCGCTTTGTGGAAGGGTTTGCAGAAATTGCGAAGCCATTACACCGGCTGACAGAAGAGAAAGTGCAGTACCAATGGACACCGGAATGTGAAACGGCATGGAGAAAATTGAAGGCAGCTCTATGCACTGGTCCTGTGCTAGCGTACCCACAACGGGAAGGACTTTTTATTTTAGACACGGATGCCAGCAATTCTTCGGTCGGTTGTGTACTGTCCCAAATCCAGAATGGGCAGGAAAGAGTGATCGAATATTTCAGCAAGGTGCTGTCCAAACCGGAAAGAAATTATTGTGTAACCCGGAAAGAGTTACTGGCCATCGTTAAATCAGTGGACCATTTTCATAAATATCTTTATGGAAGACATTTTAAGATTCGCACCGACCATGCTGCATTAAAATGGCTGTTGCAGTTGAAAACCCCTGAAGGTCAACTGGCTCGTTGGATAGAACGGCTGCAACAGTATGATTTCAAAATCGAACATCGACCTGGAAGATCTCATAAGAACGCAGACGCTTTATCTAGAAGACCATGCAAGGAAGATTGCAAGCACTGCCACCACGTTGAGAAATTTCAGGGTACGGTGGCCGTCAACACTATTAAAATAGAGGTTCCGGATGATTGGACAACTGAAGCCCTTAGACAAGAACAAATGAATGACACAGAGATTGGGGTTATATTGAGAGCAAAAGAGAAAGGAATTCGACCAGCGTGGAAGGATGTTTCGGACAAGGCAGTTGGATTGAAGGCTTTGTGGGCCCAATGGGATTCACTCAAAGTTATGAACGGGCTGCTAAAGAGAGCTTGGGAAAGCCCGGATGGCAAGGAAGTTGTTATGCGTCTAGTGATTCCCAGGTGTCGAGTACCGAAAGTACTTCAGGAAGTGCATAATGGAGCATCCGGTGGACACTTCGGCGTTAATAAGACCCTGAATAAAGTACGAGAACGATTTTATTGGGTAAATAGTCGTCAGGATGTGGAAGCTTGGTGTCGCAATTGCAAAATTTGTGCAGCAAGTAAGGGACCGCAGACTAGAAGTAGGGGTGCAATGAAACAATATAACGTCGGAGCTCCTTTCGAGAGGATTGCGATCGATATAGCCGGCCCATTCCCAGTAACCAAGGACGGTAACAAGTATATACTGGTTGCCATGGACTATTTTAGTAAGTGGCCAGAGGCCTATGCAATTCCAAACCAAGAAGCAGTCACTGTTGCCAAAGTCTTGGTAGATAATTTGATATGTCGGTTTGGTGTACCCCTGGAGCTGCACTCAGATCAAGGGAGGAACTTTGAGTCAGGGGTGTTTCAGCAAATCTGCAAGTTATTGGGGATACACAAAACACGGACAACAGCCCTCCACCCGCAATCAGATGGAATGGTGGAACGACATAACAAGACCATGAAAGAACATCTCTCTAAAGTGGTTCATAAGAATCAACGCGATTGGGATCTGCACATACCGTTCTTCCTCATGGCATACAGAGCTGCTATCCACGAGTCTACGAAACAAACACCAGCCCGTGTAGTATTTGGTCATGAGATCAGACTGCCGTGTGATTTGATTTTCGGAACACCAGGCGGAGAACAGCTTCCTGTGAACAGTTATGTGGATGAAATGAGTGAACGGCTAAGAAATGTTCATGAGCTGGTTAGAGATCAAATCACCATAGCCAGTGACCGAATGAAGGCTCGATACGACCGTAAGGGTAGTTCAGAAGGGTTCAAGGCAGGAGATCTGGTTTGGCTGTACAACCCACAGCGAAAGAAAGGGAAGTCACCGAAACTTCAACCTCCTTGGGAAGGACCTTATACTGTTATTACCCGAATTAATGATGTCGTCTATCGGATTCAACGAAACAAAAAGTCCAAGATGAAGATCGTACACTTGGATAGACTGGCGAAGTACGTGAAAGAGGCTGAATTGCCTGACCGGGACGTTCAGGCTTAAGGAGGGGGCAGTGTAATGTGTTACAACCCCTAGAATGATGTATTTGCACCTACTCGAAAAAGAACCTACCAGAAGATTCCAAAGTGACATCTGGAATTATCGAGAGAATGGTGGCGTCATCACAGAACAATCGAGATCTGTCATTTTTAGGTATAAAAGACCGGTCGCATTCTCGGCGAGTAGTTCAGAAAGTATAGAAAGTGAGGTTAAGAGTTCAAAGATAAACAAAGTAATAAACATTGTGATTTTAGTCAGTAAAGTGTATTTAAATTAATAATAGTATTGTGAAGTATCCAGTAAATATTTAATAAAGTGTGTTAGTGGACATCTCTTGTTATAATTTTTGGAACCCACGGAATTTGCAAGGGGTAGTTTCCTAAGGGTGGAAACACGTTACAATATATATGTTCAAATCGCCGTAACTTACAGAATCGTTACGTTAAAGTTATCGTCTGTGTAATAAATATGGCTTAGGTTAATGTTAGACAATTACATAATTTATAACTGTATAACTGCCACCTTCTTGAAGTAACGGAACTAACTCAATTCAATTTATTGATATTTTAGCCTAAAAGACAGAGAACGTTTCCTAGTGAAACCTACAAAAAATTGCAAACTGAATAATTTTTTATTTAATGAGTTCGTGAAAGTATATACAACGTTATCTACCATGACATGGGGAAAATTTAACAGTAGGTTGTCCCCACCGAAAGTAGTTAAAAAATGAAAAATTAAAAAAAAATAACCAAAAAAATTACCTTTTTTGTAGAAATGCGCCGCCAATGACTTTAACGAATCTAACGTAACGCGGTTCAACCATATCACTTTATCAGATTTGGAATTGACACTACTGACAGCAAAGCTGGATAAGATAGAAGTGACTTTTTGGTTTTATTCAAATCATACTAAAAAAATAGCTAAATGAATCAAAATGAATCGAAGACATTGACCCCATGCTGAAACTACAAGCAGATATACGAGATATTTAGTTAAACCGGTCAAACGGCGGTGTCCCTATTGTTCGACCGAAAACAAAAAACGCGGCTCTCTTTAAAGCGGCAAGGAGCCAGCCTTGACGGCATGCTTTGAACTCATTCGTAATGAACTAGTTCGCTGGAATTCCAATTATCTTCAAAGCGTACCGACAATGTTGGCTCCCTGCCGCTGGAAGGTGTGTAGACCTCCTTTTTTGATCTCGCCGGCCGGCTTCACTTTTTATGCCAATTAAGGAAATGTAAACAACTCGAATACGTTCTTTCACAAGTAAGTTCATCGACCTATTCAGGAGTAGGTCAGGACTTACTCAACATCAGTAGTGTATCTTGGCAAATTTACTAATAATTTAATATACTAAATTACCTCAGAATCCTCTAAAATTTTGCAGGGGCTTTCCCACATTGAAGGCTAGTATAAACCATTTTATTTTCCGCATTTCTTGGTAGATCACGCTGTAGAATAATATCCTGAAAAGTTTACATTCCGCTCGGATGCAGAACATAAAAAAAGCAAAAAAAATTTTTTTTTCATCCATTTTTTCAAAATTTTTTAATTAAGTCAGGGTAGAAAAAAACAAAAAACACAGGTGCATAGATCACGTGTTTCTGAACAAAAAACGTCCTAATAAAATTTATCGCTAAAGTCACGGTATTGATGGAAAAAAGTAGTGAAACAACTTTGTTACTCTGCGCGGCCAAGCGCACGGTTAATGCGTACTATGGAACCTCTAAAAATTCTTAGCTGACGAGTAAAATAAAGCTTTTTTCTCTTTCTGATTACATATTTTTAACATTTTTCTTAGTGAATAGGAGGACAAATAGTGAGTATGGGGGAAAATATATAATTATGAACGCATACACAGATACCACACATAGCCGCTGAATCTCTCGCATGAATTTTTACTGTATTGTGTTTATTACAGGTACACCTATCCACATTTCAGCTATATCCAATGGATTCCTTATACATTTGTTAATGTATTGGAAAAGTTCCAGAATTTATATTCAAAACAATCAAAGATATATTCATAGTTATAAGGATAAGATCGTGAAAATCGCAATTTCTTAGCATGATCTGATTAATCATATTTTCGTCCGTTGCTAGGAAACTATCAGAAAACAGACCGGAAAAGATCAGTTGCCAAGCAACGATCAACAAAACCGTACGGGAATGTAACATTCCCGTACGGTTTTTTATGTATATTTTAGAAAGAAAATAAATACACGCAGACAAACCAACTCACATTAAAATTGTATTTATTAGTAAGCAGTTAGATTATAATGAAGAAATGTTGTGCATTAATACAAATTCCTTAATTTTGAATAATATTGATTGTGATGTCAGAAAAAATAGTATGTGTACTTCGGTGTGAAAGCACATTCCCGGACTTCGCTGCTTATTGGCATCAGCTAACGCCTCGGCCAACAATTTGCATCGCCTCGCCGTCCGGGAATGTATTCCTTTCACACCTAAATACACAATATACTATTATATTAGTTTTAAATTAAATTAGTACAATTTTGGCTTACCATGTTTCCTTACATCATTAACTAATTCCAAATGCTTGTACATCTTCTTTCCTCAGAAAATAAAGCACAGAGCCGTTTTATGACATATTCCAAGACACTTGTGATTCCATGGCTAACTATTAGCGATTTTTTTAGGGGATATTATTTTAAATCACAGCAAATATCATTTCATCTTGGTTTCCCTTTACTGTAGTATAAAGATTGCATACGAAATAAATTATTATGACTAATATTAATTCGCTATATTATTTTTATGTGACTAGAGCGTAGGGAATATAAGAAATAAGTATACTAAACTTGTTTTAATTTTACTTCACTCTCATTATTCCATATTTCATCTACTATTAAATATTTCGTTTTACTAAGATATGAGGAAACCACATAAAAAAATAAAAACCAAAAAAATTAATCTAACACCGGCACCAGCCTACAGGATTTTGCAATATTTCTAAAGTTTTTCTTTGTCAAGTCATTTTGGTCTAAAATTTTCTTACCGAATCTCCCTCGCTCTTGAATTTAAAATCCGGAATTTTTCTCGCTCACGAATTTTTAAAGAAAATTCGGACCTCAAAAAAATGTCCGAAAATAATTCAAGCACTAGGGAGATTACAAGTGAAAATCATTAAGCGAGGAAATTAAAATGATTTGAGATGTACTTTTTTTGAATCCACGTTACTACAACTTAGTAAATCATAATAATCATGAAGTGTACATACTTTTTAACAGTTCTCAATGAAGAATTTTTTTGAAGGGATTTTATTTTTTTCTATATTTTTTATTGCGACGATTGAGTTCGGGCGCGATAATATATATAAGTATGTTTTTCTCATCCATCTTTTGCTTGTATTGTTTAAAACAAAAAAGCATCAGAAAGCTACAATTTCCATCTTTTAAATGAATCAACACTCATTTAGATTGAACAAATTTTGATTTAGTGACATGTGCGTCGGTGTCACAGTAATGCGCTTCCAGTTATAACGTTACATTTGACTATTTTTTTCCGGGAAAACCGTAGCTTTAGCGATAAATTTTGTTAGGACATTTTTTGTTCATAAATACGTGATCTATACATGTGTATTTTTATTTTTTCCTAGCTTGACTTAATTTTAAAATTTTGAAAAAACAGATGGAACATTTTTTTTTCACTTTTGTTTTATCTTCTGCATCCGAGCGAAATGTAAACTTTTCAGGATATTATTCTATACACTTTCACGAACTTATCACAAAAAAAAAAATATTCAGTTTGCAAATTTTTGTGGGTAAATATCTTCATCGACTGGGCTATTTAAGGTATTACAATTTTACAATTCGACGCTACCTTTACAAAAGTATTTTTCCCTTTATGGTCTGTCTAAATTAAACAAGTTTGTTTGGGCTATCATAAATGAGAAAGGAACACATTCAAGAATATTTGAGGATTTTGAGAGCTATTTGAAATGTATAAAAACTGTTATAAATTATATTATTTATTTACTTCGATATTTTTTTTTATTTAGGGGTTTTGTTCTGTTAAGTGACTAAAAGATGCACGGTGTACTACAACAAAATTTAAATCAAAGTTGTGATGCCGCTCGGATTTTTTTTAACACATTCTTGGATGTATATAGTACCAATTTCCACGATATTTAAAATCATTCATCGCAGAGATTTTCTTTTACAAGTATTTTACTTTTTTTGTTTAATGACACAGCCTGCGGACCAGACCAGTGTATCCTTATGTACTTGGACCCGCTGAAACCGAATCCGAAGCCAGGATTATCAGATTGGCTCGTTTTTCACCCCTAACCCTCAAAAAAACACCACCCCAAAAATGGTCTGTCCGGCCACCCATACCAATGTATTCTTATGCATTTGGACCCTGAAATAGAATCCGAAGTCAGAATTGTCAGATTCGCTTGATTTTCACCTCTAACCCCAAAAAACTCCCAAAACAAAAAAGTGGTCTGACCTGCGGACCAGACCAGTATATCCTTATGTATTTGGACCCGCTCAAACCGAATCCGAAGTGAGAATTGTCAGACTGGTTCATTTTTCACCCCCAACCCCAAAAAAACAGTCGCCCAAAAAATGGTCTGTAAGGCTGGCCATACCAGTGTATCCTTAAGGCGCCGTTACACGGCGCGTGGTTCGCCGAACCACGAACCTGGTGCGTAGTTCGGCGAACCACGCGCCGTGTAACGGTGTCTTAAATTGAGGGTGTCAATACGGTACATTGTTCATTCAGATTTGAGACGCATTTGGTTGTATCCTTTGGTCCGTGCAAGTTTACCGACATCCGATGAATCGCGGTAGCACACACCACGAATCGCGAACTAATAGCGAACCACCCCTGTCAGACGGCGTGTGGTTCGTGGTTCGTCGGGCCAAGTTCGGCGAACCACGCGCCGTGTAACGGCGCCTTTATGTATTTGGTAAGAATACACTGGTCTGAAAAACTGAAAACGAGTCAATCTGACATTTCTGACTTTGATTCGGTTTCAATGGTGGGAAAAGCAACTGATACTGACGACCACACTCGCAAAGCGCAGCTGGAATGTTCCAGAATGCTTTCGAATTTTCTGGAATATTACAGAAGTTTAATGAAAGTTTATGCCGTGCAAATACTCTTATTGTGGAGATCACGCTGTATATCCGATTCTACTCACCGATTTTCATAGAACTTGACTTAGAGTAGGCCGATTTCCATGGAAAAAAAACTAAATGTTATTTGCAGCTTGGATAAATTTACCTGTGAAAACCCTATTCAAATTGGTTCAGTAGTTTCTGCGTGTTCAAACAAAGAGACAAACGGACAAACAGAAAAAAAATCCAAAAACTATCTTAATATATTCTATTATCATTCTCATTTTACATCCACCCAGATCAGTTTTTTGCAAATACTTTCAATTATCAGACACGCCAACTTTACAGATTTATTATATGCATAGGTTTCTTTTAAACTTAAGGGCCCCATTCACATTGAGATCTGTATCGCTACATGTTACAAGTATCGGTATCATGGTACAAATATCTATGTGTATTTGATTGTTTCAGTATCGTTGTATCGGTATCAGCTGGTATCGCCGTCTGTTTCACTGTCGAGAAACTTCGATACCGTGCACCTTGATACTTGTTGCAGTGGGTATTTTTCTGTATCTAGTAGCGAGATACGAAAATAAAATAACATGTCGGATGATCGAGAATTTTGGGAGGAATTCTTAAACATGTATAAACTGTATCCTTGCTTGTGAAATTCTACATCAAAAACTATTCAAATAGGCAAATTCGCGAAGTAGCAACCAGAGACTTGATTGACAAGTGCAAAGAAAGATATCCCAATGCGGACTGCAATTTTGTTAAAAAAAAAATCATAGTTTTCGACGCCTTTCTTTTTTTAAATATTTTGACAGTACTATTGCAACTGCTATAATTACCGGTTGGGGAGGTAACATTTCAGATGCGCGTATTGAACTGAACTGATGTTTCATGATTCCGTCTCAATATGTATGGCAAATTTGATACTTGATACAAATCTCAGATACACGTATTGACATTTGTATCGATACATGTAGCGATACAGATCTCAATGTGAATGGGGCCCTTTAGAACCGTAGGAAGATATAAATCGTTGGATATGACTCTTGATACATAATGCCAATGTGACAGAAATATTTTTTTTCGTTCGCGTTGCGTATTCATGGGATGGTTTTGACAGCTTTGAAGTGGTACTTAATGTCCACAGTAAAGCTTGATAAGTGTGTAATTCTTTTACTGTAAATAATTCTCCCATTATACAACATTTTGGTGAAATAACTATAATTCTTATTAAACAATATTTTTAAAATAGTGGTTTGCATTATTTCTAGGCAATATCTAGAGTTTTTTGATAGACCACCCCATATCAATATGCAATGTCTAATTATGGATTCAGCTAAAGCATTATCGTTTATTATTAACAATTTTTTATTTAAAATATCCCTCATTTGATAAAAGGTATATAACGGCCTTGTGAACCGTCCTGTTATATACTCTGCAGGATATTTCACTTTAAATGCTGATCACCCAGTATACCTAGGAATTTGATGCAATTTGTTTTCTCAATAGCAGCACATATACGGTTCGTGAAATTATTACAGGTCCTACGATTAATTTGTACATTTCTTAATTCTGGTTCATGAGTAACCTTTGTTGTAAAAGTTATAAATTTAGTGTATTCAATGTTTAGGCTCAGACTACTGTCATCCAACCAGGTTTTAAGTTTTCCTGTTCTTTGTGTTAACATTTTATACACATTCTCCCCGGAATCGCTTACAAAAATTACAGCAGTATCATCAGCGAATGATATAATTTCCCCAACTACACTCTCTATTTGTGAGTTTGAGCTAATACATACTAAAATGAAATGGCCTCAGTATAGTACCCTGGGGAATACCCACTGTAACAGGGAGGGGTCACTGTATATATTGTTAACTTTTACACGCTGATATCTCCCTGTAAGGTACTCCTGGAAGATCATTAATTTTACATCTCTTACACCTAAAGATTCTGAGGATGGTAAGTTTGAATCATTCTGTAACTAGAGTCACTTCTAAAATATATCACTTCAAACGAAATAGAATTTAGAACTAATGTTGACTAAGTATTTAAATGTACTAAATCTACCAATTAAACAATTGTTTTTACAAGAATAAGAAAACTTACACCCATTTACGCCCGTAAAATTAAAGCTAGCAGCTTAACCGTTAATAAGTTATTTGCGATAAACCTCGTAGGTGGATGGACGTGGCAGTGAGACTTCAGTCAATAAAGCTTTTTAATATAGAAAATAATCAGGATTTTAAGTGTAATAAGCGCCCTTCTGTCTCCTCCTACGCATATATTCGTTTATGTGAAAGGTGAGCAAAGCTAAATCATTAATTAATTTTCAAATATATCTTTCTTTGATGCCTCTATTAACCTTTAGGTGATTATTGGATACACTTTTGTGTATTAGTATATAAACGAAATTACGATTTTAATTGATATGCGCTTATTGGCTGTAAAAGAAATTACTCAGGAAAAGCAACTGTAATAATTACGTGGTAATTGTTTCTTATTACATGTATACTGCCGTCATATAAATGAATACAGTAAATGCAAAAAAGGCGAATATAGCATTTTTATTTATTTGTTCTAGGAGAGGTTAGAATCTGTCATACTCCAGTCAGTATATCTTTAATTTTTATTTTCGAACCTTAGTTTGCACCACAGCGCGTCGAAAAATCGGCATGTCAGTGCGTAACTCTACAGTGAAGCAGAGATCCTTTACATTAATGGTATGGTCACTGTACAATACAATTAGTATAAAATGCGGCATGTTCAGATAAAAAGGTCATCGACCTTCTCGTGTTACTAACAGGACTAGCCCATAACAAATCGAACGTGTTTTTCAAAAAAACTCGCAAAAGGAAAAAGTGCCGAGAAATTATACTCAACATCAAGCCGTAGATACGACGATGTCATAAGCGACAACATCCTGTTTCTACACGCCATCAGCGGGTGAAACACGACTTCCTTTGTTTTTGGATTTGGCAAATTGAAACTCATTACATTACCACCTTGAGGAACTATTATATAAGAAATATTTAAAGAAGAAAAAGTTTCCCCCGAACTGCTCGCTATCGCAGAAGAAATATTCTTTCTTGGTTCACGACGCAAATGTCTTGTAAAAGCAACAACAAATTCAAAAACGAATCTTGTATCACTTCCACCGAGATCGGATGTGGCTCAGAAATACATTCAGGTGTACCTTCAAGTGTAAATATGGCTTGGAAACTTTCACGATCTGGAGAAATGGGGATGAACAAAGACAAACTGTGGGCTAGAAGCAAAAACTATCACAGGAAAAGGTACACCTGACGAATTTCTAAAAATAATAGCCTGTAAATGCAAAAAAACTGCGGAACAGGTTGTGGTTGCCGCAAAGTTGGAATGAAATGCTTCGTTTTAGAAAATCTGTGTACAGGACGAAGAGAACGAATAAACTTCTATCAATCGACAATGGATTAAGTCGCGAGGTAATGTGCAAGCGGTTCCACAGTGTCGCTGAGAAGAGGTAAGTAAAAATATCACACAATTCTTCCGCACATTATCTAGGCGGGTGTCATTTGAAAATTTCGCTACCTCCACATACAAAAAAAAAACTCATATGCCGTCTTCGCGGCGCGTTGTAGTGTAAACTATTGTCCGAAAATAAAAATTAAAGGAATGAAGCTGTAGGTTTTTTCTTGCTCTACAATTTTCATGTAGACCAATTTTCTCGTAGGAATTACCCATACCGAAATTTTCTTTCGCAATAAACAAAAAACTATCAGTTCTACAAAAAAAAATGTATAGCACATAGAGCATCGAAAATTTTATACCATTTAAAATGCCGTGTTTGTTTTGTATATAGCCTCTACAGAAGCCCATATATAAAAAAAAAATGGTTTGTAATCCGCAAGAGCAAGTGCATCTTGCATTGTAAACATGTTTACCCTTTCTCAGTATGACATCAAATATTAATAAGTAGCCTATTTATCAATATTTTAATCTTGTTTTATCCACCACCTCGTCCAACCATGTCTTCCCCTGTCCCACCTTCCCCTAATTACCCTTAATTACCCACTAATTACCCTTAATTATCCACTAATTACCCCCAAGCGACACCCTCCATAACGTCACAGAAAGAGTGGAGGGAGGAGGTCTAGGACCTACTGTAATAGCCTACTTCGGCGAACTTTAGAAAAAAAGTGCCGTAACCCAAAAGAATTTGGTATATTTTTGAAAAAAATTCCCCGTACTTTGGAAAAAATTTGACGTAGTTTAATAAAAATCGGCGTACACTTCTGTGCAATAAAATTACGTACACCTATTTTTCGCTATATTAAATAATTTTTATTTATTTGTCAGTAAGTGTCATATTTTCGCAATGCCAAAATTAACTGAACATGAAAAAAATTTAAATATTTCTAAAATTGAAGAGAGATGGTGTATCAGAGCAGTTGCTAACCATTATCAATTTAATAAAAGTACTATTATGAGTGTGAAGAAAAGATGGGAGGAGGAAGGTAGCGTATGTTTTTCTTCTGGATTAACATTATACAAATACCTTACTTATGACGTTTCACAATCAATGTCAGTTTTTTATAACCTATATGATAATAAAAAATCTAAATTCCAAAAAGACTGATTCAGACCACTCAATATTAGCAAAAACTGGATTACTTGATTTTTCAAGTGTACGGGATTTCATTGCACAGAAGTGTACTTTCGAAAAAATTTATGGAACTTTAATAATATAATGTTTGAAATCGTCTGCCCCAAAAACCCATAAAATGATATCCCACATCGGTAGTGGTAGGGGGGTGGTAATGGGGATGGATGAAGTAAAACAAATATTCTGTGGCCTTTGGTTCTTGTACACACACTAAATCACCATCATTCACATCATTTTTTTCACCCCCTTTATTTATAATGGGGTGGAAGTAGTAATGGGGATAGCTAATGCCAAAAATTTTTTTGAGACATTAGCTTCTCTTGAATATATACTAAATACCAATTTTATGGACTCTTACCTGCTTGATTTATCTATTTACCTCCATTTACCTCAATTTACTCCCCAACCCTTCAACGGAATAAGATGAAAATATAATCTAGTTCCTGATCTCGTTAAAATACATACGTGTACCAAATTTCAAATTAATCTTAAACGGTTCCAGAGTAATCGTGCGCACAAAAAAGTTACACAGACAGACAGAAATTTTTTTTTGCAGAAACTTAAAATCTCGAGGTTTCATGACATTCTAAGTCTATTTGAAAAATAATAATTGTTAAAAAAAATTTTTGTCGTTACTATACTTCCACTGAATGTGGAAGTAATATCAATTGTTTCAGTATAAGTACATTTGAATAACGATGTCAGAAGGAAGTGATAATGTCACTTCGTATAAAAAGATTTAAGCTTATAGTTACTAGTTACAAAGAAATTGAGTTTTAATGAAGGTTTTGTCCTAGTGAGCCAGAAAGAAAATAATATGTAGACTTTCGCTATATGTTGACAGGAAGCTATTTCCAGACGCATAGAGAATATATCAATATATTACAAATGCTTTCTATTAATTTTTTCAAAATTATAAAGAGAAAAACACTTTAAATTTCGACTTTTACCTTGGATTAAGCAGATTATATTATAATCGTACCTTGAACTTGTCTTATTAGTTGTAAAAATTATATTACCCCCAACACTCATAAACCAGTAACTAAAATAATTATTTTGATGTCTGACAATAATTATACGGTTGTTTGTTTAGAAGAAACTATTTAAATTTTTTTTGAATCAGTGACAATTTTTAGTTTTACTTCCACGTCCAGTGGAAGTATAGTAACGACAAAAAAATTTTTAAAAATTTTTATTGTCCAAATAGGCTTAAAATGTCATGAAATCGAGATTTTAAGTTTGAGCGAAAAAAAATTTCTGTCTGTCTGTCGGTCTGTCTGTCGGTCTGTCTGTCTGTAACTTTTTTTTGTGCGCACGTTTACTCTGGAACCGTTTAAGATATTGACTTGAAATTTGGTACACATATGTACTTTAACGAGATCTAGAACTAGATTATATTTTCATCTTGTTCCGTCGAAGGGTTGGGGGGTAAATTGGGTCAATCAAGCAGGTAAGAGTCCATAAAATTGGTATTTAGTATATATATATACACTCCCCACCCCACTATCGATGTGGGGTATCGTTTTATGGGTTTTTGGGGTAGAGGATTTCAAATATTATATTATTAAAGTTCCATAAACAATTATTTTCACATACAAAGTTTTTTCGTTGTGAGTGACTTGGATAGAGAATCTGGATGTGGAAGTAGTGATTCCTTGGGCAGCGGTTTTTAGTATCCAAATGAAATTATAAATTTTACATTATCTGATAGATGAAAGGTCTCTTAAAAAATTCTGTATTAAGTTTTTATGGAATTAATAATAATAATAATATTGTCTTTATTAAGCAACTAGCAATTACAATAAAGCTATACAAAATAGTGTACACAAACAAATTGATATATTACGCTAGTTAGCTTAAGAGGCGAAATTCAGTTCTTCGTAGCTTACTAAGCTACGAAATCCTGCTCTTCCACTAATGAATTTTTAAATCTAATATTAATGTTGTGGCATCAGTACATTTTATTTTTCTTCGTAGATAGGACGGAATTCTGTCAATAATAATTTTTTCATATTTAATCGGTCAGCATTGCTTAAGTTACGTGATGTTTTTTGTCGTCATCACATTCTAAATGAAAATCGTAAATATAAATCAATTTAAATTTCACGTTTATAGTGGCAGATAGAATAGCTGTGAAACTAAACTTCGCCCTTTAGATTAAGGAAATTGTATTTCTTTTCTGTAATAAAAACGATTTACTATTATTTTTATTATATATTAACTGATTAAATTTCGACCATAAACAATATCCACATGATTAAATTTTAACAATACCCAGGTTTCACAAACCGTTACTTTTATTTTCAGTAACAATAATGTCTATAAGTGTAAATAAATTTTAAAGAAAAGTGTGAAAGATTTATAATATTATCTTTGCACGCTCAGGCAATTTGACACCTTTACTCAATTGATTAAGACATTTGTAAGTGATCTTTACAAATTAGCGATCGGTGAGTAATTACTTACCCATCAGGAGGCGGTAAGTAAACTAATAAATATAGAAATTTAAAAATCAAGTTTTATTAAAAACAAAATTAAAATTACAATTTGAACAATTATTAAAATTTATTGGAGCGATAAAATCAGGGTTTAAAACAACGTTCTCTTCTGAATCATAACTTAACAAGAATCTGGCAAAAATCTTATCTTTGAGAAATTTCTAATGACAGCAGATGTCACTTGACAATAAATATTCGGTCTCATAGTAACCAAAGCGAAAATTTTCCATATACTTGCTTGTTTTATATATTTTTAAAATATTAAATTTTTCAATTTTAATTGCGTTTATTCAATATTTGTGGGTACAAAAAACGTCATAAGCACTGCGGTCATTAAGTGATTTACCGGTTTCTGACGTTTTGGAAACATATGCTCAGCCAGTAAAGAACACTTACTGACCTTAATACTTAATATACTATAATATAATACTGTATCTAACCGTTATGAAATGTCAAAGTTTAAATGCATTTTTGACGTTACGAAACGTCACATTTTTCATAACTGTCAGTTTCATTACATAACTAGTTATGTAATGAATTTTTACGTAATCATTATTAAACCCATTTGTTGACACTAATTTTCAAATTTTTATATGCTTTTTCATTCCTGCTTTTGATTTGTCAGGTATTATTGAATTTACCGCTAAATTAGCCGATTGTTTTATATCAGATGGAATACACATATCTGAATCAACCACTTTCGGCTTACATGTGGCGAAAATACATAACCACGATTTTATTGTTTTAGGTTGATGGACATCCAAATTACGCGTTTGTCAACTGATGTCATATCGGATAAGGGGAAGGGGGGTCGTAATGTTGAAAAGTTGGTTTTTGGCGTTTAAATAGAAGGCTAATAATCTGAGAGGAAAGTTCAAATGGGAAAGTTATGGGTATTAAAAAAAACCTATAAAATGAGTCCCCGAACATTAAGATAGTTTTATTCGGTCAGGAGTAAATTAAAAAAAAAAACCCGAAATTTTGAAAAAAAAATTTAATTTCAGCAATATTTTTGAAATTTTACTAAAGTATGTGCTATATAGGAGGGAACATCTAATCAAAATTTCAGATCGATATCTGCATTATTTTTTTATATATTCAATTTTATTAAAAAAAAAAGGGTCTTCGACAAATGGCTATAGGTACTTCATTTTCTGTCAGATTCTGCTATGAGAAGAAAAATTCTATTCTTCGAGAGTTGTCAATATTTGCAATTTTTTTCTATATGGTCATTATTCAGAGAAAGTGGTGAAAATTTGATTTGAAAAAATAGAATTTTTTTTGCATAAAAAAATCCAATTAAAGTTAAATATCTTTTGAATGGAACACAGTGTCGAAAAATCATGTCTACCATTTTGAAGTGCTGTTTTTTTTAGTTCACCTCAAAAAAAAACATTGTAATTGGTTTTCGAAAAATATGAAGAAGCAGTGTGCGCGAGCGTATCAGTGCGCGGATTAGGCAGTCATAAAATGCATTCAGGCATAATAATTGAGACAAAATATTAGCTACTTAGTTTATATTTTTTATATTTTTAAAATGTGACGACAGTTGTAATTATATACACGATTATTTAAGAATTATTATTTTTATTTCATATAAGATTTTTAAAAATTAAATTACATTCGTCAAAAAAATCACTTACATATATAATAATTATAATACACTTTATTCAGTAATGACACGAAAGGGTGAAGTTCAGCTTAATACAGCACAGATGCTGTAAAAGCTGTTCTTCAACAAGGCAGCAAATTTTAAAAATAGAAATATACATAACAATATACATACTATTTATATATATTCTTATCTAAACAACAGAAATACACACGATATTTTCTTTTCTTTTTCATTTCCCAAGGTGGCAACACTTTATGATAGGCAAATACGTTAGACATTTTTTGGAAAAGAAGAAACAGAGAGAGACTTAACTGCAGTTGGGATGGAGTTATATACGCTAGAAATATTTTGAGAAAACGAACTTTCAATTATCGCGGTTTATGAAACGACGGTGTTAGAGTACCCTTGTGTCTAATATTTATGTTGTCTACATCAGTCCGAAATACAATTTTTCTGAATAAGTGGATTATTATTTTATGGTATAATGTAGCGTAATGTAGTAGCTTACGCTTATTTTTCACGTTTAACCGCTTGGCCTCTGGTAATTTATGACTGACTGGCTAACATTTTTCGATTCCATATACGAACCTCAAACAATAATTCTGAATTTTCTGTATGCGTTCAGAAAAAAATGCTGTGAGACAGGGCCCTTAAACAGTATATCGCATAAACAAACTTAACTTACGAATCGTTTTCATCCAACTTAGTTCTTTTAATACTCTCCAAATCTAAATCTTCGTTTTCATCTGGTTCGTCTGGATTTACCTCACTATCTATATCTATATTTATATCGTCATCGTCGCCAGGTAACTCAATGTTTTTAAGTTCAACGTTACAACAAGTTTCGCCGCGACAAGCTACACAAATATTTGTACATTTCAAACCATGTTTTTTACAGCTGCAAGTCATTGTTTTAGATCCACTTTGACATGCGCAACTAACTATTTTCAATAACTTTTCTGGAATTAACTTTTATTCAGTATAAACTGGATTTAGACCTTTTGGAGAAACTGTCCACCCATATTGAGCATCCCAACCAAAATTGTAATTGTAAATATGTCCTCAAAGCATGTTGTTTTACGGCACCTTCAGTTGGTGATAATAATTCTAATTTAAAAAATTTCTTGCAAGTAATTTGAAATAAGAAGAAGCGACACTCATTGAGTGTCATGTTTTTGCGTTTTAGGTCGTATAAATGGCAAGTAATTTTGTTAGCCGAAATAAATTTTTTTTCTGGTATTGCATTTGAATCATAAAAAAACATTATTTCGTTATTTGTAATTATATTCAGGAGTTTATTTTTTCCCTGGCCGCAAAAGCAAGACGTTGTATCACATCCGGTAAAGCATGACAAAAACCAACTTTGGTATAGATTCATATAGAAAAGTGTTACTATTGTAATATATATCAGCAACTTTTCCTTTTCCTGGCTTAGGTAGAAAAATGTTATTCTTTGAATGTCCTAATTGATTTAATATCACAAGTAAATCAATATCTTCTCCAATTATTAGTACATTTTCATTTACATCAGCTAATTGAATTGCAGTGTTTACAATTAAAGTATCAGCAACTTCATCAGCTTGCTTTATTTGAAATCCTGCTTTATCAAGCTCTTCACGAAGAATGTCAATAAGTCGAATTTTATTACTTTCATTACAATTAAATGTAATAATTATATTACAATAATAATGCCATGTATAATAATTAAAAAATTGTAAAACGACAAAATATTTAAAATTAATTGTTAAACAGTAAAGTAATTTTCAATTACATTTTGCAGAATTGTGTTACTTACATTCTGAAGGTGTATTAAAAATAATTATAGTTATAAAAACATAAGATATACAAACGTTTTGTTTTTTTTTGAAAACAGTCGCCCGACTGCCCAATCCGCGCACCGCTACTTTCACGCACACTTCTTTTTCATATTTTTCGAAAACCAATTATCATAGAGTAATGCTTTTTTTGAGGTGAACTAAAAAAAGAGCACTTTAAAATGGTACACACGATTTTTCGACACTGCATTCCATTCAAAAGATATTTAACTTTAATTGGATTTTTTTAGGCAAAAAAAAATTTTATTTTTTCAAATTAAATTTTCACCACTTTTTTCTGAATAATGATCATATAGAAAAAAGTTGTAAACATTGAACAACTCTCGAAGAATAGAATTTTTCTTCTCATAGCAAAATCCGACAGAAAATGAAGTACTTACAGCCATTTTTCGAAGACTTTTTTTTTTTTTTAAATTGAATATATCAAAAAATAATGAAGATATCGATCTGAAATTTTTATCAGATGTTCCCTCCTATATAGCACATACTTTAGTAAAATTTCAAAAGTTTCTCTAAAATTTTGCTGAAATTAATTTTTTTTTTCAAAATTTCGTTTTTTTTTTAATTTACTCCTGACTTATTAAAGCTACCTTAACATTCGAGGGCTCATTTTATAGGTTTTTTTAATACCTATGACTTTCCCATTTGAACTTTTCTCTCAAATTATTAGCCCTCTATTTAAACGCGAAAAACCGACTTTTCAACTTTACGATCCCCCACCCCCTTATCCAGTATGACATCAGTTGGCAAACTATAAGGGCTTGTTTTGGACGTCCAACCCATCAACTTAAAATAATAAAATCGTGGTTATGTATTTTTGCCGTGTCAAATTACAATTCGACTGAACTATATGATGGGAACCGCAAAATAGTATTCAAAATAAATTGTCATTTCTTTTCTAATTTAGAGCGGGATTAGACAAAATTTTGTACTTAACACGTTATGAAAAGTAATTTTATTTGACTCGTGTAATTTGCAAAACTCGTTCGCTTCGCTCGCTCGTTTTGGCAAATATTACACTTGTTAAATAAAATTAGTATTTTCATAACTGGTTACGTAAATAACTATTACAGATATCACAATTCTTAAAAACCCTAATTTATTTGTCAAGCATTCCAAAGTTAGAATTATTTAATTCTAATATTAATGGTATTATTTAAAATTGGACGGCTTCTTTTACTACCAAAAGTTAACAGCTAAAACATATTTAATAGGGTTGATAATTAAGCAGTGATCTGTGGCTGTTTTAATGAATGACTTAAAGTTGCTATTCATTAACACGCATGCCTTAAGCAATATCTGGGAAGGAGGCAGTTATAGATTTCAGTATCTCTTTTAAAAATTAGTAAAGAACCTAAAGTTTATCACTGTGGAATTCCCGAATGAAAAATTAGATACGAGCTTACTCCATCCATAGAGATTTTTTTGTTTCTATTTACAAAAGGCATATACAAAACTTTCGCGGGGTAAGAGTGGAAGTAAGGAATGTTTGAAGCCCTTCAGATAATGTCATCTCTTTATCGTGTATAATTTTACATATATATGCCACAAATTAATTAATCCCCAATAATTGTTAATCTGAAAGTATTAAACAATATAAATTTCAGGACTAAATATGTATTTATGGTTAGCATAAACGCAAAAAGTATGCTATCTTAGCTTCCAATTAATATTTTTTTAACTTTTTGCTTCATTGAGTACTTTTTAACCACGTTTTGACACTTTCTTGTTTTGTAAAGAAATAAACAAGACAATATAAAAAATATAAAAATTAGACCAAAATAAAATTAAACAAATACAAAAAATTGTGAAAATAAACAAGAATGTTTAGCAAAAGCACTTTGTTGAGTTGAAATAAATGTTGCTCTGTGATTATAAGAAAGCAAATTTTAACACGTTGACTGCCATACGGGTTAAGACAAATTTCTCATAAGGCGCCAACCGGTAGCAACGGTTTAACCAAATACAATATCCCCCAGGCCATGAATGTTATCGGCTAATACACCATTGAATTGACACACAATATTTTGAAAAAAAAAAACTGCCAAAAAAAGGTCTCGGTCCTTTACTACACCATCTCGGTATATTTATAACGATGTATGCTGGACCGAGTCGCTGAGAGATTCCGAGATCCCGAAAAGATCCAGAAGATCCAGAGATCCCAAAAACATGACTCGGTCTTTTAGACCGAGTCGGCCCACAGGGCAAATATAAGTACTCGGTCTTATGAACCGAGTTGGCCTCATAGACAATAAAAATCTCGGTCATATAGACCGAGATGGCAGTCAACGTGTTAAAACAATTTTTGACTTTTTGGGCCTTTAAACGAATATTTTGACTTGAAATTTTCTGTGGTCGGTAATATCCATAAAACCATATTTTCCCAAAATTGTACCTATCTAAATTCATTCATTATTATTAAATCTATTAAACTGTTTAAAAAAAGCTATATCTTTTGATGTTAAGCACACATTTATTAGAGGTCTTATATACATATATCTAGATTTGTTTTTAAAATGGTGTACTATTCTTCTATGTGGGAAAGTCCCTGCAACATTTTAGAGTTATACTAGGTAATTTAGTAACTTTTGTTGCATTAAAACTTGCAAAGATACGCTACTGTTACTTGCCTCTGGTCAGTATAGAGCAATGAACTTACTTAGTGTGTGTGTGTGTGAGTTTAATGGCACTGGTCAAAGCCAACTAGCCAGTCTTATTTATTTATTTTTAAAGAAAGTATTTGATCACCTCTTGATATCATTTGTATGTATGATTCCGATACCTCCCTATATCTTTATTTACAACTACTCATTTATATATACATGTATACACATATATACATATAGATGCACACATCTATATACCCACACATATATTTTTTCCCATACTGTTCAATACTTTAGTACTTAAATTTATTACAATTTTATGTATCGTATTACGCGCATATGAGCATAAATATATATATATTTTCATTTTCTTTATTATTAGCTTTTTATTATTTTTTTTTTAATTTTTTTTTAACTCTTTTTTTTCTCTCTTGTTTGTTTGTCATTTACTTGTTTATTATTATTTTAATCATTTTTTTTTCCTTTCTATTTGTATTGTTTCTACTCCTTTCTGTTCTTTTCATACCGCACTTAAATATTACATTTAACCTCATATATGTGGTCATGAGATGATGGTAATAACCATTAACAATAAACCCTTACTTTCTAAACTAATTCTATATCTACTCCTACGTTATAACTGTAACTACATAACCCTGCTAAAAATGGAATCAAATTATAGTAGTGTGTATACTCGCTATTATATTTATAATTTGATGTTGATATTTTTAATATATTTGTACAATGACGAATATACTTTAATATTTTTTGTCTGTAATAATGTGGAAATATTTATAGGAAATGGAATTTTTTCCTGGACTAAATCATTATACAAACTATCAATGTTTGTTTCTTCAAGTATACATTCCAATATAATGTGTTGTAGATCAGCAATTTCTTCACAGATACAGTATGGGTTGTCTACCAGGCCAAGTCTCGATTTATACTGTGGATATAAAGCATGGTTACTTCTGAGTCTACAAATGGTTTTTATAAAATTTTTGTTGGTAATGTTTATAAACCACGGTGTAAATGAATGAACTTACTTAGGAAAGAACATATTCGGAGATGTTTACATTTCCTTAATTGGCATAAAAAGTTAAGCTGGCGCGTGCGGTAAAAGGGCCGCGTTTCTTGCTTTCGGTCAAACAATCAGGACACCAGAAGGTACAAAGCGGCGCCAAAGTTTGGTGTTTTTGTGTTATCGATGCGTTTAAGTAAATATCTCTTATATCTACTTGTTGTTGTAGAGTTCACTAGCATAGGGTCAATGTCTTTTCGACAAATTTTGCTATTTTTGTAGTGTGATTTGATTAAAACCAAAAAATAACTTCTGTCCTCTCCAGCTTTGCTGTCAATCCCAAGTCTGAGAAAGGGGGGGGGGGGGGGTGATATGACTGTACTGCGTTTCGTCAGATTGGTTAACGTCATTGGCAGCGCATTTCCACAACAGAATAAGGTGATTTTTTTTTTACTCCTTTCGGTGGGGATAATCTTCTGATAAATTTTCCGCATGTCATGGTAGATCACCCCGTATTTACAAGAAACGGATAAAAACAGTGTTTTGCGATTTCAATTGCTAAAAAAATACTTTTTCAACGTCGCCAACACTTATAGTTATACGTCTGTATTTTTCACATTCCAACTAGAAAAATCTCTTCCCCACTTTCTTTATTTCAAATTTTAGCTTTACTTTTACTCCCCTAGTGATCTTATGACATAGAATTGTTTAAAAAATTATTCGGGGAGAGCAACTTAATCTTGTGTTGTTTGTCAGTAAAATTTTATCGCTCGCATCTGTTTTCAGAACATCTCTACAATTATAAACTGTAACATTTATTTATTGTTATTTTAAACTAATTACTTTCTATGATACCCATTTAAGATATTAACTGACTAGATTGAATTAGATTAAATTAGATTGTAATATATTTTAGTAGCGTTATTTCCTTTATGTGGATAATTCTACAACATAATATATATAAATAATAATTTGGAACCTATCATTACTTAGCATCTCGTATATTAAACTTTCAATGTGTTTAATATCCAAGTGTATTGTGAAAGTAGTAGTGGACGGAAAAGGAATAGTGAAACAATGAAATATCGGAAGGACGATTTTACGTATTTATTTTCCACATCTATAACCAATTAAGAAGAGTTAATAACTGGAGCAGCTTGAAACTTTTTGACAAAGCGGTCGACTTGTAACAGTTTCCGTTAGTAGAAGATTACACCTAATGGTGATAATACGAGTCATCATTTAATACCTTCTAACAAGTGTCAAGATGAGAAACCATTATTATTTGTCATATATTACATAATGTCTGCAATGTGTCACAGTGCTTGTTGATCAAAATTATATATTAATTTTATGAACAATGTGGTTAATCATGTGTAATACAGACAATTAATTTAAATGATTTGATAATTGTAATTGTTAGTAGAGTTGAAAACCAATAACTACATATTAATATATGTCCATACAGAATATTTACCCTTAAGGAATACATTATAATTGTTACGTGTTTACGTCCTTTTGTAAACACCCTGTAGCGTGGATCCGAAAATTATAACACCAGTGTAACACTAAATACAATTTATTAACTTACTACTAATTTACTACAATTAATTACTTTACTAATTTTACCCTGTATACTACAATTCACTACACTTGAAATGTTCTCACTAGCTCTGCTAACGGAACTGTACTGTACATCAACTAAACTCCAACTAGACTAGACTGTCCCCACACACAGCTTGTCATTCCTTTATATACCCAGGTTATTGGTTCTGGATCTTTGTACTACATTCCAGCACATTATACAATGCCCAAGAGGAAGTCTGTAATCCTCTAGATTTTTCTATATGTCTTTAGAGGGTTGAAACACATAACACTGCCCCCTCCTTAAGCCTGAACATCCCGGTCAGGCAATTCAGTCAGTTTTCACATAATACCTCGCCAGTCTATCCAAGTGCACAATTTTCATCTTCGACTCTTTACTTCTTTGAATCCGATACACAACATCATTGATCCGGGTGATGACTGAATACGGTCCTTCCCAAGGTGGCTGAAGCTTCGGGGATCTCCATTCCTTCCGCTGTGGGTTGTACAGCCAAACTAGATCCCCCACCTTGAATCCTCCTGTAGTGGCATTCCGATCATATGGCCCTTCATTCGGTCACTAGTTTTGGTAATTTGCTCTCGGTCATTCTTCGGCTGTTCTCGACTTTCATTCGCATAGTTGCTCACTGAAAGTGGTTCCTTGTTGGCAACACAATTCTTACATTTGCGACACCAAGCCTCCACATCCTGGCGACAATTAACCCAATAGAATCGTTCTCGTACTTGACTCAGCGTCCTAAGACTCTAAGTGAATCCCATTGTGACCATAAAGCCTTCAGTCCTACTCCTTTGTTTGAAACCTCATTCCATTTTGGTCGCGTTCCTTTTTCTTTTGCTCGCAATATAGGTTCAATTTCCGCATCACTTATTTGCTCTTGTCTTAAAACTTCGTTTGTCCATTCTCTGGAATCTCTTTCCTTTCGGTTACACAGCCTTGGAATGGTAGACTACTCGGGATTATTTGCAGCTGGCAAACCTTTATTTCTCTGGGGGCATCGCTTTCACTAGCCAGCACCGCTCCAGTGGCATGTAGCCCCTCAAGGTTCCACTGTCGACAATCTCGTCTTACGTGCTCTAGTTTTCCGCAGCTGTAACATCGAATACCCCCACTTAGGTTCCTCTTGCTTGGTTGCTTGCTTTGCTTCCCTGAAGAACTCTCCAGCAAATGCTTTACCATTTTGTGCAAGTCTTTCAGTATAGTCTCCAGATTCTTCTTGTCCCAATACGATTCTTCGACAACCGCGGCATTTACCTTCTCAAGACTTTGCTGTCGACAATCTCTCTTAATATGCCCTAACTTGCCGCACTGATAGCACTAGATACCTCCGTTTGGTTTTGCTCCACCTTGTTATTTGTCCTGTCTCGTTGGAGAATCCGACTTGGCCAGTAATTAACTCAACATTTTCTGCATGTCCCTCAGTATAGTGCCCATTTTCTCTTGGCCCGAATGCGCCTTTTCAACTGTCACATCACGCATTTCTGACCGCGGGATGTCTTTAAAGGCAGCTTCTACTTCGAGAGCACGCACCACAGCCTCGCTAATACTTTGATGTCTCGTTAACCTCAGAACTCGCCTGACCTCTTCGTCTCTTATGCTATCTAAAAAGGCTTCGACGGCTAATTGTTCTTAAAATTCTCTTAGAGTAGTCGGATATGCCAGGTGTGTCAGTTTCTGTATCGCAGCTTCAAATTCTTGTAAGTTTTCCCCAGCCTTTTGCATCCGTGACTTCAGCTGAGCCCGGTATACTTGAGCAAGATGTTGGTCGCCATATCTCAAATCCAATGCAGCTTCCAAGATTTTGAAATCCCTTTGTTTCTCCACTGGGATGGTCTGAAGTAATTCTGATGCTTAGCCCCTTAGCGCTAGAACTAATGCCATAGCCTTCTCCTCATTATCTTAGTTATTTGCAGATGCAGCTGCTTCAAATTGTCTCTTATAGGTTGTCCATGAGCTTTGGCCGTCAAATGAGGGAGGTTTTAATCGAAGACCTGACGATGCCACTAGCTGTCCTCCTTTCTCTCTCAACTGTCGTTTAAGGCGCTCTCCTTCGATCTCACTAATTTTTCTTTTGATGTCACTTACTTCCCTTTTGACTTGACTGACTTCTGTCTTGACTTCACCTACTTGGTGAGCCATTTTAAATCTTTTTGTCTCTAGAACAATCAGATGTGAGTTGACAAAGGATTACAAAGATTAAAAATTGATATTTTAATTAGGTTTTCATTTTTGATTGAACGAATAGTTATGTTGTAAATAAATTCCTTTTAGATTTTTTTAATTTTTAGGATAGCTAGAAGTGGTTATCAAAAGAATGTAATACAAAGAAATCAATATTTTCATAGATAGTTTCTCTTTTCATACATTATTTTTCTGCCGTTTTCTGCTATTTTCTTATTTCAAATAGGCGTTTAGGTTCATCTTCGTCTATTTTACCAAAATTTCTACCGGCGGCATTCTTAGATACTCGAATACCGGGTGTAACAGGATCATGGAACATACCCGTTTTCTTCTTTAGATTTGAAGATACATAAGAAGCGGCAGTTGCTGACATACAAGTGATTTTTTTTTCACTTCCGGTTTCTCCGGAATTGACACTAATTTTCGATTTTTAAATGGAATACCCTATATATTATTGCATTTTTGAATTCTGCATAATTTTCTGAATCCAACGATACCAAATAAGTGACATTTCAAACGTCAATATTTTTTATAATATAATTTTTAATTTTCCATTTAAGTGTGCCATGACGGTTCCGATTTATTCTAAATGACCCGTGTAATGCTAAAAAAATCGAAATCCCGTCAAAAATACTAAATTACGTGATTTATGAACAAATAAAGTTCATCAAAATGGTTTTTGGAGCAAAACTCAATTTTTTCAAATGGAACCATATTGGTACCGTGGTACCATTTATTAGTACTATTAATAAGGAATTTATTCATATGTCGTATTAAAACGTGCGTTAAATACAAACAAAATTACAGCTAAAAGAACACAAGAAAATAGAGTTTTGTTCTAATTAAATGTTAAGAAGTAACTAACTAAGGTGGCTTTGAAAGCAATGAAATCTTTAGCTTGTCAAACATTTGTTGCTTTACCTGTGTTTTTATTGTGTCTTTAAAAATTGTTTAAAATTCTTGTTAATTGTGTTCAAAATGCTGCAAATTTATACAAGAGATGAAAAAGTTGACATGTTAATTATTTACGGGGAATGTAGAAAAAATGCCGTAGCTACTAGACACCTATATGCCGAACGATGTCATACAAAGTGTCCAGCGAGAAATGATTTTAAACATCTTGAAAATCAATTCCGAAGAGAGCCCAAACAATGATTCCTTCATCAAGATTCATTCTTGACGAAGGAACGGAAATTAATGTTTTGGTTCGAATAGAAGTTGATAAGACTTTTTCTTTAAGGCAAATTGAGTTTGAATTGGAAATCAGTCACCAAACAGTAGCCGAATTTTGCACAAATACCACTATAAATCTTTTAAATATCAATTTCACCAGCACTTGTGCGAAAATGATTACGAACGTAGGATGGAATATTGCAATTGGATTTTGCAGAATAACGTGCAGCCTAACAATGATTTTTTGGGAAT
Organism: Rutpela maculata; assembly: GCA_936432065.2. Classification (NCBI taxonomy): domain Eukaryota; kingdom Metazoa; phylum Arthropoda; class Insecta; order Coleoptera; family Cerambycidae; genus Rutpela; species Rutpela maculata. The sequence goes on from OW386285.2 coordinate 239,593,968, forward strand.
GATTTTATTTTCGGACGAGTCTAGGTTTACAAATTTGGGACTATTTAACAGACAAAATACAAAATATTGGTCACAAGAAAATCAACATTTATTACGGGAGGGTAACTTTCAAGTGCGGTTCGGTTTCAATGTTTCGTTTGAAATAATAGGTAGTAGAATCATTGGTCCAATAAAATAATATCTGAAGGACTTCTGACTGGTGCCAGATACTTGAGATTTTTGCAAAATGAGATTGAGGACATTCTAGATGAGTTACCTTTGGATTTAGGACAGGGAATGTATTTCCAACAAGATGGCGCCCCTCCCCATAATTCAAGGGTAGTAATTGATTCAACGGAAATTCGCAGAAAACGCAATTTCGACGAATGGTCCTGTGAGGTGGCCTCCAAGGTCACCTGATTTAACACCCCTTGATTTCTTTGTTTGAGATTATTTAAAAAATATTGTCTACGCAACCACCGTTACAACCCGTGAAGACCTGGAGCTGCGAGTAAGACGCGCAATTAATAGCATAACGGCCCAGCAATTGGCGAACGTTCTTCGAGAAACAGCTATGCGAGTTCAGAAGTGCATTGACGTTAATGGACAGCATTTTGAACAATTGTAATATTTTGTGTTCATTTTTTATATTCCAAAGCTACCTTATGTATAACAAAATAATTAGAACAAAATTGTATTTTCTTATTTTCTTTTAACTGTAATGTTGTTTGTATTTATCGCACATTTTAATACGACATATGAATAAATTCCTTATTAATAGTACTAATAAATAAATAAACCACGGTATGGTATTTATTTGAAAAAAATCGAGTTTTCCCCCAAAAACCATTTTGATGAACTTTATTTGCTCATAAATCACGTAATTTAATATTTTTGACGGGATTTCGATTTTTCTAGCATTACACGGGTCATTTAGAATAAATCGGAACCATCATGGCACACTTAAATGGAAAATTAAAAATTATATTATAAAAAATAGTGACGTTTGAAATGTCATTTATTTGGTATCGTTGTATTCAGAAAATTATACGGAATTCAAAAAATGCAATAATATATAGTGTGTTCCATTTAAATATCGAAATTATCCGGCGAAACCGGAAGTGAAAAAAAATCACGTGTATGTCAAAAAGTATCGCTTACTATATATGTACGATATCCCAAATTTCAATCAATTAGGAAGTTTCCTATTTTAGAAATATCATGTACATTCAACCTCATTTAGTAGTCTTTCAGATAACTAGTCAAACAAACAAACAAAAATTATCTCGATATCTGAAAAACTCACGAACTTATTCAATTTCTTATTTGAATACTTCGCCTCGGCTGAAGTCCACCGTGACGTCACAATACACAACGCGCTGACTTGCCATGCTGGCGGCGCGCCGTATGTTCCCTTCATTTAGTGTATGTGCTCGATTTTCTGAAATGTCACAAAATGTCACTTTTGATTCGTTCGTGCCGAGCCGAATTTTCGAATTTCGCCGTGCAATTTACGATCAGGTTTATCTGGAAGACTACCTCTTTACGTCGCGACATCATACGCCGTCCCAATGGTGTTATGAACGTGCCAAAATTGCATGTTTTAGCAATTTTTTCGGCTCTCAAATGCAAGCTGGCTATAAACTGCCGGTGTCTGCCAGCGAGTATAAAGGTGCCCGCGCCCGCTCGCTGTTGGCGGAATCATGTATTGTGACGTAATCGAGCTCAGCCCAGATGATCGCGGCATTTTAAACTTGGAAGGATCATAACTTTTTTATTTATAGAGATAATTTAAAAAGAAGTTACATGAGAAAAATGGAAACTTTCTAATTATCTTCAAAACTAAAGGAGAAAAGGGGGTGTACCATGATCCTGTTACACCCGCATATTATAAAACTGCTGCCTAAGGAATTACTATTACATTCATATTTCTTTTCCAAGTCTCTTACAACGAAAGAAATTTTGATTCCATATTTGCACTCCAATATGTGAAAATAATTGTAATACATTATTAAAAATCGTCTAACTTAAAAACCCATAAAATGATATCCCACTGGGTGTTAGAGGAGGCAGTTTATGCCAAAAAAATTTGAGGTATTTGGTTCTTGTACACACAGTAAATCAAAATTGTATTTTTTTACCATGATAATGGGGAAGATAGTGGGGAGTGGCTGATGCCAAAAAAATGTTTGAAACCTCGGCTTTTCGTACATTTCCAGTTTTATGGACTCTTACTTGCCTGCTTTACTCTTTTACCACCATTTATCCTCCAACTTTTCAACGGAATAAGATCAAAATAAAATTCATTATAATACACGGATGTACCAAAATTCAAGTTAATATCATAAACCAAAAGCATATTAAAAGCATAAAATAATTCAATTATATTCTGAGATCCACATGCACAACGTATGGAAAATACGTTTATGTACTTTTCTTGCATTTGAAAATGTTAACTTCATGAATAGTAAAATGCTTTAATATATCAAATTATTTACTTTAAAATAGCTTTGTGGTTATACTCAAACAATTAACCCTGCATAATATTATAATTTAATGCTGAGAAATATAAAATGTGATATAATGCATGCGATTCTGAGGGCATACAATGAAACAGTAAACTGTTTCATTGTTACCTCGAAACTGCAGTTTCAGTTTGTTTTGTGTGCATTTAAATGAACAGAAAGTTTTTATAAGCTTGTTAAAAGTTTTATAAGCAGCATTGAAATAAAATAAAAGTTTAGTGCGACTTTTGTATGTAACATCTATAGGAATGTTCCTGCTGATGACGCGACGCTAGAAAACCGTAAACCGTAAAAGTTAGAGTACAAGTGTTATAAATGCATAAAGAAGATGAAAAAATTATTTATATATTATTATTAATAATTATGTAATCATTATTGTTAAAAACGAAAATTATTTATAGTAACGATTAGCGAGTTCGCCAAATTATCGGATAAAAAGTAAAAAAAATAGTTTCTACTTAACTTCCTCACTTGTTGCAACATGAAAGTACAAAATCATATTAAAGAGCAGAAAATAGTTTAATTATATTCTGAGGTGCATAAGCTCGCGTTTTCTTTACTTTTATCGTATTTAAAGAAATAATGTAACTTCATAAATAGTAAAATGCTTTAATGTATTATGCTATTTACTTTAAAACAGCTTTTTTAGTAGGAAAAATAGAGACAGATACAAAAGCAAATGGTAAATTAAATTAAATTAAATTAAGTTCATTTACCTAACTACATAAAAACAAACAGAAACACAAAAATCGAGATAAAAACTAGCACAAATAAACACAGAATTTCCTAGAACAAAATAATAAATAAGTATAATAGAGTATACCGTGCGTGTAATGGTAAGTTAGACATGGGAAGTAAGAATTGCAACATCGCGTATGCCAGTTGACTAAAATGAAATAACAGAGCTGGGATACTTCAGTAGTCGAGTGCCGACAGGCGGGTTTTGCTGTTGCTGGGTTGTCATATCTCTCGCGCTACGAGGATATACATGTCTAATCAGCAATTACATGCATTGTATATGAATAGGCTGTTTAAATATTCGTCTATAAAGCAAAATAAAATGAATTGTTTAATGGTAGTGCCGCAATTTCAGGAAAAGATTCATTAAAACTAGGTATTATGAGTAATGTCCATTGTCTTTGATCGGTGAGTTCGAACTTTAGCTTCTTGTATGACTGATCAACGGTCAACTACCTTTTAGTTTATTGGAATTTTCTAAAAAAATTGTTTTCTAGAAATTTTTTGTTCTTATTTTTTTATCTATTTAGATATTTATAGAAGATAATGTGTTGTGGACCTTTAGTATGTAACAAGTTTAGGACAGTATCCTTCATATGACTAATAGAATCATTAAACCATTTAACTGGTGGTTGATCACTTACAAAATATTTCCTTACCAGACAACGGTTGTGAAAATTTTTAACAAAAAAAATTCCGATAAAACGTTCCGTCATACTTATTATCTTAAATAATACTGCAATTTATTTTAGATAATGATTCCCTAATAAAAAAAGGTAATTGATGATTTGCACGTAATTGTTAAAATAAATTATTTTCTCCAGTCAAATAGGGAAAACTGGTATTTTTTTACTTTTAAGTTATGGATATAGTTTGTAACGTTAACTGTGGTAGATGAGGAACTAGACTTTGGTTTATTTGACGATGATGCTAGCGGTACTAGTAGTGCTTGCAAATCAGATTTAGTTGCTGGAAAAAGACTGCAACAACAAACTGTAAATAATTTTAAATTATGCTAAAATAATTTTTAATCACATTCAATTATTTATTTTTTCTTTCAGTTATCTATATTGGTATTAAAAAATCAACTGAAAAACTGAATGAAGGGAACATTCATATATTAAAATTAAATTAATTGATACTGACCTGCAAACCAAAACATTAACACCAACGAAATAATAATTATCATCAGTGTTAGCAATAACTAATATACAGACATTCAATTATTTATTTTCTCTTTCAATTTCATATCCATATTAGTAATAACAAATCAACTGAAAGACCGAATGAAGGGAACATTCATATATCAAAATTAAATTAATTGATATTAACGTGCACCAAAACATAATATTAACAAATTAATTAATGTCATAATTGATGCCAATAATAAATATACAGCCTATTAAAAGTCCAATCTTCTCGTTGGTTGTTGCAAACACTAGTACAAACATATAATTTAACATACGCCCCACTGCCATTCCCATTGGAATTTGATTTCTACGAGATTCAGTAATGACAACTCACTTGACTTGTCGATTTGCTTAAGAATTTCAGCAAGAAAAAAATTTCTCAAGAAAATTAATTCCTATAGTTTTAAGAATTGAGCCTTAGAAGGAAAAAAAATATACACAATGAACCTATATATAATAATATATATAATATATACCTAATGTATAAAAAGAACTTACTGACAAGGTATCTTTGTAATGATAAATACACCTGTGTTTGTTTATAAAAACTAATAATATGCCGTGCGAAGAACGGGTACTTCTGCTAGTAATAAATAATATAACTCACAAATAAGTAAACAGGAGAAACGTTTTGACTGCCAAATTGTGTGTATTTTTCATTGGTAAAGATCTACCAAACCAATTGTAGACAACAGTTTCACATACAGGGTGATCTACAATGACATGCAGAAAATTTTTCAGTAGATTGTCCCCACCGAAAGGAGTTAAGAAAATGAAAAATTAAAAAAAAACATGATCAAAAAAATTACCTTATTTTTTTGTAGAAATGCGCCGCCAATGACGTAACGCGATACGACGCACTTTATTAGACTTTGGATTGACACTATTGACAGCAAACCTGGAGGGGGTATAAGTGACTTTTTTGTTTTAATCAAGTCACACTACAAAAATAGCGAAACAAATCGAAAAGGCATTGACCCTATTCTAGTGAACTCTACAACAACAAGTAAATATAAGAGATATTTACTTAAACCAGTCAATAACACAAAAACATCAACTTCGGCGATGCTTTGTACCTGCCGGTGTCCTGATTGTTCGAACGAAAACAAAAAACGCGGCACTTTGACCGCACCCGCCTGCTTCAATTTTTATGCCAATTAAGAATATGTTCTTTCACAAGTAAGTTCGTCGGTCTATTACTGACCACAGACACGTAACAATAGCCCTTTTCAATATACTAAATTACCTAGGATAACTCTAAAATTTTGCAGGGGCTTTCCTACATTGAAGACTAGCACACCATTTTATTTTCCGCATATCATGGTAAATCACGCTGTATAATGTAGAATCATATCCAGCTTTTAAGATAGAAAGTTATCTCCATTTAAAATATAAGAATTTATTTTAATATGCTAACATGTGCAGATATGAAATTTATTCGCAATTAAAGATATTTTAGGCCAAATGAAATATATAAATAAATAAAATTATCCTGATTTCGCAATAATGTAATTAATCAAATGTACTCAAATTTAAAGGGCGCCTGTTAATTTCTCAATTATGAACTTTGGCGTAAACTGTATAAACTATTTCAATAAGATGATTAGGTGCACGGCATCGATAGGAAATTTGATACAGGTTGACGGTGAGGTACGTTAGGTGGTATGCCGCAAACATGGTCTAATCCATGTCATTGGATGTCGGTCGTTTATGCACCACTTATTATCGGAGAATTGCAACCTGAAGCTGTCCTAAACTAGGCACGTTCAACAAATCCCTCTTCAATCGTTGGCACACGGATTTGCTCCTGCCACTTGCATAATCAATATTTCAGCAACGACAAACACAATAGACCCTGCTGTTTTCTTATAGAAATTGAGTTTCGTTCAAATTTGCTATATCTTTATTATGTTGCTGATTTTGACTTTATGATCAAAAATTATCATAGAGCCTGCTCGATCCTACGACAAGTTTCTGAGATACAGCTTAAAATAATTACAAACTATGAAGTTAAGTAAGTTTCGAGTTTATGAATTTTTTTAATATATTTTATATTGCTGTAGTTTCTAATAGTGTTCTAGAATATTTTGAATTAATAATATTTTTCGTTTTAATTAATATTGAAAAAATTGGGCGAAGGCGAAGATGACAGATAATTCGCCTTAATGGAAAATTGTTATATTGTATATATATATTACAAAGCCATTCAAGAAAATTTTTCAATAAGATTTTTGATAAGGATAACACAAAGTTTATAAAAAAATTAACCGATTTTTTTGTATTGCTCTGTTTAGGGCGAATTTTCTGTAGCCTTCGTCAAATTTTTTCAAATTATATTTTTTCCCCACGTTATTTTCATTTAAAAGAAAAAAATAGAAAAAATAAAATTAGTTCATGATACGAAATTAAGTATCAAAAAACATTTGTTTGGGAATTCTGTGAACTTTAAAAGTGTCTTTGTGGTTTACGTGCATAAAACCAATCGACACGATGTTATTCCCGAAGAAACTCCATAAAGCCGGATGTTCGCTCTATCTCCGCAACCGCTGGTCGGATTTTAATTTTATTTTTAGTTCCACTACAAATTTTATGTAGAAAAATAAAAGTTCTTATGAATGTTCCTGTACCTCTTAAGATAATGGAGTAAAAATTGATGTAAAGAGAAATAAAAATTGATAAGTACTCAACATTTTTTTTAATCACAAGCATGTCCACCTTTTCTCATTGTAACATTTCAAAAATATTTCTCTAATATAAAATGCAGTCCAACAGAACTATAACATATAACATCGTTATAACATAGCTTTTCATCCACCCCATTACCTCTAAAAAAACCGCTGCCTAAGGAATGACTACTTCCAGATCCAGATTTTTTATTTAGGTCTCTTACAACCAAAGAAATGCGATACTATATTTGCACTCCACTATGTGGAAATAGCTGTTCATAGAACTTAAAAGTAATATAATATTTGAAATCGTCTACCTCAAAAACCCATAAAATATTACACGGTAGTGGGGACGTAGAGTGGGTGGTTAATATTAAATATTTTTGATGTCCTTGGTTCCTGTATACACACTAAATCAGAATTTTATTTTTTATACCTTCAATAATGGGGTGGAAGCGGTAACGGGAGTGGTAGAGCGTGAGAGGTTGCCAAAAAATTTTTGAGGTCCTTGGTCCTTGTGTACACACTAAATAACAAATCTATTCTTTTACTCCCTTTAATGATGGGGTGGGGGTGGCAATGGGGGTAGTAGACCTTGACTTTTCGTACATACCTTAAATAACAATTTTATGAAATTATCTTGCTTGCTTTACCTATTTATTTCATTTACTCCCATTTACCCCAAAACCCTTCAACGGAATATAATATAGTTCCAAATAATACATAGGTGTGCCAAATTTGAAATTAATATCATACACCGTTCCAGAGTAATCGTGCGCACAAAGAAAAGTTAGACAGAATTTTTTTTGCTCAAACTTAAAATCTAGACATTTCATAATATTCTAAGCCTATTTGAGCAAAATAATTTTCAATTTTTTGTTTGCATCATTACTTATATGTGCAGGGTGTCCCGTAAGTAATGGATAATCTTGAAAATGAAATGAAAGGGTATAGCCGGAAAAGTTAGGGAAATGTGCCCCCGCACTTACTTAGTTAAAATGTCTTCCAGATGATGCAGTTTATAGAGTATATTACACGGTAAAAATTTTAACCCGCTACTACCCCTACGAAGGTGGAAAAAAATAATGTCTTTAATTATTATATATTTTTTTCGATTTCTATGCAACCGATCGATTTGAAATTTGGTACGAGTATTGCGTGGGTGGAGATAACTTACTCCAAAAAATAAGGTCATTTTAGAGGACAAAAGGGTGGCTACCCTTCGTGGTGAAATCACCATTCTATGATATATTATGTCTTGACACTTCGTGATTATCATACTAAATTGTCAGATTTTTTGCTGTGGTGGAACAATATGGAAAAAAATAAAATTGGGTTTTTACCCAATTAAAATATTTACACATGCCTCTTAGTTGTAACAGTTAATACTTATAGCCTTACAAGGTATTGTTGCATATCTATAACCGACCGCGGGTGCCAGTGCGATGTTGCCAAGTCTACTTTTTCCCCAGACGTACGGAAATTCGGCACAATCTGGCAATACCACTTCTGGAGGTTCCAGGATTCACCCCCCAGGGGCGAACTATTAACTCTCTAGGACCTTGGGGAAAAGTTTAGCAACGAATGATGTTTATTGTAATTACTGTCGCATTACGACATCCTATAAACGACGTACTGAACCAGATGAAGAAAGTGAGGGAACGATCGAAGAAGACCAGCCTTTTGTGCCTTCGACATCTTCTAGTACTACGACTAGTGACTCTGACGAAATAATGGAACTACCATTGCAAAGACTCGTTGCTACATATAAATACTGTTGCATATGTGGTGATGATAAAGAACTGACCGTAATATCCACTAATGTGAGACTACAGTTCTATTGAAATAAACAAATATACATCCCCGAGGCAATCGTTGCTGTAAAATACAATTGATTAAACATCGCTTTATGAAGACGATATTACACATCTGGAACCATATGCCAATTGTAGCTCGATTCCTAGATCGGATTTATGCATTCTACTAAATTCCTTAACCCCAATAACAAATCCAATAGGTTCTACAGACCACTGCGGTTTATCAGAGAAGCAATTATTAACGTTTACAGGCTTAACGATAGATGCCATTTACGAATTAAAGTCACTGTTGGAAAATTCCAGTACAAGAACTTCTTCTGTCCTTGTTTTTCTATTAAAACTGAAAACATGTAGTAATAATGATAACAGAATGACCTATTACTAAATTGTTCTATATGGTGCCAGCGTGCAGCGCACTTGCTAGGAAGCTGAACAAATTTACCATCCTCAGAATGATATCATTGGTATATTATTAAGGTTGTTATTATAACCATAACCCTAATAAGATAGTCTGATAAACCGCGGTGGTCTGTAGAGCTTTTTAGAGTTGTTATGTTATTGGGGTTAAGGAATTTAATAGAATGCATAAATCCGATCTAGGAATCGAGCTACAATTGGCATATGGTTCCAGATGTCTTCATAAAAACGATGTTTAATCAAATGTAGACACATTTCGCGCCCAGGGATCCATCAAGGCGACTTAAGTTTACACATAGACTGTACTACGGATAGTAGGTTAAACCACAAAGGTTATAAAAACAAAGGTATATTAGGAATCAATATCACAAGTCAGGATAAGTATTGACAAACGACAACTAATGTTAAACAACTGTACCAAACTGAGATAAAAAAAATTATTCATCTGCGTAGCTGGCTGATGGAACTCATCCAAGGCCAAAAATGAGGGGGAAAAAATCAAATGCATTTTACAGCAACGATTGCCTCGGGGGATGTATATTTGTTTGTTTCGATAGCACTGTAGTCTCGCAATAGTGGGTATTACGGTCAGTTTTTTACCATCACCACATATGCAACAGTATTTATGTGTAGCAACGAGTCTTTGCAATGATAGTTTCATTATTTCATCAGTCACTAATCGTAGTGCTAGAAGATGTCGAAGGCACAAAAGGCTGGTCTTCTTCGATCGTTCCCTCACTTTCTTCATCTGGTTCAGTACGTCGTTTTTCAGATGTCGTAATGCGACAGTAATTACAAAGAACATCATTCGTTGCTAAACATTTCTCCAAGCTCGTAGAGAGTTAATACTTCGCCCCTAGGGGTGAATCCTGGAACCTCCAGAAGTGGTATTGCCAAATTGTGCCGAATTTCCGTACGTCTGGGAAAAAGTAGACTTGGCAACATCGCACTGGCACCCGCGGTCGGTTGTAGATATGCAACAATACATTGTAAGGCTATAAGTATTAATTGTTACAACTAAGAGGCATGTGTAAATATTTTATTTTACCCAATTTTATTTTTTTCCGTATTGTTCCACCACAGCAAAAAATCTGACAATTTAGTATGATTATCACGAAGTGTCAAGACATAATATATCATAGAATGGTGATTGTACCACGAAGGGTAGCCACCCTTTTGTCCTCTAAAAAAAATTTATATTCTTTTTCCGATGGTTAAAATGGTCATAAAATGACCTTATTTTTTGGAGTAAGTTATCTCCACGCAAGCAATACTCGTGCCAAATTTCAAATCGATCGGGTGCATAGAAACCGAAAAAAAATATATAATAATTAAAGACATATTATTTTTTTTCCACCTTCGTAGGGGTAGTAGCGGGTTAAAATTTTTACCGTGTAATACACTCTATAAACTGCATCATCTGGAAGCCATTTTAATTAAGTAAGTGCGGGGGCACATTTCTCTAACTTTTCCGGCTATACCCTTTATCAATTTAAAATTTTTAATTGTATTGCTGGGACAAAGCATTCCTCGATATTTTCCAATGAAAAGTGGGAGAAAAATTCACATGGTCAAGAGGTGGGGAATGTATATTCCCAATGGAATAATTGCAACAAAGTGTGCGCATTCTGCGCATTGAGGTAATAGACAAACTGAAATCATAGAATAAATGTTTTCTTTTGTGTTGATACTGTAATAACCTATATTATATTAATTGAAATTTGTTTATTGTTTTGAACTTTTTTAAGCTTTATTATTTTGATTAATCTTCAGCTTTTTGCAATGAATGAAGTGATTCTACTTAATCAATTGGAAGTTGTCGAGGAATTTGCTAATAATCCGAAACGAGACTAGTGGAGCATATGGAGCAAGGAAAGTAATCCTTCTGAAACTTTATCAGAGGTACAATTTACTTATAAAAATGTTCCGTTTGTCAAAACTTGTGACTATTGATGTAATAGGTTATCTGTAATACATTTCCACCTTCTCTTAGACTCTTTGTGTGTAAACTTCCCAATCAACCTAATTATAGTAGTTACATAACTAGATGAGACTTAAGAAAGAACTGTGTTTTATTACAAAATACTGTCCTAGTTTCGTATTTGTGCCCGCTATTCTTAACATAGTCATTATATGGTAACATATTTTTTTTGTTACATATGAGCGCTATAAGTAAAGTAGTATTGACGCAATATTTATAAAATAATGTTTTATAAATCATACAAAACAGAAATTCATAAAATTGATGAACATTTCTGACATCAGCGCCAAATCACCATTTCCGTATTCACCTCATACCAAAGTTCTGGTAGTGTTCTGTAAAATGTGGTAAATTTGTATTTGTTACAAAAAAATGTGATGTCCTGCAAATATTGCTGTTCCATCACATCTTCATAAGTTAAACATACCTTTTGTATATATATTTTATAAAATACTGTACATATGATAAATTTATATATGAATTCATAATAATCAATACATTCGTGTAGATGGCGCATCTAGAATTACTAATCGTAACGATCGTTTATCTGTTGATGTTTACCTAACCTAAAATAATATTTGTGTTCTGTGATTTTCCTCATGAGATGTTTTTCAAAATGCCTAAAAACAAATATTTAGATTTGTCTTATAGACAAGGACGGAGGCGAATTACCGATGCTGTTAATCAAGTTGAGGCTGTCAACAGTGAAGGAATAAGTTCTGCAAGTTGTGGAATGTATCACGTGAGCTGCAGTAATAGTAACAAAACCAAATAAAACAGACTGTCGTCATAAGGTATGTAGCACTCATTAAGTTTTAAAACTACCTTTGCACGTCATTTGATTCTGTATTGCAATATTCGGTTATTTAGTGTTTCAATTGTGGTTTTGTTACTAAGTTGATGTTTTACAACATTTATCGCCTAGGCACGTGAAACTTAGGACATTTTTGGATATTCAGTAATTATCACTACTCTAGCCGCTTCCATTTTACACAAAATTCTGTTTATTTTCACATTTTGTATCATTACTCAGTTGTTGGTATGTTTCTTTAATTTTCTGCAAGTGAGTCTAAAGTTTTTTTTATCCTCACTTCTAATCAACTGCACTAGCTTGGAAGTAAGATCACTTTTGTACTCAGTTACAAATTGAGGTTAATGTTTAATTGTTTATTCGCCAGATTGGAAAAATAATAATAAATTTACAGCAACTTCAATGTAACAGAAAGAAAAAAACCGCTGCCCAAGGAATCACTACTTCCACATCCAGATTTTCTATCCAAGTCACTCACAACGAAAAAATTTTGTATGTGGAAATAATTGCTTATGGAACTTTAATAATATAATATTTGAAATCCTCTATCCCAAAAACCTATAAAACGATACCCCACATCGGTAGTGGGGTGGGGGTGGTGCTAGGGGGTGGTAGTGGGGGTGGATGAAGTAAAAAAATATTTTGAGGTTTCTGGTTCTTGTACACACACACTAAATCACAATTTTTTTTCATCCCCTTTAATAATGGGGTGGGGGTGGTAATGGGGGTGGCTAATGCCAAAAATTTTTTTGAGACCTTAGCTTCTCTTTAATATACTAAATACCAATTTTCTGGACTCTTACCTGCTTAATTTACTTATTTACCCCAAATTTACCCCAATTTACCCCCAACCCTTCGATGGAACAAGATGAAAATATAATCTAATTCCAGATCACGTTAAAATACATACGTGTACCAAATTTCAAGTCAATATCTTAAACGGTTCCAGAGTAAACGTGCGCACAAAAAAAAGTTACAGACCGACAGACCGACAGACCGACAGACCGACAGACAGACAGAATTTTTTTTTTTGCTCAAACTTAAAATCTCGACGTTTCATGACATTCTAAGCCTATTTGAACAATACAAATTTTAAAAAAATTTTTTGTCGTTACTATACTTCCACTGGATGTGGAAGTAATAACAATTATGGTCACAAAATATATGTTAAGATACTGTGAGTACAGTACACACTAATAAGATTAATAGGTCAGGTTTTTGTGCAGACTTTTTACTCACGGAGATGTTTTTTTTATGTACAACTGAGTAGTGATTTATTCAATTGAGATGAGTATACTTACTGCACATTTGACTCGCACTCAGTTGTGTGCCAAAGGGAAGCGACATATTAACCGTGTTCACCTGTGGTAGTGATAAAGTAACTACAGAGTACAGTACACCCAAAGTAGCTGGCTGGCTATTGGATGCACAGTAGCAACTATTGGTCAATAACTATTTTGATTTTTTCATGAACAACGTACAAGAGATAATAACGGTTTGGTCATCTATAGATATCTGTATATGATTGTATTCCTTAGAGCAATGGGAAGTATCTGAAACTATTTGAAGATTATACTATTTATGATTTTTTAAATATTTATAATAAACCGAAAATAATCGCATATTTCCCTCTCACTTTGCAAAATCCTATTCTTAAAATCTTTTTCCATAAAGCTAGTAGTGAGTAAGTAGCGATAAGTCACGGGCGATTTTTCGTCCCTTACTGAGGTGATCCACGGGCAATCTGGGGCAATCCGAGGTAATATACAGTATCAGCAAGCGTTTGATTAGGTACGGCAATAAGAGCAAGCGAGAGCAAAGCAACTAGGCTATTATTTTTTTATGGTATAACACATCCTACTCGTGACATCTGATTTCCCCACCACATGTGTGGTGGCAGCTCTGTCTGTGGAATTTCAATTTGTTTCCGTCTTGCACCTTTCATTTCTCGTTTAGCATAATAAGCAAAAGTATGATTTGTTTTTATTTAGTAGCTACTCAAAATGTCAGTTTATACGCCTGCTGAAAAGGTTCAGATACTTAAATTGTCAATAATGTACATATGATTTTCTTGATGCGCGTGTCACTATTTGCCCCTCTAGAGCACTGGTAGACGCCTTTACTGTAAGCGGTCGGTTAAGTCGGTGAACCTATGCAATACCTAATCCAGGACTTTCCAATACTGTATAGGGATCTGAGACGATCCGAGGGGCGATATTTCGTCCCGCCGTTTTCACTCGGTAAGTAGTAAGTAGAGTGAGTAGGTTACTTGATTTGTCTTTTCTAATAGTGCTGTTCCAATATGACCAAATATACAATAGATTTGGTCAGCTAACCACGTTAGACGGTGCTTATTGGCTCTGACTAGTTTGTTATTTCTTACTGACCGCAAAACTACTTTTGGTGTATTGTGGTGACTAGCTGGGAAGTATTTAAGTCTACAAAATAATGTTACAAAAAGTACTGCGCACTCAGTAATTATAATAGTAATATTAATTAATATATACAATCATAATATTGAAGGCTCAATATGTATACTAGATATGTATTTAGGTGTGGCTGCCTCCATATTTGACAAAGACTTTGAAGAAATCTGTGTTGAATGTTTCAGGCAAGGAAAACAACGATAAGTAAGAGACGTAAAGAAGCTGGCTGAATAAATAGATATATACTATATTTATATAGTTACATTTTATGTTTGAATACATTTTATTTATGTTCTAATACCTGCAGATGAATTTTAATTTAACATTTTAAATAAAGAATATATAATCACAAGGTTATTTTGTTTATTTTTGAATCTGACAGGGACAGAGATAAAGTTCTAAAAACGATATGTTGTGTTAAGGAATTTATATCTTGTGTGTTTGCATTTATATAAAATAATTTGTGAAATCTACAGATTATTTCTCATATTAAAATGTATAAGAAATGTTATTGCAAATTTAAGACGAAATTTTAAGAAGTGCTAATAACATACAATATACACTTTTTCCATCATGGTAATTATTGCTTGCTTTTAAGGTGTAAAAAAAATGAACCTCAAGTATACTCCGAAAAAATAAAAATTTCTCATTTTATTGTTCTACCATTACCATATTCAAAAATCTACAAAAACCGGCAAAAATATTATTTTTTAGATTGACAAATTACACAGCCCCACAAAAAAAAAGTGGTCTGTCTGGCAAACCAGACCAATATATCCATATGTACTTGGACCCGCTGAAACCGAATCCGAAGTCGGAATTGTCAGATCAGGTCGTGTTTCACCCCCAACCCCAAAAAACACCCTCCAAAAAGATGCTCTGTCCGGCGGACCAAACTAGTATACTCTTATGTATTTGGACCTGCTGAAACCGAATCGGTAGTAAGAATTGTCAGATTGGCTCGTTTTTCACCCCCAACACCAAAAAACACCCCCAAAACAAAAACAAAGTGGTCTGTTCGGCGGACTATACCAGTGTATCTTTATGTATTTTGACCTGCTGAATCCGGATTCGAAGGATTGGCTCGTTTTTCACCCCCAAATCCGAAAAACACCCCCCCCCCCCCAATAAAATGGTTTGTCCGACGGACTAGACCAGTGTATTCTCGTGTATTTCGACCTGCTGAAACCGAATCCGATGACAGAATTGTCAGACTGGCTTGTTTTTCACCCCCAACCTCAAAAAACACCCCCAAAACAAAAACAAAGTGGTCTGTCCGGCTGACTATACCAGTGGATCCTTATGTAATTTGATCTGCTGAATCCGAATTCGAAGTCAGAATTATCAGATTTGCTTGTATTTCACACCTAACCCTAAAAAATACCCCCAAAACAAAAAAGTGGTCTGTCCGGAGGACCATACCAGTGTATCCTTATATATTTTGACCGCTGAAACCGAATCCGAAGTTATAATTGTCAGATTGACTCGTGTTCACCCCCAACCCCCACCCCCCCCCACAAAATGGTCTGCCCGGCAGACCATACCAGTTTATCCTTATGTATTTGGTAAGGATACACTGGTATAGTCCGCCGGACAGACCTCTTTGTTTTTGTTTTGGGAGTGTTTTTTGGGGTTGGGGATGAAAAACGAGCCAGTCTGACAATTCTGACATCGAATTCGGCTTCAGCAGGTCCAAATACATAAGAATTGCACTAGTCTGATCCGTCGGACAAATCGTTTTTTTGGAGGGTGTGTTTTTCGTTGTTGGGGGTGAAAAACGGGCCAATCCATCAATTCTGACTTCGAATCCGGATTCAGCAGCTCAAAATACATAAGGATATAGTGGTATAGTCCGCCGGACAGACCACTTTGTTTCTGTTTTGGGGGTGTTTTTTGGGGTTGGGGGTGAAAAACGAGCCAATCTGACAATTCTGACCACGGATTCGGTTTCAGCAGGTCCAAATACATAAAAATATACTGGTTTGGTCCGCCGGACAGAGCATTTTTTTGGGGAGGGCGTTTTTTGGGATTGGGTGTGAAAAACGACCTGATCTGACAATTTCGACTTCGGATTCGGTTTCAGCGAGTCCAAATACATACGGATATATTGTTTTGGTCCGCCGGATAGACCACTTTTTTTTTGTGGGGCTGTGTTATTGTAAATTGGGGAAAATGTATTATGAACGTATAATATTAAGTATATGTATGGGTAGTAGTTATAGAAAAATGTTTGTACCAACTTCCATAATGTCTATTTCTGATTTGTACAAAGATATACTATTTTAATTTGGATAATCTGTGCATTAGGGGTGGCTTGTGAAATTTAGGATAACCCATTTATCTTTGTATTTAATGCGTGGGATCAAGTTGTACTTTTAGGCATGATTGATGACTGCCAAAAGACTAATTGAAGAAGTTTTTGTATATAAAAAAAATTGCAACAGAAATACGTGAAAAACGTTTTTAATTAGCCTGTTAATATTTTTGAAAAAGGTATATTTTCAAATTATTTTCCTCAGTAATGAAGAAAATTGGTCAACGCAGATATCAAAGGACCCCGGAACAAAACCCATGAAAATGTTGATTCGGTGGAATCGGCTGAAATTTTGATATTTTGTAGTTCAAGTCATGCTGATCAAAAGTTCTTATCACATCGAGCAAATCCTATGGACAGTTCTTGAGATACAGCTTGTCAAAGTTAGGTAATTTGCGTCATTTTATACATTCAAGAACTTTTTAGTCTTAAACTATTAACTTTAGCAAAAAGTAGCAAGGGTCGAAATATTTTTGTTCAACTCCAATGGAGCTCAGGAATTTTTTTCAGAATTTTTTAATCAATTTTTAGGTTAAGTAAAATATATATATGTCACATTCCGGAATGCTTCGGTGGGATTGGCTGAAGCTTTGCTATTTTGTAGTTAAAGTCATTCTGATCAAAAATTCCCATTGCACTGAGTCTATCCTATGAGCGGTTTTCGCTCCAGGAGTGCCTGAAGGTCTTAACAACGAGGTAACGGGTAATCTATATGTACGTGTTCATGAATGGCTTCCAGCGTGTTTGTGTACTGTGTGTATGCGTTTGTGTATATGTATGTGCCAGTGTATACAGAGATCTCCGGAAATATCGATGACAAACTACTGGTGCAGGTTCTACATGCAAAAATATGTTCGCAAATACCTTGAGCTACGGCCCTTTGAAAATGGCACCCAAAAATTGATTCATATATTTATTATTATTATTATATTTCAGAAACCTTTTGATTTACAGGGACGCGACTTTATACGCATATTGAACAATAATACAAGCTTATTTTTATAGTATTTTTAAAAAATATTTTTTACCGTAAGTGGGTGATATTGAGGGGGGCTGTCGATATTTTGCATTAATTTCTTGTGTTTTATTTTTTTTTTCACTTTGGTACAAGAATTTCATTCACTAATTAAAAATACACAAAAAATGTCCTCTTTCATTTCAGTCGTAAGACTAGTGTGAGAAAAATCGTTCTAATGAGTTTGATATGGAACCGCTGAAAATACAAGCGTATTATGGTTTTTGGGGTACGCACGGCATGAAAATCACATAAAATATCCATCAAGGATTCTTCTTCGAACGATACATGATGCTGGAAACAGAGCACTTGTTCCTGAAAATCCTATGGATATGCTCAATATTTAAAAACTAAAAAGAAAATATTAAAAAACAACAAAAAGTAAAAATAAACAGATAGAAAGTGAAACCAAAAAAATGGGATCACCCTGGTTGGCAATGAGAACGAAGAGCAGGTTCTTTGATAAAAATAATCACACACACACATGCACGCACGTACAAAAACACGCTGGAAGCCATTCATAAACACGTACATATAGATTACCCGTTAGACGTTCAAGCACTCCTGGAGCGAAAACCACTCATAGGATAGATTCAGTGCAATAAGAATTTTTGATCAGCATGACTTTAATTACAAAATAGCAAAGTTTCAGCCAATCCCACCGAAGCATGCCGAAATATGTCATATATATATTTCACCTAACCTAAAAATTGATAAAAAAATTCTGAAAAAAATTCTTGAGCTTTATTGGACTAGAACAAAAATATTTCGACCCTTGCAATTTTTTGCTAAAGTTAATAGTTTAGGAGTAAAAAGTTCTAAAATGATGCAAATTACCTAACTTTGACAAGCTGTATCTCAAAAACTGTCCATAGGATTGGCTTGATGTGATAAGAACTTTTGATCAGCATGACTTGAACTACAAAATACCAAAATTTCGGCCGATTCCACCGAATCAACATTTTCATGAGTTTTGTTCCGGGGTCCTTTCATTACGATAATTTCGATTTTTTACAAAACGACACCTTTGGATGAAATTTTATCTTTGACTGGCTTTTAATTCTATAGTTTAAAATACAAATGAAAAATCGAAAGTTTTGATGAGTGTCAAATATTTTCACAAAATATCTATATAGTCGAGGTGAGGAAATTTTTTTCGAGAATTTCAATTTAATTTTTTTTTGATAAGACGTCTTCAATTAGTCTTAGTAGTCATGCTCTTAAAGTATGACTTGTGCCCCATGTTTCAATACAGAGATATGGGATAACATAAATTTCATTGGCCACCGACGCAGCACAGTAAGTAAATTGCTTCCCATACATTATGTAAACGGGCGATAAAAATTCTGAAGCATACAGGTCGTTGGTATCTCTATTTATCATAAATAATGAGTCACTGGAATGAAAGAGTTCCATAAATAAATGAGTACTGGTATCATATAATTACCATACCTGAGACATAACTGTTACTTATTAAAGAACCCAAACTTACTCGGTATTAACATATACGTTATTAAACTAATTTATAAAAGATATATAATAAATTTATAACAGTTATGCACTTGTTTTATAAATATTTAGTAATAGTAATGTAACAAACTTACAAAAATATTATATAACAGTAATAGTTTTTAGTGCTGACATTGGTCAGAAGTGGTACTTTACGAGGACTCTGCTTTGGACATAACTGTTACTTACTGAGGAACGTATATTATCTAATGATTATATAATAGTTACCAGATTTGGTTCACTGGGTTATTGGTAAATTTTGACGTACGCAGCTCATCACTTTCCATGAATGCAATTAGCATTTTTTGCTGCGGCTCCCTAGCATGGCAGCTTTTCTTTTATCAGCCTGAGCCATAAATGAATATTTTAATTTTGATACTAAAAACCAAGATATATAAACCATTGATAAGAAGTGTTGATATGAACTATAAATATCTTGCTAAAAACCGTTTGTGCTTTGTTGTGTCGTCTAGTCGTCTGTCTACCTAGGAGTCTGAAAGTTAAGTATTAATTAGGTTATGTATTTATATTAGCACATATTAGCTAGATCACTGTTCTCAACATTACAATTCGAAGAAACTAGCAACTACTACTTTAATGTCATCGGTCAATTTATAAAATAAATCCAGTTGATATCAAACATACGTATAATCATACTAATCACAGTTCCTATGGGAAAGTACATTCCATTTTCACTCGAGAATACAAAATAATGATATCACGGGAATATCCATGGGAATATATTTTCTCATAGGAACATTTTCCAACGATGTCGATAATTGAGCCCCTGGTGTTAGTAGCGACCTGGCATTCCTCTGAAATTATTTAAATTTATTGAGATCTGGCTGTAACGTTTACATGCACTTTGTGCTCTGAACTTGGACTCTATTTGGTTACCGATTCAGACTTTGTTTTTTTGTCGATAATAACGACTTGGCATTTCTCTGGGCTTATTGGAACTTGTTGAGAATCACAATTCCTCGATTAGAGTATATACAACGTGAGGATGCTAATATGCATACTATTTACGGCGAATATCGAGGCAACGCTAGTGCATCCGCTGTGCGTTATCAAGAAAGGTACCCAAATGCACGTCATCCTGACTATTTATTATCGTGTGTTTATTAGATTGTATAACGCGCACTGCGAGGGAAGGAATTTCTAGTCTTCGTGGTATTGGTGAATGGTGGTGCCAGTGAAGGAAGACCTCGTCAAGATTTCGACGACGAAGTGCTTGATAAAATTAACGACAATCCATCTACTTCTATGCGTATCATATCACGACGTACTGACATATTTAAAACAACGGTGCATAGGATTTTAAAACGGTACCAAGTCCATCCTTTCCATGAACAACGTGTGCAAACTCTACTATCCAGAGATTATCCCTTGAGAGTAGTATTTTGTCATCGAATGCTGCGAATGATACGAGAGGAGCCAGATTCTCTTAATAAAATTTTGTGGTCTGACGAATCATCGTACAGAAGAGACGGCTTTGTAAATTTACATAATCTGCATAGCCGGCAGTGGGAAAATCCCAACTTGATGAGGGAAGATCGGTCACAATACCAATTTAAAATGAATTTGTGGGCAGGCATCCTAAATTATCAAGTGGTAGGCCCATTCGAACTGCTACCAACATTAACGTCAGACAATTATTTGGAATTTCTTCAAAACGACCCACCGGTTTTACTAGAACACTTTTCTTTATCCCTGAGGCTGACAGTGTGGCTACAGAACGGCGGATGCTCTACACATTATAGAGAGCATACCAAAATTTGAAATATCCAGGAAGATGGATCGGTCGCTGAGCTCTAATTCTGTGGCCACTCAGGTCACCAGACCTAAATCCTTTGGATTTTTTTACTTTTTTTACTACATTTACTTATTATTTTTATTTTATTTCTATCTTTCTTCGTCCTCTTAATTCAGAATTTTTAAACATTTTAGAATATAATAATAGGTGGGCAAGTTTTTAAGCACAACTCTTCTAGAATACTCATCAAAAAATAGAATGAAAAAATCCTTAACTCATGGCAGTAAAATACTATTCTAGAGTGGAAATTTTCAAAATTTAAAAAAGTGCCCATATCTCGAAAACCGTAGGATTTTCAATAAGGTCGAGTTGTGACATTCTGATCGGTTATGGCCTGGCCTATTACCATTTTCAGGATAATCCATTATTTACGGGACACTCTGTATATACTTCCACTTCAATAGGTGGATATGGAAGTAATAACAAAGATACAGTTATTTTGGTCCAGTTGCTCTAGCTTAATTAATACTATTAAGTAGTTGCACTAGTTGTAAGAAAACTGCGTGACATTAAAATTTGGTTTTATGTTATAAAACAAAATATGACTTTTGCAATATAATTACCAATATAATTTTTATTAACGTAAATTATTACATTTATTTGCAGATTTTTCAACAATTCATTTTTTATGAAGATAGAGCATACATGCGGTTTGACATAAATACCAAGATGGCGAACTTCCTCCCTCTTTTCGGTATGTCCATCTCATGGAATCATCACTCATGTATGCCCACAATTAAAGTTCTGAAGTCATACTCTCTACACTCAACGGACCAATAAAAACTTTCTCAGGGAAAGGACTAATTAGGGAGCAAATACTAAAGAGTGACCCAAAATTTCGCCCCTTTGAATTCGATTCAAAAGTTGTCTAAATGATAGCTTATGGTGATATTTTAAAGTAGTCAAAATTTCAAGTGGAGCATAGTTTTTATATTGAAGATATGACGAGTCGAACCTGTTAGTTGGACTGTTCACAGCAAGATGAATCCAACATTCTTGGCAATCTCGTTCATTATATTCAAGATTCTCAAATAAGCAAAATATATAATTTTCTATGTATAAATCTTCCGTTTTTTTTCGAGTCTATCATTGTATTTGATCAAAAACGTTGTTCGAGTGAGATATAGCCGATTTTACAGGAAAAAATCTGGATTTTTGTTGATAGTGTTCGATTAATCGGTATTTGTATACTGGAACCCTTTTATCCGAAGGCCTTTGAATTAAAAAGTAAATGTATATTTCTAAGAAAGGTTAAGTTTGTTTATATTACTGAAATGTATTTCAATAATATGTAAGCCTCTTTACCACGTCACGGTACTACTCCAGGAAGAGGTTTAAGTTTTTTAATTTTTGTCTTGTTTTGTTATTTTTTTTTCAATTTTGCGTTAAAAATGGTACTGCTTGTAACTGTTGAGAATTTTAAGATAACCCAAGAGGTCATCGAGAATGTCGGATTCGCCTTGGCGTGGATGAATCAAATGACGAGTTTAACTCTCCAAAACAAAAACTATGCTCAACTTGAAATTTCGCTTGCTTTAAAGTATCACCATAAACTATCGTTTAGACTACTTTCAAATAAGTATCGCTCCAAAAGGGGCGAAAAAGAGAGGTTTTTTTGGATCACCCTTTACGACAGCTTATCGAGGAGGCAAGAGACTATTACGTGCCTATGGACCTTTCTACGTATAAGTAATACAAATTGGTAAATCTGCAATTCGCCAATTGAGCAAAAATTTGGCATGACAGAGATGTCACGAAAGGAAAATAGATCAGACTGGACTGTGGATGAGGATGTGCGCTTAACTGTAACAGATGTCGTGATACTGTCAGACGTGACATACAACCAAAATAAATTAACTAGAATAATTCATGGTTCACAAAACGTCTACCAATGTGTTGTAAATAAGAAGAAAAATGTTACAATATATGGGTAGTAAAATTGAAGTATTTTATTTGCCTCCTAACTTTTACACCAAGTTTTCTCAAAAACTGTAACTCGTATGACAACACGAGTAAGGACTTTTTGTGTAGACAATTTTCTATTTTTTTGATCTTGTAATAAAATAGTTGTAAAAAAGGAATGGAGATATTCGCAAAAAAACATGTTTTTAACCTTTTTAAGACGTATTTAGAACGAAGAAATTAAGGTGTAAAAGAAAACGCAGGACTTTTTAATGGATACTAAAAGCACTGGACTATAAATCAAGTTTCAAGGAAGCTAAATTGGACATAACTTAATGGCCTTATTGGTTTAAATTCATGTTACCAATTTACTTTTAAAATACCCTAAATAATATTCATAAGAATACGTTGAACGTTGAATCATCCCTTTTTGTATTTTACCTGATTTAAAACTTTACCGTTTCACCAAATTTTATGCATAGTCCAACAAAAGCTACTTATATTCTTTGATTTCATTTGGTTTTATGGGGCTTAATAAAAAAATTGGTCTGGTATTTTACCTATTCCACGAAGTATAATAACGCAATAAAATAGAAATCAATTTTGTTCTAGATAATACTATTATCCCATTCTCCATCTACGTTCGGATCTCGTTCAAGCATTGGACATGCTACGTTACCTTATGCATTCTAGTCATATCTAAAAAGAGTAAATCACTTCACTCTTATTATATTATCTACGCCGCATTCCTGTATAATTTATTATATGTACACGTTACATTTCACTATACTTTCATTTTAATTTGATATGAAGATTAATTATCACGCGGACCATGAGTTTGGTGATCTCCGATTGAAGATAAGGTATGTCCGTAAAATAAAAAAAATATAATAATAAGATTTGGTAAATAGTCTTAAGTAGTGTTTTCATTATAGTTAAACTGTTTTATCGATCTTTTGAAAGTAATAATTAT